>JAAIIK010000315.1:209002-229202 GCA_014706435.1 Silurus glanis
TGTGTGTGTGTGTGTGTGTGTGTGTGTGTGTGTGTGTGTGTGTGTGTAAGAGAGAGAGAGAGTTGTTGAGGGAGTTTCCCGCTGATTGGCGCTGTGTGAACAAAGCGCTCTTCCACACCATTCCACTGCATCCCTCCTTCATCACCTCCCCCTGCCTCCTCATATCCCAGCATGCACTCTGAGTGGGCATGTGAGATTTGCAGAGAGAGGGAAAGAGGGAAAGAGATAGAGAGAGAGCAAGGGAGAGGGGGAGGAAGTGAGAGATAAGGGAGAGGAATGGAAACTGGGGGTTAAGAAAGATAAGTTCACCCCCCCCCCACCCTCAGAAAAGAGGCGTGGCCTCAGTGCTTGTTTCTGCAGTTTATATGTATTTACATTTTGACTCAGTTCCAGTCCAGGAGCTTCTTGGAACCCGTGTTCAAGAGAATCATGTGTTGCAGGTTCTGTGCTTTACACCTGCTTTACACCTGCTTTACACTGCTCTACACCTGCTTTACACCTGCTTTACACTGCTTTACACTGCTCTACACCTGCTTTACACCTGCTTTACACTGCTTTACACCTGCTTTACACTGCTCTACACCTGCTTTACACTGCTTTACACCTGCTTTACACTGCTCTACACCTGCTTTACACCTGCTATACGCCTGCTTTACACCTGCTTTACACCTGCTTTACACTGCTCTACACCTGCTTTACACTGCTATACACCTGCTTTACACTGCTTTACACCTGCTTTACACTGCTATACACCTGCTTTACACCTGCTTGACACTGCTTTACACCTGCTTTACACTGCTCTACACCTGCTTTACACCTGCTTTACACTGCTCTACACCTGCTTTATGCCTGCTATACACCTGCTTTACGCCTGCTTTACACTGCTCTACACCTGTTTTACACCTGCTTTACACTGCTATACACCTGCTTTACACTGCTGTTCACCTGCTTTACACTGCTCTACACCTGCTCAACACCTGCTTTACACTGTTCAACACCTGCTTTACACTGCTCTACACCTGTTTCACACTGCTTTACACCTGCTTTACACTGCTTTACACCTGCTTCACACTGCTTTACACCTACTTTACACTGCTCTACACCTGCTTTACACTGCTCTACACCTGCTTTACACCTGCTTTACACTGCTCAACACCTGTTCTACACCTGCTATACACTGCTCTACACCTATCTATCTATCTATCTATCTATCTATCTATCTATCTATCCATCCATCCATCCATCCATCCATCCATCCATCCATCAGAAAATTTTACATAATATTTAGATATTTTACAAAAATTAAAATGCAGGTGTGTGTTTGTGTGCGTATGAGATTTAATCGAGATCAGAAGCTTGTGTGTGTTTGTGTGTGTATGAGATTTAATGAAGATCAGAAGCTTGTGTGTGTGTGTGTGTGTGTGTGTGTGTGTGTGTGTGCGCGGATGTTGTCGTTGCTAGGCGTATATAGTATAAGTGTGTACACAGGGTGGGGAGTGTTTGTCATATTTAAAATTAAGTGTGTGTGTGTGTGTGTGTGTGTGTGTGTGTGTGTGTGTGTGTGTGTAGGTGAAAGGCCACTGAATCTGCGAGTGACAGGACAAAGGGGCGGAGTTTCAGATGGAGACACACCTCTGGGAAAACAGTTGGCCAATGAGCTGAAGAGGCATTACCAGGCCAGCATGGAAAGCAAGGCAGCAGCTGCCACAGGTGTGTGTGTGTGTGTGTGTGTGTGTGTGTGTGTGTGTGTGTGTGAATTTTTTTAGCATACTGAACATTCTGAAAGATGCATAAAAGTATTATGGTTGATTATGATGTGGGTTGATTATGATGTGTGTGTGGCCTAATATTATAATGAGTTTGCTTGACTGACAGCCACCTGTCTATAATAGTTACATAAACTCTCACTACTTAGCTTCCACTTGCTAGTTATAATCCTCTCTAGCTTTGACTAGCGAGTTTGGTCAAAAGTTAGAACACTCAATCGCTTTCTTACTCGGTTAGCTTTGACTAGCTAGTTTGAACAAAGATAGTCACCTTTCACTGGATTAGCTTTCTCTCACTATATTTACTTTGCATTCACTAGATTAGCTTTCATTCGGTATGTTAGCCTTTTCTCACATTACTAGCTTTATTCTTATTATATTGCTCTTGCTAGGTTAGCTTTGACTAACTAGTGTTGATGGCATCTTGTAAAGCTTTTCTACACTATATTAGCATTCACTTATTAGATGAACTTTTAAGATAAGATAAACCTTTATTCGTCCCACAGTGGGGAAATTTCTATGTTACAGCAGCAAAACAAAGAAATAAAAATAAATGCAAATAGATAAAAAAGAATATACACATACTATAATAACAGTATATACACAGTACAATGTATAAAAACAAATAGGGGGAGAAAATAAGTACGCATTCCAGGTAATATTTCAAGGTGGTATTGCACGTAATTGCAGGTAATATTGCACATAATATTGCACATGATTCATGTAATATTGCACACAGGTAATGTTATGCTTATGTTATGTTTGCTTCCAGATTAGCCCTCACTTGCTGGATCAGCTTTCACTCTCTAATTATAGTTCTCTTGCTAGGTTAGCTTTAACTAACAAGTTTGGTCAAAAGTTAGTACACTCACTTAATAGTCATCTAGTTATAGTTTTCTTATTTGGTTAGCGTTGACTAGCTGGTTTACACAAAGATAATCATCTTTCAGTGGATTAGGTTGCTATATTATCTTTCAGACACTAGATTAGCTTCTATTAGATATGTTAGCTTTTTCTTACAGTACTAGCTGTCACTATAGTTATAGTTCTCTTGCTTTAAAACTAACTTATAGTTGCTTTGACTAGTTTTGATGCCATCTTTCACATCGCTTCCACACTATGTTAGCATTCACTTAATAGTCATCGTTTACTAATTAGATTAGCATTCACTTTCTCGTTATAGTTTTCTTACTAGGGTCGCTTTGACGAGCTAGTTTAGACAAAGCTAATCATCTTTCACTGGATTAGCTTGCTGTGTTAGCTTTTCCCCACCAGATTAGCAATCTTTTGGTGTGTTAGCTTTTTCTTACAGTGCTAGCTGTAACTCTCGTTATATTGCTCTTGCTAGGTTAGCTTTGACTGACAAGTCTAGACAAAGAATGTTATCTTTCACAATATTTGGACTTTCTGTCACATGGATTAGCTTTAGCTCGCTATGCTTGCTGTCTCTCGCTGTGCTAGCTCTCGTGCTATGTTAGCTTGTACTAGCTAGATAGAAATCATTATCTTTTACTGTGTAATAGTGCACTCTAAAATATTTATGGTGTGTGTGTGTGTGTGTGTGTGTGTGTGTGTGTGTGTAGAGAACGGGAGTGGTGGAGTCGGAGGTGAAGTGAGTCCCCGCGCTCTCAACCTCTCTGAGAAGAAAACCATCAAGAGTGAACCTGAGGAGTCGAGATAGCAGAGCAGACCTCGTCCTCTTCCTCTCTCTCTTCCTCGTCCTCTTCCTCGTTCTCTTCTCGACTCGGTGATGAACTGATCGTCCCTCAATACTAAAGGAGCACAACTACAGAACAGCCTTAATAACCAACGTTGCCTCAAATTTCCTTTTTATTCCTTCTTTTTAATCTCTTTCTTTTATTCTCTTTTTTATTTTTTATTTTTTTGCCAAAGCACCAGAGTCCTTATTTTCTCTTCGCTGAGTAGATTAGCATTTTCTGTTGTTGGTGACTGTACATTGAAAACTCCACCTTCTCTCCCTCTATCCTTCTTTCCATCTCTCTCTGTCTTTTCCATCTATCTTTTAAGCTCTCTTTCTTTATCGCTCTAGCTCTCTCTACCCCTCTCTCCCTCTGTATCCCTCTCTATCTATTTTGATCTTTCTCTTGTCATCTATCTCTCTATATTTACATCTCTCTCTCTCTTTCTCTCAATCTCTCTCTATTTTCATTTATTTCTATATCTTTTCGGCCCTCTCTCTCCTTCTCTTTCCCAATATCCCTTTCTTTATCTCATCTCTCTCTCTCTCTTTGTAATCCCTTTCTCCCACTTTCCCTCTACCCCACTCCCCGTATATCCTTTTTCCCTCTATCCTTTCATCTATCATTTTCTCTCCATCACTCTCTCTTTCCATCTATCTCTCCCTCTCTCTCTCTCTCTCTCTCTCTCTCTCTCTCTCTCTCTCTCTCTCTCTCTCTCTCTCTCTCTCTCTCTCTCTCTCTCTCTCTCTCTCTCTCTCTCTCTCTCCTGTGTTCTGTATGTGGGCTGTAACAGCAGCTGGTTGTATATACATTTGTTGATATGTGGAAAATGTTGACATGTTATTTAAATAAGTTGTGTATATATATATATATATATATATATATATGTGTGTGTGTGTGTGTGTGTGTGTGTGTGTGTGTGTGTGTGTGTGTGTGTTATTCAGTGTAAAGTGTGTAAAACTGTGTGTAGTGAGTAGTAGAGCAATACTGACTAGCTGTTGTTTTAATAAAGCGCAGGGTGAGTGAATGTGTGTGTGTGTGTGTGTGTGTGTGTGTGTGTGTTTACTGTACAGTGTGTGGTGTAATAGTGTTAGAAATAGCTGGTGTATTAATGGAACTTATATGCACTAGTGTTCGACTTCAAAATGCATTTTTTTATACAAATTTCATCTTTTCCATCGTTTTTTTCCAATAATCCTCTTCTCTGAGCTCCTGCTGTAGGTTTCTCCCCACAATCAATCAGGTGTGTGTGTGTGTGTGTGTGTGTGTGTGTGTGTGTGTGTGTGTGTGTGTGCGTGTGGGTTATCGAATACCTCTGCGAAAATAACCGACTGATACTCATGTCCAGGTTTGAGAAATGAATCTGTAATCTTTATTTTTTTATAAACGATTACTTTATGCAAAATGTTTCTTCATTTAAGTGCCATTTTTTCAAATCTTTCTTTCTTTCTTGCTTTTGTTTTTTTATTTGTTTGTTTGTTTGTTTGGAGTGTGTGGAGACAAGAATCGTTTCCAAAGGTCTCGTTAAACCCCAAACCCCTTGGTAGTGTAAACAACTTATTCTACTTCTCATCTGGAAAAAAAAAACGTATAGAAAATAATTTATATATTTTTTCTAAAATAAATTTTTTCCCACTGAAAAACTATGAGGGGGCACAAACTTTTGTACTTAACGTGTAATTTGATCGACCAGGGGGCAACAAAGAGCAAATAAAGGCCTGATTAAAAATGTGCTACATAGGCTACGGGGTTATTATTAGCGAGCGAGCTGAATTTATCCGTCAAGCTTCCATGCCATACGATATCATACCATATTATACAATACGATACAATACAAATAGATACCATACAACACAATACCATACAATCGATACCATACTATTAGATACAAAACTATATCTTACGATACCATTCCATATGATAGCAAACAATATACCATTCAATACAATATCATATGATACAATACAATACGATACCCTACAATATGATACCACGCAATTAGATAGCAAACAATAAGACACTGTGCGATACGATACAATACAATACCATAACACACAATACGATACCATATAATATGACAACGATACGATATGACACAATAAAATATATCGTTTGAAACAATACAATACGAGTCGATACAATGCGATAGAATATGATGTGATACCATACAATACAATACAATACAATAACATACCATTCGAAACTATACAATATAAAATGGAACGATACGATGCGATATATTACTATACCCTACCCGAATTACGATACAATGCAATACGATACGATATGATCTGATACCATTCCATACTATACAACACAATATGATACGACACGATACTTTACCATTTGATTTGAACCAAATTCGAATTCTTTTGATCTTTGTTTCGAATTTGTGCAGTGTTACTCCCCAGACAATGATGATGATGATGATGAAGTCACTCAAATTTTAAAAGCACCATTATTATAAACAGTCGACACGTGAAACCTAGTAACCGAAATAGCAAAGAAATAGTAAATACTACTATAATAGTAAATACTTACGCGCTTGTTAATATGTTTAAACCAGTCACGTGAACGTGTTACTGAACAAGTGAGCTCGGAATACATCTGTGATGATGTGTTGTCAAAAGTTTTGGGGCCCCTCGATCAGGCTTTTTTTTAATCTCGCTGCGGTCGTTCGCACTCGCTTTGCCTTTAATACTACACATCCACATCGATGTGAACACGGAAAAGTACCGGTACCGTACGGTTAGAACCCTTTTTTCAGATAGAGTACGTCTGATCTAGGGTCAGTTCCTATTTATTTATTTTTATTTTATTTTATTTTACGTGTTTTATCTTTAGCTAGCTGAGCCTGGTAGCTTCTTTTAATAGGTTTTACACCTCTGTGTGTGTGTGTGTGTGTGTGTGTGTGTGTGTGTGTGTGTTTCCCCTTCTGATGCATGCAGTGATCAGCATGGAGATTGTACAAGTGTATTTGGTTTCTCAGAGACGTTTCCATTTGGTGAAAATGGAAAAAGAAACACACACACACCCACACCCACACACACACACACACACACACACACACACACACACACACACACCCATGTATGCTATGGTTTATCCACATGAAGCTCCAGCCCTCAAACCCTGCAGGTCAGAAGATATCTCTGTCCTCTGTTCTTGTCTTTTGTTGTCGTCTTTACTCGAGCTTCAGGAAACAGAAAAGGGGGAAAAAGTGCGTTCAGGATTGTGCGATGGATGTGTCATGTTTTTTTGTTGTTTTTTTTTTTTTAAAAGAAAAAGATCCATCCAGTAAAGGCTTTGTTCTCGTCATTGTCACCGATTCATGGTTGGGATATGCAGTAGTCATTCACCTCCTGTCCTTTTTTTTTTTTTTAAACACTAATATATTTAATTTGTTATACAGCACACGAACATTAAACTTTATTTTTTTGAGATCCGACTGTCGTGTTTCTGCCTCCGTCTCTTCCTGCACAGAGGATTTACCCTCCATTAAAAACGACACCCTGCATTTAAGAAATATCATTGTTTAGTATACAACCCCAGTTCCAAATAAAGTTCCAAAAACAGAAGGCAATGATTTGCAAATCTCATTTACAATATTTTATTCACAATAAAACAAACAAAACAACATATCAAATGTGTAAACTGAGGAAACGTACCATTTTAAGGAAATAATAAGGTCATTTGTTATTCACAAATGCAAGTTTAAGTTTTTGCATGTGGAGAAGAAGGCATGCGTGAACATGATCCAGAAAACTGTTCTGTGGTCAGCACCAGGAGTTAACTCCAACAGCTTCATTATTAGAAGAAATGCAGCAAAGATGCACTCACACATACACACTCTCTCTATAATACCTATTTAGTAAAACTTTTGTAAATAAATATAATCTACTGTCACTACTTTATCGCTAGGTTTTATTCAGAGCAGCAGAATTCTAGATCTAATGAGTGGAATATAAAATAAATAAGGAAAATGAAGCGTTAATTTGATCCATTCAGTCAGTGGTATCGAGACTTACTCTGTTTACAGGAAAGTACTTTATTTATCTATATTTACACCCTATCACCTTCAGAATAGTCTGCTTACACAGCGATACTGTGCTCCCAACCTTCCTGAAACGTCTGGAATACGTCCTGGAGGTCTTCTTTTCAAAACGTGTCAGGTACCTTCTGCGATTCGCACTGTATCTCCACGATGGTTTCAACCTCTGGAAAAGGGTGAAGTGCCAAATCTGGTTCAGAAGTGAGAAGGTGTGGATTTTTCTCCAACAATCATCATGCACCAGTGGCCGAATGGTTTCGAAATTTTCGGGGTGGTTGAGCTCGTTCCTGATCTCGCTCATCTTCCAGCGATGTTATTTGGCTCTTGTAACGTGCGTGCAGCTCGAAACACCTCGAACGACTCATTGCAGCGTCGCCGCACGTCAAACGTATGTCGTGTCAAACGTCTCTGTGGCAGATTTGCCCGGTTTCATGTTCGAATTTTCACGTTTGCTCTAACTTTCTGTCCACGATGAAATCGCAGTCGTGGAAAGAACTTGCTCTTCGTGGTCTGAGTAGCACCAGTTACACCATTAGTTTAGAAACTTTTTGATACCACCGTGTAAGTTTGATATGTACTTTTTGAACATTCCATTTCACATTGAGTCCCGATTCACTGTTATAATAACCAGCTGAAATGTCTTAGTTGTGATTGTACTTGCAAGATGTTGACTAGTAGCTGTGTTGCATGGGGAACTAAACACATGGAGACGTGCTGTTAAAAGGAGAATAATCAACCTGAACTCCTCACATCATATATGAAAACTCCAGAGAAGCCACTTGACTGTATGCAAAACAAACTTAAAGTTAATTACGCTGTACGTCAAGTCTGACTGGTTATACATTTAGAGACGTTACAATTACTTTACATTGTGTGTGATTACTTCTCCAGCAGTTAAAAGTTTCAAGTCACGCACATGTCAGAAAATGCCAATTGTGTGGTGGGCAAAAGTATTGGGACAACCATAGATGCTTCTTCCCCAACCTGTTACCACAGCGCCCAAGGCACACAGGTGTATCATGTCTTTGGATGCGGTAGAATGAAATTTTCTCTTCATTTGAACTAGGAGACCCAAACCATGATGATGCACCTGTGCACAAAGCCAGCTCTATGAAGATATGCTTTATTTATTTGGGTTGGAAGATGTGGAAGATCTTCTGCTATAGAGCTCCAACCCTATTGAAAACCTTGGGGATGAATGTGAACGCTGATGCACCCAAGGCTTCCTAACACCAGCTGTTTGTGCTGAATGAGCACAAATCTTCACAGAATCTGATGGAACAGCACATACCAATTTTATCATTCACAAAGGTTTGCCTCTATAGTGTGTGTGTGTTTGTGTGTGTGTGTGTGTGTGTGTATTTTAGGGCTGTCAAAATTAATACTTGACAATTTTTTATTAAAAATATAAATAAATTCTTCTTTCGGTTGCTCCCATTAGGGGGCGCCACAGCGGATCATCCGTTTCCATACACCCCTGTCCTCTACATCTGCCTCTTTCAAATTATCCATCTGCATGTCTTCCCTCACCACATCCATAAACCTCCTCCTTGGCCTTTCTCTTTTCCTCCTTCCAGGTGGCTCTATCCTCAGCATTCTCCTACTGATATACGCCATGTTCCTCCTCTGCACATGTCCAAACCATCTCAATCTCACCTCCCTCACCTTGTCTCCAAAACGTCCTACATGCGCTGTCCCTCTAATAAACTCGTTTCTAATTCTGTCCACTCCCAACGAAAACCTCAACATCTTCAGCTCTGCTACCTCCAGCGCCACCTCCTGTCTTTTACTCAATGCCACTCTCAATATTTTTACTGTTTGAATTTATTTATATTTAAATACATTTTCAGTGTTTTAACAATACATTTATTCACGTGGTCCTTTTTCTTCACCTATTAATAATAAAAAAAAAAAACTCCACCGGAAAATTTTTTCGGAATCACTAAACATTTGTTTTACGGATGCGGCAAGTCTCAAATCAGCACCAAAAATCCACCATGATGGCACATCCGGCGATTAAAACCGTCCGTGTGGAAACACGGTAAAAGTTCCGTTTGGTGTCCTGATGATTTACGCCATTTAAAACACCATACAAACATTTACAAGAATATTTGTCTGCATGCTCTATGTTGAGTTTGGTTTCACTAATAATAAACACACATTTGCATAAAGCATCAATATTTATCCATGTTGAATAGAGTAGGACAGGGGGCTTTAGCTCTATTGTGAATCTACTCTCTTCTGGTAAGGTAGGATTCTAACTTTGTATATCTATTTAACTCAGTTGATTCTAGAGTGTTGGTCTGTGCTTATTAGTTCTGCCAGGTGATTAATCAAGGGTAGTTTCAGTCTCACTTGAGGTATGAATTGTGGGCAGAGCGTACTCACTTATAATGTAGGAAGCCCCCCTAAGGTCAGTAACGCTTAGTGTTTATTTAGAATTTCTATTTTTACTTTTTCTTTTTAAAATACAATGATCTCAAATTGGGAGATCAGTCATGTGCCTTAAACCCATCTCTGTAGTCATCTCTTACAGACACAGACGTTCCCATCCACAGAACAGATGTCACATTGCCAGTAACCTCATCTACCCTCCCCTGTTGTCTCAATCTCAAACAGTGGTGGTAGGTGGGCTCTGGAATTGCCAGTCTGCTGTAAGAAAAGTTGACTTTATCACAGCCTTGGCTTTCCACTACACCTTCGACTTTCTGGCACTTACTAAGACCTGGATATCCCCACAGAACACTGCTACACCAGCTGCTCTGTCTTCTGCCTATGCTTTCTCTCACTCACCAAGAAAAACCGGTAGAGGTGGTGGTACGGGTTTACTGTTATCACAGAGATGGTGTTTCACACCTCTCCCTTTGTCTCATCTAACCATGTCTTCTTTTGAATTCCATGCAGTTTTAGTTACCTCTCCAATCAACCTCCTCATCATTGTCATCTACCGCCCTCCTGGCCCCCTTGGAGACATCCTAGAAGAGATGGACACACTCCTTAGTACTTTCCCTTCTGACAGCACCCCTCTGACAGTTCTTGGTGACCTCAACCTCCCATCCGACAAACTCCAGTCATCTTGCCTCTTGACTTTTCTGAATACCTTCTCCTTGACATCTAACAACTGTCCTCCAACACACAAGGGAGGAAATGTCCTGGACCTGGTTTTCACCCGCCCTACCCCAGCTACAGACATGACTGCCACTCCACTTCCAATCTCTAATAATCACCTGGTTTCCTTTTCAATCTCTCTTCCTATTCTACCAAAAAACAATTTACATGTCTCTCTTATCCGTCCTAACCTTCACTCCATCTCTCCCTCCTCTGTAGCTTCCTGTACTCTTTCATCTCTTCCTGACCCTGACGCCTTTTCCTCTCTACCCTTGGACGTTGCTACTGACTCCTTCCTCTCATCTCTTTCCTAAACCATGGACCTCCTTTGCCCCTTGACTACAAAACCCAAGAAGACTTCTTGTCCTACACCCTGGCTGTCAGAAGTTTTGCGCAGCAATCAACGAGAACTCAGATCAGCAGAGAGGAAGTGGAAAAAAATCACAACTCGATGTAGACCTCGCATCTTAACGTGCACTCCTGACCACATTTTCTTTGGATGTGACTTCTGCTAAAACTGCCTTCTACAAGGAAAAGCTCAAGGCCTCTGCACAAGATCCTCGTAAGCAACCCCCTGCCACACCTGCTCCATCCTCCCTGACTGCTAATGACTTTGCCTCCTTCTATGATGAGAAGATTAAGGAAATCTGCCAGACCTTCACTTCCTCCCCAACAATGACTACACAACACAACCAGGAATCCACTACTCCGCTGTTGTCAAGCTTCTCAACCTTAACAGAAGATGAGATACTGCAAGTCATCCAATCTTGCAATCCCACCATCTGTCCTCTGGATCCAATCCCTTTAACCATGCTTCAGACCATCACACAAGATCTCCTGCCCTTCATCTCCACAATCATCAATGGGTCCTTAACATCTGGCTATGTGCCAACTACCTTTAAGCAAGCAAGGGTCAATCCCATCTTAAAGAAACCTGCTCTGGACCCATCAGACATCAACAACTACAGACCGGTATCACTTCTCTCCTTTCCTTCTAAATCTCTGGAATGCACTGTTTTTAACCAACTGTCTGTCTATCTCTCACAGAACAACCGCCATGATCCTAACCAGTCTGGGTTCAAAGCGGCACATTCCACAGAGACGGCCCTTTTGGCTGTTTCTGAGAAACTGCATGCTGCTCGATCAGCCAAGCTGTCATCTGTAATTATCTTCCTGCAACCTTTCAGCAGCATTCAACACAGTTAACCACAAGACTCTTTTGTCTACCCTCAAGAGCCTCGGTATCCACGGAACAGCATGGGAATGGTTTGCTTCCTACCTGGAACGTCGCGCATACCAGGTAACATGAAGGGGATCCACATCTGCCCCGTGCAGACTCACCACTGGTGTCCCACAAGGCTCGGTACTTGGTCCCCTTCTTTTCTCCCTCTATACCCACTCCATTGGTGAAGTCATATCCTCACATGGGTTTTCTTACCACTGCTATGCAGATGACACTCAACTAATCTTTTCTTTCCCTCCATCAGATACCACAGTTTCGGCTCGGATCTCGGCATGCTTGACAGACATATCTTCATGGATGAGTGCTCATCAACTAAAACTCAACCCCAGCAAAACAGAACTGCTGGTCATCCCAGGTGATTCATCTCCAGGTCAAGATCTCCAAATAACACTTCATGACTCTCTGCTCTCCCCTTTCAGCCACTGCTCGTAACCTTGGGGTAACTATGGACAAAGAGCTGTCCTTCTTCCCAGAGGTCCCTAATGTGGCTCGTTCCTGTCAAGTTCTTCTATACAACATCCAAAGGATTCTACATGAAGGTGTTCAAGGTAAGTTGCAATCATGGGAAAGACAAAGGAGCTTCCACAAAAGCTGAGAGAGGAGATTATTTCATCACATCTGAAGGGCCTTGGGTATAAGAAGATTTCCAAAAGATTTAACATTGCAAGAGACACCACTGGGAGCATTATAAGGAAGTTTAAAACTTATGGAATGGCTGCAAACCTGCCTGGCCGTGGAAGAAAGCTCACAATTTCATCAAGGGCCCTTAGAAACTTAGTCAGGACAGCTAAGAAAAACCCCCATGTGACTGCAAGACAGCTACAGGATGACATGATGAAGGCTGGTACAAGTGCTTCAGTGACAACTATAAGACATGCACTGAATAATCAAGGACTTCATGGCCGGACCCCAAGACACACTCGAATTGACCTCAAGGAACATCAGGAGTCGACTAGAATATGCCAGGAGGAATTTGGATAAGACTACAGAGTTCTGGGAGACAGTTCTATGGACTGATGAAACCAAACTGGAACTTTTTGGACATATGGACCAGCGGTATGTCTGGCGTGCAAAAGGTCAGGCTTATGACCAGAAGAATACCATCCCCACGGTCAAGCACGGAGGTGGGTCAATAATGATGTGGGGCTGTTTTTCTGGGGCAGGAACTGGCAATCTTGATTGTGTACCTGGCATCATGGATTCCCAGAAATACCAGGTCATTTTGAAGAAGAACGTGATGCCTTCTGTTGCCAAATTAAACCTTGGTGATCATTGGATCTTCCAGCAAGACAATGATCCCAAGCACACCTCCAAATCAACTAAAGCTTGGTTGGGAAAAAGATGCTGGAGTCTCCTGGAGTGGCCTTCCCAGTCACCAGATTTAAATCCAATTGAAAAAATTTGGTGGGATTTGAAGAAGGCAGTTGAAGCACGGAAGCCGTCAAACATCACTGAGTTAGAGGCTTTTGCACGTGAAGAATGGGCAAAGATTCCAATCGAGAGGTGTAAGAAGATTGTCAGCACTTATCCAAAACGCTTGTTAGATGTTATAAAAATGTTGAATAATACTGCACATGCTCATGTGTTACAAGACTTACAATTTTCATATATATATATATATGTATGTATATAATGTGTGTGTGTGTGTGTCTTTCCAAATCATGTCCAATCAACTGAATTTACCACATGTGGTCTCCAATCGAGTTGTAGAAACATCTCAAAAAACCATCAGTGGAAACAGGAAGCACCTGAGCTCAATTTTGAGTGTCATGGAAAAGACTGTGAATATTTATGTACATGTGATTTTTTTTGTTTGTATTTTATTTGTATTCAAGTCGCAAAGATTTCAAACAAAATTCTTTCACGTTGTCATTATGCGGTTCTGTTTGTAGAATTTTGTAAAATTGAGTGAAAAAAAAAGTGAAAGTGAAGCTCTGTGAATACTTTCCGGATGCACTGTATATATATATATATATATATATATATATATATATATATATATATATAAACGTGTGCAGTAGGTGCACTGGACCTGATAACAGTTTCTGAGAACTTTTTTAAAGTCCTCAATGTAAGTGTTTTACATGCCTTATCATCATCTGAGGTTTTGGCGGGTCTGGTTTTACCTCGGCATGCGAGTTCTAGGAAGTTGCAGGCCAGTTTGCGGGTCCGTGTTTCCTCTGAGTGTGCATTTTGATGCTTGACATCAAACAAAAACAACATGCTATTCACGCATACTGCTAGAGCTTCGTGAAGGTCCATAAAGAATCGTGCTGCATTTTTATGTAGAAAAGGAAACTTGGCATCTGTGTGTTTTTTTAACCTTTTCATCGATTTTGATTAGCTTGCTGACTCGGGAGCACCCTGCATGTTAGTGTGTGTGTGTGTGTGTGTGTGTGTGTGTGTGGGAATCGTGGTTTGGCGGTTTCACTTCTCATCACGTCATACCTACACATTTCGAAAGCCTTGAAATGACTCATTCGCATTTTCCTTTATTTTCATTGGGTTGTTGTTGGTAAGAGCAGCCCGGGCCTGAACCCTACACATACGGGCGGACGGACGTCCTCGCGCCCACAGACTCACGCTCACACAGCCTCAGCACTGTCATGTGACGTCTTCGCCTTCAGATGGGGTTGTCACAGTTACCAGGCTTTTCTCTGCCCACTCGGGCTGTTATTTCTTTATGTAATCGTGACAGGGTGGAAAGAAATGACCTTGGAGCTGCTTTATAGTGAATTGCCCTGAAAGGAGAGATACGGTGTGATAAGTGTCCTATTAATGGGCTGGAATCCACACGGTCCACTCGGCGGCCATATTGGAAACGTTTCGGGCCGTCATACCAAATCAGGCTGTGTTTACTTGCCAAAGGAGAAATCCTCTAGTTAGCAAGACCATTTTTCAGACATGCTACTTTCAATGTATCTGAATTCATCTTTATTTATAAAGCCATTTTAACTATGGCCATGCTTTCCATGAGTTGGAGTAGAAGATCTCCTGCTATAGAGCTCCAACCACATTGGGATGAATGTGAATGGTGACTGCACCTCCTCAACCCAACTACATCAGTACCTGACTTTACTAACACACATCTTTGTGGCTGAATGTATCTCATTTAAATCTTCACAAAAGCTACTGGAACATCTTACCAGAAGAGTGGAGATTATTATAACAGCAAATGGAGGCTAAATGTGGAAAAACACATACCGATTTTATTGTCCCAAAGCCTTACAGAGAAAAAGAGTCTATAAAATTCTAATGTATAAGTTCAGTGCCTGTAAATTTGTCCCTTTTGATTGAGCCAGTGGCGACTGTGACAAGGAAAAACTCCCTGAGACTTCATGAGGAAGAAACCTTAAAAAGAACCCTCAAAAAGGAAACCCATCGTCATCACCAACACTGAATGTCTATTCATTACAGTTCCATCATTGTTACCGTTCAGTGATGGACACTCAAATCCAGAACTGTTCATACAAACTGCGGTCCTGATCCTGTTAATATTAATTACAGACCAAATCCATCTTCATAGTTCATCAAACTTCACGACTACCAAACGCACCTCCTTTATTTTCTGATCAAAACATTCCAAATTCAAAAGCTAAATAAAATATCAACGCTGCAACGAGTGCTGTTCTTTGAGGTGGTATCAAAAAGATTCGAGTCTAAGGGTGGTAAGTGGTGCTTTTCTGAAAGCGTGCGTTCTCACGTCTGCGATTTCATCACGGACGGCAAGTTAGAACAAAGAGCAAACGTGAAACTCTCCGTATAACTGGGCAAATCTGCCACAGAGGCGTTTGACGGGACACACATTTGACATACGCCCATGTGACTAGTTGTTCGAGGTGTTTTGAGCGGCATGCGCGCTTTAAGAGCGGAAGAACATCGGCAGAAGATGACGAAAGGTCAGGAAGATCTTCAACGACCATTCGGCTACTAGTGCATGAAGATCGTCGGAGAACGAGCCGCATGATCTCACTTCCGCACCCACCCTACTCGCCAGGTTTGCGGACTTCGCCCTCTTCCTGAGGATGAAGATCCAACTCAAAGTTCATGCTCTCATGAGCTCTTAGATGTGACTACAGACCTTATTCAGAAGTTACATATATACATATAATACATATAATATTTATACAGCAGTGGCGTGCGATGCATTTCATAGGCTATAGAAATGATTGCTGGTTCTAGTGCGAATGTTCCTTCATCTCCTCTTGAATGGAAGGTGGTTAAACAGTTTGTGACTGGAATGAGGGAAGATCCTGATTATGTTCTGTGCTCCTCACAGACATGTAGGTTTGTTGCAGATGATACGTCGGACTCTCGTTTTGTTTGTATATTGCTTACATTTTGATTTGTATCGGAATGGGAACGACATCATATAGGGGCGTATATAAGTAGTAGAAATGAGAACATTTCCACAGGAACAATGCAGTTCCTCAGTGACAGTGGACTCAGCAGGTGCGCAACCCGACTCTGAAGACGAGAAACTTTCCTGGTGTAAGTTTGCTCACAGATTTTTTTTCTGTCATTTGAAGTCGGAAACTGACTTCTCATCAAACCCGTCCTTTAATTGGTAAGCAGCTTCATCTCGGTGAGAGAGCGACCGAGTGTTTTTTCCCTCCTTTCCTGCACATGCGTGGGTGCGACTGCCAGCGATCTCCTCCTCCATTTGTGCAGGATGAAATGCTCTGAATCCGTACATAATCCAGCAGGGATAAACAGCTCCCACTAACAGACGGTGTGTGAATTAAATCTGTCACCTGAGCCGCAGCGGTTGGTTCTGGTTTTGTTTTTGCGTGTGGGAGGGCAGGTGGGATTTTTTTTTTTCCCTTTTTTTCCGCCTCGTTTTATGCAGAGAGAAGTCGTCAGCTTGTTAAAAACTCGAATAACTTTTGCTTCATCACAACACTAATGAATCATTGCAGCGATTACAAAAGCAATTCAGCATGTCTTCATACTTCACGCTGTGCTCCGTAGGGCCGATGAGCAGCAGCCTGAGTTTAGGTTTTCTGCACAGAACAGTTTACTGTAACGGTGAAAAAGTGAAAAGCGTGAGCGTCTGTCTCCAAGCGAACATCTCGCACCACATGAAGGGAGGCGTCTGGTCCCAACTCGCCTGCCAGCACCGGGTTCTGCTCCTGAGGGGAAAATAAAGGCCTGCTTCTGACGTGCAGCTCTTAAAAGTTAGCGCTAATAACACCGGAGTTTTTATTAGCACCCTGACACGTCATGCCAACAACAAATAATCCAGTACAATTTTTCACTACATTACCTTTACACACACACACACACACACACACACACACACACACACACACAGAGACCAAAAAGACCAAAAAGAGGGAACGTTAAAGAAAAAACGAATTTGTTTTGGTGACAGAAGCTTAAAAACATATGAGCATATTTACAGAATATGAGCATACTAGTGTTCTACTATTATTAGTGTTAATATTAGTAACATTAGTAGAAGCAATAGTATAGCAGTAATAATTATTGTACTAATACTAATAATAGCATTTGTAGTAGAGATATTAGTATACTAGTATAGTAGTAATAATTGTGTACTAGTATAGTAGTATCAGTAGTAGTAGAATTAATACTAGTAGTACTAACAGTAACAGTATAGTAGTATAGTATGATATAATATTATAGTAGTAGTAGCATTAATATCAGTAGTATAACAGTAATAATAATATACTAATGCTAGCATACTGTAGACAGTAAAGTAGAATGGTATAGTATTAATAGTAGTATTAGTATTAAAACTAGTAATACTAGTATTCTAGTATAGTAGTATAATAGTAGCAGAAGATTATATACAATATGATATAGTAGTATAGAATAGTAGTATTGGTAGTTAAAGTACTAATGGTATTAATAGTAGTCAAGTCAAGTCAAGAGGCTAGAAATACTATACACAGTAAAGGGGAGAGAGGGTAGAGGGGAGAGAGACTCCGATGATCTTCTCAGCCGTCCTCACTATCCTCTGTAGGGTCTTGCGATCCGAGACGGTGCAGTTCCCAAACCAGGCAGTGATGCAGCTGCTCAAGATGCTCTCAATGGTCTCTCTGTAGAACATGGTCAGGATGGGGGGAGGGAGATGAGCTTTCCTCAGCCTTCTCAGGAAGTAGAGACGCTGCTGGGCTTTCTTCGTGATGGAGCTGGTAGTAATAATATGAGTAGTAGTATTAATTGTAGTATACTAGTTTATAGTAGTAGTAGAAGCACTAACATTAGTGGTACAAACACTAGTAATACTATTTATACTAGTACTAATATTAACATTAGTGTACTATTAAACTAATAACATACCACTAGGTAGTAAAGTAGTATAGTATAGTATTAATAGTAGGTATAATAGTATTAGAATCATTAGAAATAACAGTCAAAAAAAGTATATAGTGTAGTGGTATACTAGTAGAAGATTAGTATATAGTATATGGTAGTAAAAGTACTAATAGTATTAGTAATATTAGTTTTAATATTAGATGTAATAACAGTAATAGTATTAGTAGCGGCATACTAGTCTATAGTATAATCATATAGTGGTACTGTGTTATAGTAGCAGCACTAATATTAATAATACTAATATTAACAGTAGTATTTTAGTATACTAATAGCATACTGTAGATAGTAAAGTAGTATAGTATTAGTAGTATTAATAGTAGAAGTACTAATATTTTACAATTTGAGGTATGTTTCGTGGTGCTGGTGCACAAACCGGACTTGTTACATGCCTGGAAGAAAAGGAATGATAATAACAATAATAATAAGCATGATAAGCATAATTAACAATAACAATGATACAATTATAATAATGATTATTAAAATACGTATTTAAAATTGGGATAATAAATTCTTTCAAGAGCCACTAAGTGGTGATATTGTAAATAGATTTAATAAAATGATTTATAACATTAATTAATGCAATTATTAATGAGACATCATTGATGTTATTAATAATAATGATAATAATAATAATTATATATATATATATATATTTATCAAATTCTTTCGATAAATTCTACATGTTTAAATCTCAGTCTAAAAACAATTTTGAAAAAGAAAAACATATCGATATATGAGATTTGCTAATCATTACATTCTGGTTTTATTTTACGCCACTTTCCCAAGTTTCCCAAATGTTTCCATTTTCTCTATTGCAGTTGTAATATTAATACTACTGTTGTTCTTATTCTTGATATTATTATCGGTACCTGGCCGTGCATTTCACACCTTCTCCTTCAGTGGTGTCCTACCCGAATCAATCCTCCTCTTAAAACCTACATTATGACACCACGGCTCTAGAATCCATCAATTCTTTCGAGAAACAGTATAGCAGTATAACAGAGAGATTGTGAGAATAAATGTCATTACTAAAGTAAGAAACACATTGGACACAATTAGCAGAAGCATCGATATGAACCTTCATCAAATGACCCTGGGGTTTTTCCTGCATTTGTGTCTTCCTGGGGATTTGAAATGCCTTTTAAGGAGCTTTGGGGTCAGCAAGTCGCAATCTGATTGGTTAAAGTAACAGCTTCAAGCAACGTGGAGTCCCTTTGACCCTGGCAAAAGGTAAAGCCCGAAATTAGATTAGATAGAAACTTCAACCTGAACCAACTGAGAAAAAACCTAAAAATGGACTATTGGGACAAATATACAAAATATATTAAAACGTAAGTAAGAATTATTTCAGCAGAAAAGGCCTTAATGCCCCTGACGCCCCCTACTGGTATTAATACAGTTACTACTACTACTATTGTTATTATTGATACGGTTAATTATCAGTACTCATTTCTACACACTTGCCAGAGCTGCTCTGGGTAAATAAAACATGGCACATGGTCAACAACTACAACAAAACTAAAAATGATCCAAATATAAATAAGTGTTTCAGGTTTCCCCCTGAGGGATCTGTAAAGGACCTTTAGTAACATTTAAAGTCGCAATTTCACTTTATAACACAAATCGTTAATTTTTGTGAAACACATTCACACTTAAAATGTAATCCAGAGTAAAGTAAGAGTATTGGAACACTACATTTGTATCTGTAGAGCACTTTACAGAGATAAAGCAGTAATAAACATTTGATACGTTTGGTCCTTATAATTTTAAGTTTGTCCCCTCTGAGTGACGAGTGAAGAAAAAGACTGAAGGTTATTCAACATTTTTGGCAGAGTGCTCAGGGAATGTGCAGAACAGCTAGCGGATGTCTTCACTGACATCTTCAACATCCTCACACACTCTCCTCACACACTCTTCACACACACTCTTCACACACACCCCTCACACACTCTCCTCATACACTCTCCTCACACACCCCTCACACTCTCTC
>JAAIIK010000315.1:249384-259429 GCA_014706435.1 Silurus glanis
ACACACACACACACACACACACACACACACACACACACACACACACAAAACAGCCTACTCACTGCTAACTATTATGAAAGAAACATAGTGTCCTTAATGTCCATATGCTTACCACTGTGTGTGTGTGTGTGTGTATGTGTGTGTGTGTGTGTGTGTGTGTGTGTGTGACTGAACATTTCTTGATTAACTATACAAAACAACACAAACACACAGACTCCATCAACACTGATTTATTATATGTTTTAAAATCCAGAGATCCAAATGTGAAATTATATGCAATTATATCCGTGTATTTTGCACACATACAAAAAATTATACATTTTTAATATTTTTAAGAATTTAATGACTCTTCCTAATATATATTTTATTTTTAACAAATTATATGCAATATATATATATATATATATATAATTATAATTTAATAATTTACATATTTTATATACATTTTAACATTGTGTTATGAAACTCTCATTATAGGTGAATAGTAATAATAATAATAATAATAATAATAATAATAATAACAATAAATAATTGATCGTTTTTATATGGTTTCCACTAGTGTAACAAAATTATTTAGAAAAAGAATAACTGAGTTGGTTTCATTAATAATAATAATAATAATAATAATAATAATAATAATAATAATTATGTACGTTGTAAATGAATCTCACTCGATAATAAGGTCAAGCTCCAGATTTCTAGAGAAGCTCTGACACTGGAGACATCCATCCATGAAAACATCCATAATATTAAAATGCATCTTTTTTACACATTTTTAGTGAAATATAATTATTAAAGTCCAAACCGGAATTTTCCAGCCGTATAAGGTTCTTCCCATAAACTGTTGGTTCTAAACTTGAAAGCACACAATTGTATAAGATGTCACGCCCCAAAATCTAGTGGAGTAAATAAATCTCAAATGGGAAGTTCAACTTTTTTCCATATTGTGTATCTGTTTGTTTAAAGATCCAAAAGAACCAGTTTTAATAATTCAGAATTTGATCCTGAATTTGGTGGTCTATTCTATATGGACGCAGGTTTGTAGACTCCTGACCACGCGCTTCTTGAACATCTCATTCCACACTCAGTCCCCATTGGCACTGATAATGACCTTCACTCCTCTGGGAAGATGTTCCACAAGATTTTGTGGAGAATTTTGTGACATTCATTCAGTCCCAAACATGTGTGTTAGTAAAGTCATATAGGTGAGGTGAGGAGGCCTGAGGTACAGTCAGCATGAACAATTCATCCCAAATGTGTTCAATAGGGTTGGAGATTTATTGCAGGAGATATTCCTTATCTTCCAACCCACGTAAAGCATCTTCATGGAGATGGCTTAGTGTGCACATGGGTATTGTCATTCTGGAACAGGATTGGGTCTCGTATTTCAAGTCCAAAGATGTCCTATACAACTGTGTGGAGAACAGTTTGGAGAAGAACCACAAATGGCTGGAAAAGTCAGTTGTCCTCAAGACTTGGGCCATTCAGTGTGTAATCGATATCTCCTTCGTTATTCCATCAGCACCTTCATTTTCACTCTCTGTGCACAGTCTGCTCTCATTTTTTCTTGTTGGATCATGAAACAGGAAGTGCTGCAAAACGCTCATTTAAACAAATGCATTAAAATACTCAAAGAATGACATTCCACTCACCAGATCATGTTTATTTGATCTTTGCGCTCAATTATGTCACATTCATTACTCGTGGATGATTGAATAAATGTATGAAGTGTGTGTGTGTGTGTGTGTGTGTGTGTGTGTGTGTGTGTTTGTTTGCTGTGTATTGAAGTGTCATGGGATCATTAGGTACCACGTTAGCTCCTGAGAATTTGCCCCCTTCGTGCCGCGAGTGCTCCGTGCAGGCTGCCGTGTGCAATGTGGTGATGAAGGCTTTCTCTGTATGCTTTTTTCCTTTATGTTGTTGCATATTTTACAGACGTAGGAACTGTGGGATTTTTTGACCGCTGCAGCAGGTCAATGACGTTGGTAATCTTTTCCTTTCCATTATTTCCTCCTTCCTCCCCCCCCCCATTGAAACAAACCGGGATACACTGAGCTCTCGATATCACAGTGTGCCCCTTTATGCTCTAAACTTAACAACTTCTCTGATTCTTTTGCTTTTTTTGTCATGAAGCTTAGAATCTTGACCGAAAAACAAACCTTTTTGCTTTACACGAAGCAAACATACAGTATAATCTAGAGCATGATGAGAAATCTCGGGCTCTGGGAATAAATCCTAGACGTCTGCACCAATGTCTAACTTTCGACTCCTGCAGGGCCACAACACCTTACTGTTCAATGTTTCATTGCTGCAGCATACATGCCAACTGGAACAACTTCATCATTGTTCAGCGTCTGTCATTGTTCAAACCCCTACTGACACAATATTATAACTGAAACTTCTTCCTGTAGCATCTTTCATTGCTCAAACCCCAAGCGACAAAATTACAAAACTGAAAAACTGTTGTGTACCATGTGTCATTGTTGAAACCTCTTGTTGACACTGACACTGACATGACTGAAATCCTTCTTGTACTAAGTAAATTTCAAAACTCCTTTCCTGCGACATTTGTTATTTTCGAAATCCTGAGTGGCTCATTGTCATAACCGAAACCCCTACCTGTACCGTCTGTAATTCTCAAAACCCTTACTGGCAACCAAAACCCCTACCTGTACCATCTTCTCAAAACCCTAATCGATAAATGATACAACCCAAACTCCTACCTGTACCATCAGTCATTCTCAAAACCCTTACCTAAAACCGAAACCCCTACCTGTACCATCTGTCATTCTCATAACACTAACCAGCAAACGATCCAACTGACACCTGTACCTGCACCATCCCTCATTCTCAAATCCCTAATCGACCACTTTTACAACCGAAACCACTACCTGTACAATCCGTCATTCTTAAACCCTACCTGACAACCAAAACCCGTACTTGTACCGTTTTTCTTTTTTAAAACCTTAATCAACAACCAAAACCAGTACCTGTACCATTTATCTATCTCAAAACCCTAATCGAGAAATGATACAACTGAAACCCCTACCTGTACCTTTCTTTCGGCTTCTCCCATTAGGGGTCGCCACAGCGGATCCTCCGCATGTTTGATTTGGCACATGTTTTTACGCTGGATGCCCTTCCTAACGCAACCCTCCCCATTTATCCGGGCTTGGGACCGGCACTGAAAGTGGCTGGGGTTGGTTCCCTGACCGGGGATCGAACCCGGGCCGCAGCGGTGAGAGCGCCGCATCCTAACCACTAGACCACCAGGGAACCTCCCTGTACCGTCTTTCTCAAAACCCTAATTGATAAATGATACAACACAAAGTCCTACCTGTACCATCATTCTCAAAACCCTTACTGGCAACCAAAACCCTTACCTGTAACATCTTTCTTAAAACCCTAATCAATAAATGATACAACCCAAAGTCCTACCTGTACCATCAGTCAGTCTCAAAAATCTAATTAACAACCGAAACCTGTACCTGTACCATTTGTCTTTCTTAAAACCTTAATCGACCAAAGATACGACCAAAACCACTACCTGTACCATTTGTCTTTATCAAAACCCTAATCAACAACTGAAACCTGTACCTGTACCATCAATGTCAAAACGCCAATCAACGCATTGTCATAAACGAAATCCTTTCTTGTGAAATTGTTATTGCGCATACCACAAATGACAGAAACGAGGACCCTTCCTGTGTCATCTGTACTTGTCGAAAACTAAATGGATACATTATCACAACCGAAACCCTTCCTTGTACCTTCTGTCATTTTTGAAACACCAGTGGATTTGTTGTTTTAACTGAAATCCCTCCCTGTCATTGTCTGGACCATAAAAAAAACACAAGAAAATGGTTCCACTTCCTGCACCATCTGTAATTGTCGACTCCCAAATGGTCACTTTCCTTCGTCACATTTCTTTCTTACATACATTGTCTTAACCAAAACCCCTTCCCGTTCTGTCATTGTTGAAGCCACAATGGATTCATTTCAGTAGCTGAAAAGCATCCTGGTTCTCTTTGTCATTGTCGACACCCCATTCGACTTCATTGACACTGTACCGCTAAACCCTTCTCAGAACATTGTCATAGCTAAAACTCTATGGCAAGTTGATGGTTTAAATGACATTAAAAATGGAGCGTAGTTTGCAATTTTTAATGTGACCTTTACATCAAAACCCACTCAAAAAGATGAAACAACACAGTAAACCAGTGGTCAGAATTGGTGGCCCTGCAGAATTGTTGTTAGACACCTCTATTAATAGCTCTTTCTTTTGGGTCCTAGTCCACTTCTTCACTGTCTGTCACTGCAGACCTCTTTCAGTCTTCCAGACTTTAAACTTTTCCTCCTGTCAGCACACCTACTAGTAGGGGTCGGAAAACTAATCAGTTCTCTCTAGTATTTGCCATCAGTACGCAAAAAAGTACCCCCTTATGCAGAAAACAAAAGAAGGTTTGTGAAGTTTGACATAACAATATGTCTAATATGTGCCAGAAGTTTTCTTTGTGTAGAGTTCCTTATTCTGAGATTTGACTTAACACTAATTTTCCGCATCCGTGTTAACTAGCGTCCATTTGACAGAATGAAAATCGTTTAGACAACCAGCGTAAAAAAAGTACCAAGGTACCAAGGTACTAAGCATTTGAATAAACACCAATCAGCCATAACATTGACACCAGGTGACGTATAACGTTGATTATATCATTACCATGACACCTGAACATCTGGTTCCTCTCAAGGTTTCTTGCTCATGCCATCTCAGGGAGTTATTTCCTTGCCACAGTAGCCACTGTCTTGCTCATTAGGGGCAAAATTACAATTATAAGGAACAAACTTATACGTGGTGGTATTACAAAGTTTCGAGACTAGTTTTGTAACATGCCAACTGATGGCAGCAAAAGACTGCATGCACAGTCACAGGGAGCACCGACTTTCATCAGTCAGTGTGACAATAAACATCTTCCTGTACACTGGGAGCTGTTCAGGTGGTGCTATTCTGACCATGTTCGTTACCACGTCTGCTATTCTGACCACGTGTGCTCTCTGTCACCGAGCTCTCTGAGCTGAGTTTCTCATCGGAAACATGATCTCTCTTCTGCACAAATCCTACTCACCAGATTTGGCTCCTGCAGACTTTGCCCTCTTCCCGAAGATGAAGATCCAGCGCAAAGGTCGCCATTTTGACACTATTGCGGCGATCCAGTGCAAATTGCAGAAGCTGCTTGACACTCTCTGAAAAGAGGACTTCTAGGACACATTCCAGAAGTGGCATGAACGCTGGGAGTTCACGGTGACTATTTTGCTGTGCAAGGGGACTATTTTTGAAGGTGATTGTGTGTAAACGTGTATATCAACAGTCTGTTACAACAACTCAGGACCACAGTTTGCATGAACAGTTTTTCATGCAGTTAAGTGTCCATCACTGAACATCTATCACCTCAACAATTAGGGAACTGTAATGAATGGACATTTGGTGATGAGGATGGGTTGCTTTTTAAGTCTGGTTCCTCTCAAGGTTTCTTTCAGGGACAGGTGCACCCAGGGCTTGTTAAGGGCTTGTTGATGTACCTATGAGTGAAGGCTAGTGTGTCTGGTCTGAGCTCACAGAAGATCTAGTGTATCACAGAACACACAGCATCACAGTTTCCTCCATATATGTAGCTGCAAAATGGCCAAAGAGCCCATGCTGACCCCTGTTCACTGCCTAAAGCTCTTAAAATGGGCATGTGAGCATTAGAACTGGACCCTGGAGCAATCGAAGATGTGATAGCCTGGTCTGATAAATCATGCTTTCTTTTACATCATGTGGACCTGTGGTGCCAGGTGCATCTGTGCATCCTGGTGCTCATATGGATGTTCGCTTGATGCCTCTCTAAACTGGAAAGGTATTCCCTAATTGCAGTGACCTCCTACAGCAGGATAAAGGACCTGCAAATCAACGCTGTAGAAAATTCAGGAGAGGTTTGAGGAACATGACCAAGGGTTGCCTTCAAATATGCCCATATTTTCAATCCGATCTGCGACCTATTGCACAAACAAGTCAGTCTTGAACGCTTCATCTCACAAACTGCAGGACATAAACGATCTGCTGCTAAATTCTTGGTGCCAGATACCACAGCACAAAGTGCCACCCAGATTAGGACGTTTCCCTTTCTATTCCAGTTCCTCTCAAGGTTTCGTCCTCATGTAGTCTCAGGGAGTTTTTCCTTGCCACAGTTTAGGGATAAACGTACAATTATAAGGAACAAACTTATAGGCACTAAACTTCTTTTATGCAGCTTTATAATCACTTTATCTCTGTGAAGCTACTTTGAAACAATGTACATTGTTCTGTGGGGTCCAGGCCTCGACAGCTCAGTAGAGGGAACTACACAATAATTGACAGGTGGCTTATGTTATGGCTTATCAGTGAAGATTATATGAACATTTATTTATTTTTGAAAAGGCCATTCGTAAATCTTCTTCTTTAATACCCCCTACTAGCCAGGGCAGTATATTGTTGATTCTCTTGAACATCTTCAAGAGACACCACCTGTCGCTAATCGCGTTAGGGTATTAGGCTCATGCAGAACTTCGGCCCATATATGTCTTTTATTGTACTCTTCACACTAGCGGGTGACAATTCGCTCGTGATGTTTGCAGCTTGCGTGTCGTCAACCCACGAAAATGTGGAAACCATTCGGCAACTTGCGCATGAGGATCGTCGGAGAACAATCCACACGATCTCACTTCCGCAAGCACAATACTCGGCACAATATTTGCGGACTCAGCCCTTTTTTCAAAGAGGAAGATGCAGCTCGCCATTGGCCACATTGGAAAGATCGAGGATCGCAGAAGGTTCTTGATAGGCTTTAAAAAGAAGACTTCTAGGACACTTTCCAGAAGTAGCAGGAACACTGTATTGCTGTGCAAGGGGATGTTAAAGGTGATAGTGTGGAAACGTAGATAAATAAAGTACTTTCTTCTAAACAGAGCGAGTCTCGAAACGTTTGGTTACCACCTCGTAAGTTACATTTACGTGTTCATGCTAGCTTTTTAAACAGTCAAGATTAGCAAAGGATCTTCTATGTTGTCGCTCGCTAGTGCAAACAAAGTGTCAATCCGATCAGGGTTTATTCAACCAGAGTGTGCAATACACACTCACTCACACTTATACACACTTCAACTCTCTTCCTCTACGCGATTCCACCTGACCAACCGGTTCGCCATTTTACGAGCTAACCACAACGATCTTCTCGTAGCATTGCATCCTCCATTTTAACTTTTAACTTCGAGCTTTACAAAACAACACAATGAGTTTTCTGGTTCATTAACCAAATAGCGTTCATCTTACACTTTTCCTAACACATAAAAACTAACAAATTTGTGTTTTTTTTGTTTTCCGGATATCTCCATGTGATTCTCCAACATGTAGCCACATTTGTATTCGAAACCTTTTCCCTTTGAAAAATAATCGACTGCTCGAGTGTTAAAGTCTAGCGTTGATATTTCTTTCCCCCTCACATGTATGCATATGTATGAATATATGAATATTCATCTCTCTGCCAGGTGATTTATTGTGCTCGTTTTCTTTTCAGCAAAGGGCAGGCAACGCAGAGAAGTTTGACTATGTGAGTATGTAATTAATGACACTGTGCCAAATATGATCACTAATATTATATTGTCAATATCCCTGTCATATCCCTACCCATCCCTTTCTGTCTTATTATACTGCCTGTTGTTTCATTTTAATTTTATACTATTTGCACATTCTATATCTATTTTAAATTCTTTCCTTGTGAAACATTTTATACTTATTTTTCACTTTATAGTTTACACTTTTATATCTTATATTCTTCTATTGTTTTACTTTTTTCTATTCTATTTCTATTAACATGCACATTCTTCAGTACTGGACAAAAGCATTTCACTACATGTATGAATGTGTATGTGCCAAATAAAATTCAATTCGGTTTGATTTGAGTATGAAGAGAATTGAATCCAGTTGAGTGTGAGTTTATTCCGAGTGTCTGATTTGTACTGAAGTGGTGTTTTTTCCCCCCCTGTATAAAGATAATGAACTTCCTGAAAAAGATGTCGGGCAACGAGTATGTGGGTTTCAGCAATGCCACGTAAGTTACTTGATGAACCTCAAACCTTGGTGCAATTTGGCAGAATAAAATTCTGTACATGTAAACATTTGGTATGATATTTTATATATGATACAGTTTCAGAATCAGTTTAGAAACATTTCCCCAAATTTTCTAATTAAAACTTTCTTTCGGCTTCTCCCATTAGGGGTCGCCACAGCGGACCATCCGCCTGTTTTGATTTGGCACATGTTTTTACGCTGGATGCCCTTCCTAACGCAACCCTCCCCATTTATCCGGGCTTGGGACCCTAATGGCTGGGGTCGGTTCCCTGACCGGGAATCCTAACCACTAGACCACCACGGAACCTTCCCCAAATTCCCCAAATTTTCTAATTAATTTGCATTAATTCCTGCTCCTGAGTATTTCCAAAATTCCCCAAGAAGTTTCCAGAAATGTACTGTACATTTTCCGCCTCTCTGCATCCCTAACACAGACTCATCCACCTCGGGCTTTGATGTTCTTTGCAGGCTGAAATGTTTTTCTACTCTCCACACTTGTAATGCACTTACACGAGTCATTATATACTTCCTGGTAGCTCAAACCAAAGCAGAGTGTTAAGGGCCTCGCTCAAGGGCCCATGAGTTGGATCTTGGCGATACTAAGGCTTGAACCCCACCCTTCCAATCAATAAGCCAGAACCTTATCCACTAAGCGACCACCTCCCACTAAGACTTTTCCACCCACAAGGGATGTTTTTTGTCTTTCGGCACCACCCCTGTGTTAAACCAAGAGAAGTTCTTAACAGGAGCCGAGCAGCTTCTGAAAAACTCAACCCATTTATTAGCACCCAACATGCCTGAGTGAACTTCTAACATAATTAGACTTGAGCTCTTCTTCTTTATATCTGCATGTCTATTTTATTATTATTTATTTTTTGGTGTTGTGCTGCTGCTGCATGATTGGCTGATTAGATAACTGCATGAATCAACAGGTTTTTCCAGTCAAAAAACATTTTTTTCTTGTTCTTGGCTCCGATAGGAAAAAAAAAAAAGAAAGAGTGTCTGAAAGGGAAAATCAAAGGATGATCGAGATCTTTGTTGTTGAATCGCTGACAGTTTGTTCTCTTTCCGTTCCAGATTCCAGTCTGAGCGTGAATCAGGCGATCGAAATTTCGCCATCGGCTACTACCTGAAGGAGAAGAAGGTAAGTCTGGCGCACGAACGGGAGTTTTACCAGTATTTATACTTAGAATCGGGTTACTCGCACGAGCAAGCATATTGTATGAGCGATCACATTCAGGATACACAAGCTCCGCCCTTTTTCATGCACCTTAAGCCTAATGTCCAATTTCAATACCTCAATGCACACTTAACAAAGCCCACTACCCCGATTAAACCATTTAATATAATTAATAACACTTAAATATACATGAGTTTGAAATCATTTGTTTTTGTATTGTTAAATCATAAATATGCATCAATCATATTTCAAATTGTCTCCCTCTGATCTCATGTGTGTGTGTGTGCAGTGTTTTCCTGAAGGCACGGATATGACCTCCATCCTGGACCTTTACTTCCAGGTGAGATCAGCAGAAGCTTCACACACCCACACACACGTGTGTATATATATAAACACAAGCAAGCACACACACACACACACACACACACACACCATATAGTGAGACCATGTGTTTCGGAAGCACATGGTGGTATACAGGCTGTGGAAACATGATCACAGGTCAGGTGTGTGTGTGTGTGTGAGTCTCTCGTGGCTTTATGAGAATGCGTAATCAGATCCACCCGTTACACACTCATGCAGGATTCCACCAGGTTCCGGATTTAGACACGGTGTTTATAAACATTTCTCAAGTCACACACTACAGTGTGTCCATTTCAGTGAATTTTTTATATATATATATGTGTGTGTGTGTGTGTGTGTGTGTGTGTGTGTGTGTGTGTGTGTGT
>JAAIIK010000315.1:283534-298228 GCA_014706435.1 Silurus glanis
GCAGAGATGCAGAAACATAGTGGTTCACTTTGACTCTTTGAGGAATTTTACGTAAACGGAATCCTGTACGGCGCCAAGAGCTGCGTGAAGCTTTTTTTTTTTTTTTTTTACACGTGATGTGCGACATAAACCCAGGGGACGTGATGGTAGCAGAGAAACGACGGCTTAATTTGACTGAAGTGACCCGGATTATCAAAAATACAAACGCACACATGCACACTTGCGCACGCGTTCCTGCATGTCAACCAAACTGGGGACCGCCATGAACCAGCAAACTGGGGACCGCCATGAACCAGCAAACTGGGGACCGGCCTGAACCAGCAAACTGGGGACCGGCATGAACCAGCAAACTGGGGACCGGCATGAACCAGCAAACTGGGGACCGCCATGAACCAGCAAACTGGGGACCGCCATGAACCAGCAAACTGAGGACCACCATTTCTGCCACAATAACAGGTGACTCTTATGTTGTACAATAGTTCAATATTTCACTGTCTCCATTATTCACTTTTTTACCTCAGCTTTTAAAAAAAACACACAGGAAAAGATCCTGCATTTTACCAGCCAATGGAGGAACTTTTTCACAGGGGCAGTATTGAGTTGGTTTCTGACTGATTTCATTTAAATACGTTATTTTTATTGATTTATGTTTCCACTTATGTTTTGATGTGAACAGCTCCAACTCTTTATTGAACTGAACTCACTTGAGTTGAGTAATGACTCAAATTCTATTTGCATCATTAAGCATTTTTCTGTTCACTATAAAGCAGCTTTGGAAGAAACCTTGTTTAAAGCACTAAAGAAGTAAAGGAGATCTGATGCTATTTTTAAATTGAAGTTCAAAAACATGTTCAATTGTTTTATTGGTCGAATTTGATGAACCAGTGACCAGCTCTGTCTTGTGTACATTGAAGGTAACACCAGCCAAAGTGTCTCAACATGAAGGTGAACGGAACAATCGATTTTAAGCTTTTAAAACATAAGCGCAAGATTTTATTTTCATAGTAACAAAGTTTTAAACATCCTTCCAAGATCGTTCGTTCAGGGGCTTTTCCTCTTCTAGGTCTTACTTCCTGGCTGTCGCTTCAAATGACGAGGAAGACGATGTAGATTGTATAACCATAAACAAAAAAAAAACGATCAAAAGGTAGATTTTTAAACTGCTTTTGTTTGTCCCCAGTCACAGTAATTAAGTCAATGCATGATTTGATCAAAAAGTCATTTTATCCTCAGAAAAACATCTGTCCCAAAGATGTTAAGTATCAGATCTAATGAGTTAATAATTAGAGGGGTCATGATATAAGAAATTTAATTTGCCCTGGTCTTCTGTAGGTCTGCAACCAATGATTATTTTAATAATCGATTAATCAGATTTATTTTTTGTTTTCGATTGATCAGCTAAAAAAAATTGATGTTTTGTTTAATTTTTTTTTATAGTGCCTTTTAAAAGTAGCATCTCAAAGCTCTATAAAACCCTTATTCAGGGTATTTATGTATAAAAGTGTATTAAAAAAAATGCAAAAGCCACATATTGAGTTGAACAATTTAATTTAGACATTAAAACTAATAACTGCTTGTTCGAGTCAAGAGGTTTTTATGTCATTTCTACTATAACGCAGTGGAACACAGTACACAGTAAAAATGAGACAACTTTCCTTCAGAACCCTGGTGCTACACTAAACAACAACATAGAGCTACAACACAACACAAAGCTACATAAAGTGCAACCGAGTGCAAACAGTGCAGACAGACAACACAAGACAAGACACAAAACCAAATATAGCGCGGACCAGTAAACATACTGTATACTCTGATTATACATTACTGTGTGAGGAGAACTGTAAAAACTATAACAGTGTGAATATAAACAGAACAATGTAGTGCAAAAAAACAGCAGCAGTCAAGAGGTGCAAAAGAACAGCACGTAAACAGTGTAGTACAGTCAAGTATAAATAATAGAGTTTCCTTTCAGTTCTGTGTGTTGAGGAGCCTGATGGCTTGCGGGAAAAAACTGTTACACAACTGTGAGGCCCGAATGCTTCGGAACCGTTTTCCTGATTGCAGGAGGGTGAGGGGTGTGTGTGAGGGGTGTGTGGGGTCGTCCACAATGCTGTTGGCTTTGCGGATGCAGCGTGTGGTGTAAATGTGCATGATGGTGGGGAGAGAGACTCCGATGATCTTCTCAGCTGTTCTCACTATCCTCTGTAGGGTCTTGAGATCCGAGACGGTGCAGTTCCCAAACCAGGCAGTGATGCAGCTGCTCAAGATGCTCTCAATGTTGAGTACGTGGGGGATTTTAAACAAATTCCCTAATGCTGGATTGCATCTTTCTGTAAAAAACTTAGTTGCAGTTAATCACGTTTAAAAACAGACGTTACTCTTTTAGGTAGAGTTTTCTTTGTTGCGTTTTTAATATAAAATGCTCCCATTACCTTGGATGACTTGGGACGCACAGTTTTTCCTGCTGCTGGTTGACCCGGTACTCTCCATTTTCTCACGCGACTGTGTTTTCTTGCCGTCACGCTAATTCGATACTTGAGCAGCCCAAATAATCGATAACTGCATTTGCAGACAACGAATTCCATTATTTATTATTGATTTTATTTATTAGTTGTTGCAGCTCCAGTCCTCACATTTGAGGTCTTTGTACTAATTAAAACATCCTATAAGTTTCAGAATCTGGGAATTTCTTTTTTGACGGTGATTTAGTTTTTTTTTGGCCACCAGATGTCAAGACATCATGATCGAACTTTGTTTTTCTTCTCCCAAAAGTGCCATCTATTATGTGGGAACCTGGTTTAAAAGTGCCTACATCGCTACATCGCCTACATCGCTAGTGCCTACAGAGTATGGCGTACTCTGATTTTATGACCCATGAACCTTAAAACTAGCTCCAGCATCCTGGTTATTTAGTTGATCTGAGTTCAGGGTTTTCCGTTTTGCTTTCTTCTGCATATTTCTGCAGACCCACGTATGTTCGCGCCAGCTTCTTCTCTCCTTCGAACCAACAAATTGATGATCTCCTTCATTCTCTCTGTCAAGAAAACTGGAACCTTCTTCCGTCTTTTGCCTCTGATTTCGACCATGAAAATAAGCCCCAGCATGATTTCTTTTTAATATTAACATGATGTATTGAATTATAAAATATTCATTCATTCATTCATTCATTCATTCATCTTCTCCCGCTTATCCGTAATTCGGGTCGCGGGGGCAGCAGTCTAAGCAGATTCCCTAGACAATTCTCCGTGTCCAGGGATCGGGTTGTCAAGGCCCCCGCCTTCGACTGCTGCCCGATCCTCTCAGCACCGGTCCCTTACGGTCCCTCCTGCAGGTGGTGAGCCCACGGGAAGGCGGCCCCACGTCGCTCCGACGTCACGGTCCTTGATTTATTTTTTATAAAATATTAATATAATAATTATAGTAATATGAATATAATACCGTCAATATAAATAATTACCGTAAGTATTTGTAAATACCCAAGCGGGTGGATGATGTATAGATTTTTGTACCGTATATAAAAAAAATACGGGGGGGGGGAAAGAGCCCTACAACGTCTTTTGGAGCAAAAAAAACCAATAGAAGACCCGGCCTTATTTTCATCTCGGCTCCTTTTCCAGTGGTGACAGTGGTATAGATGTCCTCATTAATGGAAGTTGTGCTAGCGTTCTTGTAGGTGTCGAAAGTTAATCGCGATTCTTGCCCTTCACGACCTGTGCCAGAACACTCGTTTAATATCTCTTGTGCACCTAAACTCATTTGCTGCTTCAGGTTTGCTCTTGCTTCATCTTCTACCATCCTGAGGTGGGCTCTCGGAGCTGTTGCATTTCTCGTCAGGTGGGATGTCCTCTTCTTTATTCAGTCCATCTTTTCTCTTGTATGGTTTGGTGAGCAGTGATGGAAACGCACCAGTTTTTCTCCAAAAGTTCAAAGTATTTATTATTTTTGCTTTCTTCTCCGACTGAATCATCATTCATAAGTGTCTGCTCAATCCGGCGCGCCACAGCTCCTTTCAGACCGAGATCTGCGGTCAGTTTTTCCATGTTCATGTTGGCCTGGATTGAAACGTGTAAGACGTTTGTACACAAATCGTCAGAACCATCGACTGTCTTGTCCATTTCTTTAGCAAGTAACATGACTCGACCAAGCTCTCGACTTCACACCCTGTTTCACATACAGCGATTTGCAAATCAAAGACTCGCTTCTGATGTGAAATGACTAATCATCTTGTCGCATGGTGTTTATGATCCTCTGACATCCACTGGAGGACGCTTGTTAAGTTTTCAACTTTGTCCAAACTTAAAAATGACTTTCTAAGTCTGAAGGACGCAAGAGGACAACTCATCAGATTTCACTGCTTTTAATTCTGGACAGAAGTAGTAGTAGTGGCGGAACAGAAGCTGTAGGAGTAGCAGTAATCAATAGGTTGATAACCTTTTTAAAAATGAATATTTATATTAATGCATATTTTGTTTGTCGTTTAGTTATAAAGACATTCTTCAAATTACTGTTTCATTTCTGAATCAAACATCGAAATATCAAAATTTTACCATCACACTTTACACTCATAAACTCGCGTAATTAAACAATACTGAAGTCTTACAATTGCAAAGTTGATTAATTACTTTTAATTAAGTAATTAAAGTTCATCCCCGTTGCGTCTTCAGGCTTAAATTTGAGCTGAATGGAGAAAGCGTCTCCATGAATAAATAAGGATTCTCACCCAAACCTTTCCACCTCCATGTGCTCTGAGGTGCACCATTTATATTGTTCCCCCTGGAAACACATCTAACAGGTTCCAATTTCCAGCTCAGCCACCACACTACACTGCCCTCTTGAGGAACTTTTTAACATGATGCAACAATGCTGCTGTTACTATTAGTCCTGTGCCCTTTTCCAAAACGTCTGCATTGTGTTTGAAGTCTCCTTTATTTCTCAACTGTTCCAAAAGAATCTTTCTTTCTTTGAAACCCAACGGGAAGCTAAATGCACCTGCCACATCTTTAATGTCAGTGTTTTCTTTTCAAATGCCTTGATATCTTTGTGCTTTGCTACAGTAGTGGGTTTTTCTTTTTTTTGTTTTTGTCCCACACTCGTTTCAAATCGTGGGGGTTCTTTTGTTTATTAATGGTGCACTCGCCTCTTTGCTGATCTTCACCTGAACTTGCATGTGAATGATCAAGTTAATCTTCACTGGACTGACGTGACGCCCCTTTTGTCAGGGCTTTGAAAATTCTGTGCCACTGCATGAGGAACTCGTATGGGGTTTGCAGTCTGGGTCTAAACCGGAGCAGCTTGAGAATTCTGATTCAGTGGAATCTTTATCAGACGCTTCATGAATATCATCAGACGTATGTAAGTAAAAAGCGTAATCCTCATGAGATCAGTAAAGAAGCACTTTACCGTCATTTTGTTATCTGACATAGTATGGGATCATGTAGTGGGCGGGACGGATTTTCCATGATTGACAGGAGTTTATTTAGTGACCTGTTGTCCCTCACCATCTCCAGTCTGTCCAGTTTGTGTCCGATTATGTATTCGGCTAGTGGATGATTTTATTGATCTTGACCGCATCCCTGGCACTGATGCTGATGCTATAAATGATATACGACCTCCATATGTATTCTGTATTTCCTCACAAAGAAGTTCATACACTTTTAGCTGCCAAAGACTTTTGTATCACAATATTCTCCAATATTTTAAGTAATATTAATAATTGGTAATTGAAATGAAACAATGCTGTGAGTGCAACAAGCTGACTCGCTAGCCCAGGACTTCAAAGTTCTTTTGTGCTCAACACAAAACGTCAGTGAATAAAAGTCTTGAATCCGAAGTTCTTCGTTTGACTGTTTTTAATTATGAATTTCAAAACATAAAAAACAAAAACGTAGGATCTTTTTACTTTTCTAAACAAATTAACTGAGACTGTGTTGCTCCAGTGGCTTCTGACTGTTTCGCAGGGTTCTATTTCTTTCATACTAAATCTAACAGCCAATCAAATCCGTTATACTAGATCACTGGCTAACTGTTTACATTCCATAGAAATGGCTTCAACATTGAAATGAAACAATGCTAATGCGACAATATTGTCTTTAACAATTACTACTGTAGTTAACTGCACATAAATAACATGCTACAGGTCATCTCTTAAAAGTACAATTTAACAACTCGCCGCAATTTTAATGTAGCATATATCATTAGTGAAATACAGTGGTACCTTGACCTACGAGTGCATTAATGTACGAGTTTTCCGAGGTACGAGCGGAGATTTTAATTTTTTCCTTTGTTTCGCGAGCAATAAATTGAGGTACGAGGTCGAGACTCCGCTGCTAGATGGCGAAGCGAAGCCAGAAAGCGAAGATTCTGACAAATTAAGATAAGCAAAGAAAGAAAAAGTAAAAATTTTAAAGTTTAGGGATACGTAGTGTACAGGAGTGATAGTAAAAAAACTAGTTTTCCCTCCGCCTCCACTTATCGCCTCTTGGAACGGATTAATGCCATTTTAAGTATTTTCAATATGGAAAACTGATTTGATGTGCGACCAAATTGAGATACGAGCTCGTCCACGGAACGAATTAAACTCGCAGGTCAAGGTACCACTGTATTCATGAATATATTTCATGTATATAATATCACATTTGTATCCATAGTAGTATCCTTACCATGAAAGTGTCCATGCTGGTGATGCTATGGTTTATTACATGGGCTCAAATAAATGACTATGTAAAATGGACATACACTTTGTTCAGCTGCTGTGTATAGCCACAGAGACTCGTAATATCCCACAGCTACATGTGAGCGTATGGGATACACAGCCTTCGTTGTACTTGTAGCCTTGAGCGTCTTTTTCACCGCGCAGTGTAGTTTGGTAGACTTTAATAGAACAACTGTCTGAAATAGACGACTCCTTATGAGTATACAACTTATTATACTAATAGATGACTTGCTTATTTACTATTATATAAGAACTCGACAGAGCTGGACGGTGACACCACCAGTTTCTACAAAGCTGCTGTATAGATATGAACTTTATTCATAACTGAGTTTTTTTTGTTTTGTTTTTTTTTTACAATTGAACTGAATCTACTGCTGAATAATGATTAGAATGATAATTTTCCCGTTCTACTGTAAAGCTGCTTTGACGCTCTGTATTGTAAAAAGCTCAATGTCAGGAAAGATTACCGAAGTTTGACTGAGATTTCTTCTCCTGGGTGAATTGGTTACTAATGTTCTAGACATCCTAAAGTAATTTTACATTACTCCAGCTACCCTTGTAAAACTAATCAGATCCGAACAGGGCTAGAGGACTATCTCATCTTATTTTCTGCCCATGTTATTCATTTTCAGCTGTGTAAATTATCTGTGTAAAGCCAAAGACAATGTTCATTGTTTAAAGCGCAATACAATTAAAAATGAATTAAATTGAATTATGTCGGTGTCGTTCATGAGTACAAGCTCGAAAGACTTTCCCTTTATTCTGCTTGTCATTTTAATGATACTCGGTGTACCCCAGACAATCACCGACGTTTAAGGCTGGTAAGATCTTTCTAGAAAAATGTATCCATCTAATGTTAAAACTTAAGAGTAAATGGATGTGTCAGGGTAATGAGTAATGGTGGTGTCACTCCATTTCTATTTCCCTCCCATTTGTTTGTGTTCCAGTCTATACCACATTCACTTCCACGTAATATTACAGATACAAATGTAAATATTTTGGGCGCTAAATAGATCCAATGTTAAGTTTTGTCGTGCCAGAAATGGGATTGTAGCCCATGCCTCAATTTGGAGACCAGAATCCACCTTTAATCAGGGGGAAGGTCTGAAGCAACCATTCGGCAGAAGCTACGACTCTAAATACAGTGGATATAAAAGAAAAAAAAGGTTGACACACCCTTAGGAAATTGCAGGATTTTTATTTATTTAAAGACAGAAATAAAAACATGTCATACTGCTACATTTTTTAACAAATTCCAACAAACAGAAGAAAAAAAGAAATCTTTTAATTTGTGGTGATAATTTAAATACAACACAATTCCCACAGCTTGATTTGTGGTAGTCTGAACACCCCTCCCAACTAATACTTTGTGGAAGCACCTATTGTCTTGATGATGTCATCAGGTTATGTGAAATAAGTCTCTTTTTAACACAAGCATTTTTATGCTTTCAACCATCACTGTTTTCTTACTTTTCTTATTTTTTTTTTTAATGATTTGTTCCGGTAATGAAATCAGTTTTCCCGCAGTTTCTCTTCTCGCTTTAGAGCAGAAGTCGCAGAACATTTTCTCGTCTCGTGATCAAACCTCAGCCATGAAAACTCATGAATCCAAGAAGTTTTTTTAAATGTCGTTTGGCACTTTTATTTCTGTTTTCACCTACTGACAGAAAGATGGTCCTCAGTGCCTCTGTGGTTCTCCTGCTCTCCGACGCTGGTGCAACCACAGCCTGTGGGAGAGTTGGACAGAAGTGTGGACTGTTTAAAAAAAAAAGTCTGATATTTTTACTTTCCACATGCTGAAAGGTGAGTTTTGCTTTAACTGTTTAATTTGGCGCTTTAACGACAAATGATGCGACAGCACACGCATAAAAAGTCATAACGTGCAGATTATTCGGGCATAACGTGTAAATTTATATGATCGCAGGTGGCGATCTCAGCAAAAATATTACTCGCAATTTTTTTCTATTTTACTGGAGCCCTGTTTAAACTTGCACATGTTGGTGTTTGTGACGATCCCCGCAAGCAAGGACGTATCAAAACAAACTCACCTTGATGTGTGATTTCCCTTTGGAGAGATCTGTGATCTACAGTGCCCCCTGGTGTCCTGACTGATATCAGGGAAGAAACACACAGCACACAGTATGGCGTGTACATTCTTCAATTTGAAGTTTGGCTAAATCACAGCCACTAGCTAGCTCTCCTAATCACATCAGTCACGTGACAAATACAGACTAGCCTTAATACAACAGAAGGAAAGCGTTATCTGCCCTCTTCTACATCTGCGAGCTCACAGACAGACATGATTGGCTACTGTGCGGCTGGGATTGACAGGGGAAAGACCACAAATGCTGCCCCGCCCACTCTGGGGAAATTCTGCTCCACGTGGCATTATCAGGATGAGCTTTTCAGCTGCGCCACTCCGGAGCTGAACTGCAATTTGTTTTTTGATTTCTCCATCTTAAGAAAAACAGATCACTCCAAAGACATTTATCTTTTTTTTTTTTTTTTTTTGTTTAATGTCCAGAACCATCATCGCATCTATGCGAATTTTTTCAGGATGGCGTCATTGTATTCAACGGAGTCGTTTCCTCCGTCTTAGTGCTAACATGTTGGAGTTTTCAGTTCTGTCTCTTTGACCAAAAGATTCCGGAAGTTCAACAAACAATACTGGAAAAGAAATGAATGATTCGGAATGAACAGACAATATAGCGATTTCCTGATTATTGTTCAGGTTAAAGTCGTTCTACAAAGTTTCTCACCCTCATTTCGTCTTCACCCCTCCTACGAATCTCCAGATGTTCCTTAAGGTTCTCTATTTTGGTTTGCAGGATTCTGGCTTGCATCTTCAGGGAAATGTTCTCGTTCTGCAGCATAGGCTGAGGGCAGGACGTTAATAAAGGACGAAATTATTCACACACCAAATTAAGATCCACTTTCAACATTAGTACTTTGTAGTGAAACCGCTGTTAGCTGTGAGGGGGTTTGGGTGGAAGCACAGTGCTTAAGATGTTGGCCTGAGCACAAGGGTCATTAGTTTAAATCCCAGCACCATCGAACTGCTGGGCTCTTGAGCAACGCTCTTAACTGTTTGGTTGTGTGAATGAGAGAAATGTAAATCGCTCTGAAAAAGAGCCAAATTCCATAAATGAGAAATATAGAGCAAGAGCTAATAAGCTTTCTGCAGGATTCTCGTGAGATGTTTGGGCAATTTGTCTGAGAAAACCTTCATTGACGTCACGTTTTAAAGTTAGTAGAGCGATCTAGACCAGGCCGAGCGCTTATTTTTTGTTGTTGTTTTTATCAAGTAATTTTTGGTTTGTTTTTACATCACAGGTGGGAATCTGCTCACCTGCGTTATCTTCATACCCGTACTGCGAAAATCATGAAATAATTTCAGCAATTGATGCAATACACCTTTCGATGCTTCCAGCTGCTCGTTCAGGAGGGAGTTATTGTGCTTCAGCTCTACATTGTCCTCCAGAGCGTTCCTCTCTTCGTTTCTAGCATCAGCCAGATGGGACTGGAAGATCAAGAATAGAAGAATAGCCTTTATTCGTCACATATACATTACAGCACAGTAAAATTCGTTCTTCACATATCCTAGCTTGCTCAGAAGCTGAGGTCAGAGCGCAGAGTCAGCCATGATATGGCACCCCTGAAGCAGAGAAGTTCAAGGGCCTTGCTTAAGGGCCCAAGAGTGGCAGCTTGGCGATACCGGGGCTTGAACCCCCGACCTTCAGATCAGTAACCAGAGCACTTTAACCACTTAGCTACATCCCCCCCCCCTCCCCCCCCCCCCCAACAAAAAAGTCTTATCAAATTCATTTACTTCTACATGAACATTCAAACATTTTTTTTAATCAGGAGAATAACTAAAAGGCTCGAGTGCTACTATATTCGAACAGACTACGCCCCGATACACCTCGTCCAGGTTGGAAAATTAAGATTCGGTATTGATACTACACACCGGACATCGCAAGACTGATCACATTGAGAAGAAATTGAGAAGAAACACTTACCACAGCTTCTTCATATTTGACCCAGAGGGTGTAGTAGTTATTCTGGCTTTGCCCCTGCTCCTAAAACACAACCATAAAGTAGAAGAGGTTTCAATTCTATTTCGAGTGTTAGTTATGAAGTTCCTCCACTCTAAGGGCTCTTCAAATGATCTTTTGGAGCAACACACACGAGCTCCTGTAAAGGGCTACAAATAGTTTCTCACCATCGGTTCCTCTTCACCCGTCTCACCAAACTTTAGCTGTTCCTCCAACATGTTCACTTTGATTTGCAGGATTCGGACTTGCTTCCTCAGGGAATTGTTGGCGATCTGCAGTGTCGACTGAGGGCAGGACGTTGAAAAAGAACGAAATTATTCACACACCAAATTCAGACACGTTTAACATTTAGTACTTTTCTAGTGAAGCCGTTGTTAGCGATCACAGCCTCGAGAACTTCTGTAGGATTGTGGTGAGATTTTGGGCCATTGCTTTGAGGAAACCATGTTCATTTCCCTCAATGTTTTAATGGTAGGAAAGTGAGCTAGTTCAGGCTTGTTCACCTTCAATAACGTGGCATGTGTCTTGCGTTGTTGAGCAAATAATTCCTGCAAGTAATCCAGTGAGCTCTGCAAAGCTTTTTGCTGCTCCATCAGGATGGAGTTATTGTGCTCCAGCTCTGCATTGTCCTCCAGAGCGGTCATCTCTTGGTCCTCAGCATCAGCCAGATGGGACTGGAAGTTGAAACAAATCTTATTCATCAGCTTCATTTTTTTGAAGGACATTAATCATAAGAAATGCCAATGTTTATGTTCTACAACGTTTGAACAGACTATACATTGATACCTAAGACGCACTAACCCAAGAGTCATTATTGATCCTACACGTCGCAAGACTAATCACATCTGAGCTTGATGAGAAGAAACACTTACCACAGCTTCTTCATATTTAACCCAAAGGGTGAAGAAGTCCTTCTGGCTTTGCATTTGCTCCTAAAACACAACCATAATGTAGAAGTTTATGTACTTTTTTTTTATGCTTATTCTTTTTATGTTCTCTGTTTTATGCTAGTGGTAGTTGTTGTCAGTGAGCCAACCAGTAGGACCCCAATCCAGGACACGAGCATGGTTCAGATAAGAACAGGTTCTAAAACTGTCCCAGGTGTTGACCTCGGTGTGATTATTGACTCTAGTCTTTCCTTTGAGGCTCACGTGAATAATATTACCAGGATCGCCTTCTTTCACCTTAGAAACATCGCTAAAATTAGAAATATGATGTCTTTACAAGGTGCAGAAAAACGAGTTCATGCTTCAGCCGTTTTTACTGGTTTAGAGCAACCGACGAGCGGTCTGTATGTCCGGTAGGCGAAGGTGAACCCCCCCCTTCGTCAAGAAGGAGATACAGGGACACCTGCACCAGGTCTATCTTTTTTTTTTCCTATCTACCATCCACCATCATCCTACTGAACTCCACACTACACTGCTAGAATACTGATGGCTCAATGATACAGGATACTGATTCTACTGCAGTATAGATTTCAATGTACTGTATGTCCCAGATCATCTTCATATCTATATATCATCTGTATATACACTGTGTATAACGTTTCAAATATTGCTGTACATCGTTCTATTTATCTATTAATCTAGAGGTCTCCCGATGACCATCTGGAGCAACACACACACACACACAAGTTCTTGTAAAGAGAACAAATAGTTTCTCACCATCGGTTTCTCTTCACCCGTCCTAGGAGTCTTTAGCTGTTCCTCCAACATGTTCACTGTGGTTTGCAGGATTTGGACTTGCTTCCGCATGGCATTGTTCTTGTTCTGCAGTGTAGACTGAGTCGATAAAGGACAAAATTATTCACACGCCAAATTCAGACACACTAATAACGTTAGTAGTTTGCAGTGAAGCCGACGTTGGCGCTCACAACCCTCGAGACGTATACAGTAAGAGTTAGGGTAGGATTGTGGTGAGATATTTGAGCTGTTCCTCTGAGGAAACCATCTTCATTTCCCTCATAATGTTCTAATGGTTCTGTGTTTTGACATTATAGGAGGAAATCCTTCTCGCTTACTTCTGCTGACTTGACCTGCATCTTGCGTTCTTGAGCAAATAAATCCCGCAAGTGATCCACTAAATTTTGCAATACTTTCTGCTGATCCATCAGGACGGCGTTACTGTTCCTCAGCATGGCATTTTCCTCCAGAGCTTTTCTCTCCCTGTCGTTAGCATCAGCCAGTTGGAACTGGAAGTTTAAACAAATCTCATTCATAAGCTTCATTTACTACTACATGCACATTCAACAGTTTAAGGACATCAATCCAAAGCCAAAGAGCTTATCTACTACGATGTTAGAACAGACTACACCCTGATACCTTGTCAATTTTGTAAAATATACAGTATTAATACAGAACTACATGCCGGACACATCACACCTCGGCGCTTGATGAGAGAAAACACTTACCACAGCTACTTTATATTTGACCCAGAGGCTGTAGTAGTCACTCTGCTCCTAAAACACAACCATAAAGTAGAACAGGGTTTTAATTCTGGTTTGTTTTATGCTGCGTGTCGATTAGAATTGTCCTCCACGTTAAGAGGTCTCCCAGTCATCCCACAGGAGCAACAGACACACACGGGTTCCTGTATAGAGCGACAAAGTTCCTCACCATCAGTTCCTTTTCACCCGTCCTACAAGTCTTTAGCTGTTCCTCAAGGTCCTTCACTTTTGTTTGCAAGGTTCCGACTTGATTCTTCAACTCGTGGTTCTCGTTCTGCAGTGTACACTGAGTGCAGGAGGTTGATGAAGGACAAAACCAAATTCAGACACACTTTCAACATTAGTGCTTTGTAGTGAAGCCCCTGTTCACAGTCTCAAGATGTATACAGTAAGAGCTAATAAGCTTTCTCACGATTGTGGTGAGCTGTTTGGGCCATTCCTCTGTAGAAACCATCTTTATTTTTCTCATCATGCCTCAATAGCATCCATTTTAGGCTTACCTTTGTTTTCTTGATACACAGCTTGTGTCGGTTATAAAGTAATTTCCGCAGGTACTTCGCTGAGCTGTGCAATGCTGCCCGCTGCTCAATCAGGACGGAGTTATTGTGCCTCAGCTCTGCATTAACTTCCTTAGCTTTCTCTTCTTGGTACTTGGCATCAGCCAAATAGGACTGTAAGTTCAAACATATCTCATGAGCTTCATTTACTTCTACAGATCATAAGATTAACCAAAAGGCTTACATACTACAACTTCTGAACAGAATACGCCCTGATACCTCGTCCATTCAAAAAAAAAAAGACTCATTAATACTACGCAGTGGACATCACAAGCCCAATCGCATCTACAGTGGTGTGAAAAAGTGTTTGCCCCCGCCCTAAATTCTTATTTCTGTGAAGGAATTTTGCCCGGTGGTGCTTGAAGGTGGTTCATGCTCGAAAGCCCTCCAATCTGACTAAATTATTACAATTCTGCATAAATTAGTGGACCAAAATTCCTCCACAGTGCTGTAACACACTCACTGTTTGATTGCAGTTGTTGGTGCTAAGGGCGGCCCAACCAGTTATTATGTTTAGGGGCAAACACTTTTTCACACAGGGCCGTGTAGTTTTGGATTTTGTTTTCCCTTAATAATGAAAAAACCTTCATTTAAAAACGGCATGTTGTGTTCACTTGTGTATCTTTTACTAATCATTCATCATTCAACACTTTTTCACACCATTGTAACTCCATCACAGTGTGGTACAACAGCTCCATGGAAAGCTCTGCAAGGATGATCAAAACCGCCCACAACGCATCACTGGCACTCACCTACCTGCCACTGAGCTCCTTCACCACTGTAAATGTCTGTGCAGAGCTTACAACATCATCACAGACTCCTCACATACCAGTCACAACCTGTTCAACCTCCTTCCATCCAGAAGGAGGTACAGGAACATACAGTTATGTTCAAAATAATAGCAGTACAATGTGACTAACCAGA
>JAAIIK010000315.1:338228-361794 GCA_014706435.1 Silurus glanis
TATTGTGAAACAGCGCCTCACAGTGGTGAAGAGAAAAGTTGACTCTGAGTAGATGTTTACTGACACTGGCGGTAAACACGTGTGTATTATATGTGGAGCGAATGTGGCTGTAATTAAGGAATTGAATCTAAGACAGAACTACGAGACTAAACATCAGGAGAAGATGAAAAATCTGAATGCAGAGCAGAAGATACAGAAAGTAGAAGAGTTAAAGAACAATCTGACATTTCAGCAGATGTTTTTCACCAGAGCAAAATCACAAAGTGAAGCTGGTGTGAAAACAGAGGAGAAATCAGAGTCTCATCAGCCGGTTATTTACTGAGGGAGAGTTTCTGAATAGCTGCATGATGAAGCTGTGAGACGTCTGGTGTTTGACTGGAGATATTTTTATGGAGAGCAAAATATTTTAAGTGATTTAAAGTTTAAGATAATTTTTTATAAAATGGCATAAGAGCAAAGCAATCTGATTGTTTTGATTTGTTGTGATTTTAACGTTTACTTAAAAGCACAATTTTTATTTATTTGTTCAGGGTTTTTTCGCAGCATGTTCATATCTCTAACTTGTATAATTTTGACAGGAGATATTTTTATGGAGAGCTATTTATTTAAATTTTAAGTTTATTTATTCTGGAATAATATTCCTGACTGTTTTTATTCATATTTATGTTAAAAAAACATTGTTTTAGTGTGTTCTATAAATGTTTATCCTGTTCTGCCCGTGACCTAAAGTGTGCTTTGAGTTTTGTCCCTTGTGCAATTGAGTTTGACCCCCTGATCTAAATAAATATAATTTATTATTAATAATAACATATAATTAAAGGTAAATTGAGCAAATTTGTTATTTCAGAAGTGTCTATTAAACTGGTAGCCCTTCACATTAGTCGTTACTCAAGAAGTAGCTCTCGGTGTCAAAAAGGTTGGTGACCCCTGGTCTAGATGAATTCACTAAGGTGCCATAGGGGCTGCGGGGGTGCGTCCAAAACTGAACTGAATTTTTCCATGTATTTGCACATCTATACAGAACCCTGTTTTTTATTTAAAACAAAATTTCTATGTACATTTTACAATTGAACTTATTAATTCCTAATTTTGTTGATGTGTGATAATGTGAATGTATCTTGTAATTTTTTCCCTGTGTCTCTCTGTAGACTTGTACCAGTCTCGAACATCATCTTCAGCAACAAGAAGGAAGACAGCCATATCTCCTTGCTGTTTGCAGGAACCACTGCCAGACTGAGCACGTCTACATAGCTCTTGAGAAGAATCTCATCCCCGTAAGTCAGACGGTTCCCTCGGCGCATTTGATGAACCGTTTAAAGCCCACTTTGTTGTTAATGTAATGCACTCCTTCACTTCTACACTTTCATTTAGACAACAATTTACATGATTGATGTTGGGAAAACCAAAGAGGCACCAAGAGTTAAGGAGCTGAGTACAAAATTACTGAATTAGCAACATAAACAAAACAGCCATTTCTGATAGTCCACATATTTTTAGAGATTTTAGTGATGGGAGCTATTGTAAAACCCAGCTTTGATTTGATTCTGAAGCCTTTAATTTTTGATATTAAAAGGCTTGAAAGTGAAGGAATTCATCTGCCCATATCTGCAGAAAAAGTGTATGGCACAATAAGTCAAGTTGTAGGTGATAATTTAACAATGCTCTCTATTCTGGGGTTTACAGAGTTTTAATCGCCATTATTTCTGCTGTTTGTGTTTGAAGTCATTTCCTCACATGGGTTTTCTTACCACTGCTATGCTGATGACACTCAACTCTTCTTTTCTTTCCCTTCCTCAGATACCACAGCTTCTGCTCGGATCTCAGCATGCTTCACAGACATATTTAATGGATGAGTGCTCATCAGTAAAAACTCAACCCCAGCAAAACAGAACTGCTGGTCATCCCAGGTGATTCATCTCCATGTCAGGATCTCAGAATTGATCTTCATGACTCTCTGCTCTTCTCTTCAGCCACTGCTCACAACCTTGAGTCAACTATGGACAATCAACTATCCTGTTCCTCACATGTTGCTAATGTGGCACGTTCCTGTCGATTTCTTCTCTACAACATCCGAAGGTTTCGACCATTTCTGTCCACACAGGCTGCTCAGGTGCTTGTTCAGTCTCTAGTGATTTCAAAACTATACTACTGCAGCTCTCTGCTGGCAGGTCTTCTTCTGGACATGATCGAAAAAATACTGATCATCAAACCACATTTCCAAGCGGGTGAGAAAGTGGACTAGGAACTGGACAAGGACGTGGGAAGGACGAAGGAGGATCGCATGTCTTTAATAATAACTTGCTCAAATTTCGTTCTAAAGTTCCAAATGTTTATACAAATATATTACATTTAACAAATATTATATAAATAAAAAAATAAAATATAATATAAATAGTTTTGTATATTTCCCATGTTACACCCCCTCTTAAATTAAATGTGACTTTTTTGTTCACTTTTCTGTAGAAAGAACATACACACAAACACTGAAGTCCCACACCTCATAACATGCTAAAATAAAATAAATAAATGCATAAATAAATAATGAACATAAGCCAGAGAGACAGACAGAGAGAGAGAGAGAGAGAGGGTAAAACTGACAGTGTTAATTCTCTTAAGAACTCTTAAGAATTCATTTCAACACTATCCTGGTGTTTATATAATTCTCACTGCCCAGTTAAATTAACACTACTACTAGTGTTCAAGGTTTAACTCTACTTTAGTGTTGATTATTTTACTCTGTTAATCACACTAATACAGAGTTAACAATTCAACACTACTAGAAGAGAACGACTCTGTATAGGATGAGTTTAAAGGTCAATTACACTAAAAATATTACTTAATAATAACTTTCCTCCTCACTGTCTAATGAAGTTTCTACAGACAGAAAATGAGTCAAAATTATTAACTTGTTTTATCTTCCTTGTCTTCACCCTTGCATATTGCAAAAGCATGGTAGTGTTCACTGAAATAATCAGTCACAAGCTGATTGACTACAAACAATAGCCAAGATCCTTAGGAATATCTTGGAAAATACAGGAATCTCATGCTTTACCTCATTATAATCAACCCAACTCTATCCAACTGAATCAATTCTAACCCAGGTAGTGGAATAATTTATTTTATGTTCAGGGATTTTAATAGATGGCAACAAGTCTCATCACCATCACGATCTACAAAATCGAATGAAGACATTGGTCCATTCTCTCTGTGGTGAAATGTTATCGATTCCCAGAGACTTGGGGTACCACAAGGCTCAGTTCTAGGACCCCTGCTTTTCTCAATATACATGCTTCCCTTGGAAATTATTATTAGAAGGCATTGGATTATTTTCCACTGATATGCTGATGATACCAAGCTATATATCTACTCAAAACCAGACGATAAAGCTCAATTGGACAGTTTAACTGAGTGTGTCAAAGAATTAAAAGATTGGATGATGCATAACTTTCTATTATTAAATTCTGAGACAGATATAGTTAATCTGCCCAAAAACCAGTTAGCAAAAGCTCCAGCATGGAAATGGTTTAGCTCCCATATATCTCTCCAGTCTTCTAACATGCTACAATCCATCACGCTCTTGAGATTTCAAAACTCCGGACTTCTAGTTGAACCTAAAAGTCCAAAGTCCACTAAAGGTGGTAGAACATTCTCACATTTAGTTCCTTAACTTTGGAATAGTCTTCCTGACAGTGTTCGGGGCTCAGACACACTCTCCCAGTTTAAGTGCAGATTAAAGATGTATCTTTTTAGCGGGTTCTACACATGACGCACATCACATATAATCACCTTGTGCTCCAGAACATCTGCTCACATACACATTATCAACTTGTGCTTGTTTATATCATGAACAGCAGCTACGCTAATTCCTCTCCACTGCTTCTCTTTCTCTACCCATCCTGAGGTTGCTCCAGCTCCAGTCACGTCTCACCTCATGAAGATTGTGCACCTTTAACAAAGCAGATCCAGAGCTTCTTGGGACTGATGAACTACTGCCGAGCATGGATCCCTGACTGCGCTCAGCATGATAAAGTTTTGCGTAGTGTTATTGATCACAAAGCTCCTCCATCACATTTCATTCTGTGGACTCATGAAATTACTGAAAGTTTTACTGCTCTCAAGAAGGCTTTACAGTCTGCTCCAGCTTCAGGTCTTCCGAATGATACTAAGCCTTTTTACCTCTATGTGCACGAACGTGGTGGTACAGCTGCGGGGATCCTAGCACAGGAACACGGTGACAGATATCACCCTGTTGTGTATCTTTAAATCTTTAGACAACATAACACAAGGGTCTCCCTCGTGCTTGCGTGCAGTGGCTGCTGCGGCTCTGATGGTCCGGGATGCTGAGAAAACGGTGCTGTCACATCCTTTGATACTGTACACCTCACATCAGGTAACAGCTATTTTACACAACCTCAACACACAACATATGACAGCACGACGTAGATCTGGTTATGAAACCACACTCTTAGCAACAGAAAACTTAACTCTTAAGCCTCTTCTCAGCCACATTCAGCTGTAGAAAGCTCTGCGTGATCTGCTAGACGATATTGATTTAGAGGGTTTTGACGACGCACATGATTGCCTTAAACACATTGAACAAGAGACCTCTTGTAGGCCCGATCTTTTAGATACAGCCCTGGATACTGCCTCCATGTAGATGGATCGTGTTCAAAACCTTCTAATGTGTATTTATGTGGATATGCGGTTGTAAGGTTACCTGATGAAATAGTTGAAGCTAAATCATTACCATACACATCTGCACAAGCTGTAGAGTTGGTGGCACTTACAAGAGCATGTCAGCTGTCTGAAGGTAAAGTAGTGACTATATACACTGATTATAAGTATGTCGTAAGGTGTCGTATATGATTTTGTCAAAACATTGAGGCAAAGACACTTTAAAAAAGCTGATGAAAAGTCTATTATATATTCTAATCTCATTGGTGAAGTGCTGTTCAACTCAACATATCGCCAATATACTAGATATTGATCCAAAACTATTATACATCGACCTGTACAACATACGGCGCTTACTTTTTCTGAGCACCTTTCCAACACCTACAGATAGATTTCACACATATGCCACCTGTAGGAAATTATAGTTGATAGATTCAGTAAGTGGCCAGAAGCATTTGGATGTGCGTCAGAGAACGCTAAAACAGTTGTAAAAATATTAATGAAAGAGATCATCTCTAGGTTTGGTATTCCTAGTGTGATTGAAAGTGATAACGGCACACATTTCGCTTCTAAAGTAACACAACTTTTGGCTAAAAGCTTAGCAATTGATTGTTATTTTAATATTCACCCACAGTCAGCTGGAGTGGTAGAGAGAACAAACAGAACCATTAAGGAACGTGTTACTAAAGCCTGCATTGAAACAGGCCGAAATTGGACTGTTGTTCTCCTGGCAGTACTCACAGAAATGAGAATGACCCTATCTTCAACTACTAAACTGTCACCTTTTGAAATTCTAATGTTCAGGCCTTTCCCAACCCCATGGGTCAGGGGACGCACTGGCATTTCTTCCTTAGGTAACCTGGAAGTGATGGTGGACGACTACGTTTCTGCCCTGGTTGAGAAATTGAATTCTATCAGTGCTGATGTCTCACTAACTGTTCCTCTGCCCACAGATAAGCCAACACACCCGTTTGTGCCTAATCAGCAGGTCCTGATACGAAGTCTGAAGCCTACCAAAGTCGGTGAGCCGAAGTATCTGGGTCCAGCGACTGTTCTAGCTGTAACCAGAACTGGAGTTCTGACTGATTATCAGCCACAGTGGATACACGCAAGCAGGATCAAAACAGCACCCCCTTAATCTGTGCACTAATTGGTCTGTTGGCCTAAGAAGCCTATCTAAGTGAGTATTCAGGGTTGTTTAGCTTACCCTGATACCTGCTCTAGGTCTAAATTCTATAACAATATGTGCATAGTTGTAATTACACTCCTTTTTCTCTTTGAATACATCATTCAGAGAGGAAACTGTTACGCGTACACCTGATAATACTGCTTATTATTATATTATTATATTATTGAACAAACACTGAGAAACATCACTGAAGTCTCATGATGTGGGTTAAACTGAAGATTAAACTGAAGAGGAACATTTGTTCTATTCTATTCTGTGTGCTGTGTGATTCTTCCCTGATCAGAAAAGGCACCACAGTGAAAGTTCTAGAAGCTACAGTGCACTTCCGGGTCGGCGGCCATTTTGATTATTTTCCTGCGCCAGCCAGTATTTAAAGACATCACTGACTCTCAGTATTTCCCGTAATCTTTCAGCGGCTCTTTGTGGTTGTTCTCTTTACTCTGTCAGTGTTTTTTATTTTTTATTATTATTATTTTTTTTTTCCTGATCCCAGTCGGGTCTCTGGTCACTGTTCTGCCCTTTCGGATTTGCTGAATTGTTCCGGACCACTGTCCATAAGTTTCCGGACAGTCGCCTTTATTTTCTCTTTGATGACTTTCTCATTACAAGACTGTTTGATTATGACTAGCCATTATGACTATCTTGGTACTATAATGTAACAATTATACTGGCTGCTTCCAGTTGTTTTTTTTTTGTTTGTTTGTTTAGTTTTTTCTTCTTTTTTCTATTGCCAAGGTATTAAATTAAACATACCCAAAGCAAGAGTAAAAGTACATTAAAAAAAAAAATACAGGACAAATGTGGGGGGAGAAAATATGTTTAAAATGTTAAATATAAGTATTTACACAGTGTCCAGTAGATGGCAGCAATGTTCTACTAAACAATAGCCCTTACGTCATCACCACGCATTACACTGAGAAACAGGGCTGCTGCCCAAATGGGTTTCTTAAGCAGAAATTTACCATAAATCCCCAAATTCTACACAGTTACAGCGTAAAATATTATTAAAACGTGTTATCATGTGACAGGAAAAATGACACGATTGTTACAAAATCTCGAATCTCTGGAACTCGAGACTCATTTGTGATCATCAGCATTCATTACATCATATTTCATGTGTCCTTGTCCCGATTTCTTTTTCTTTTCTTTTCTTTTTTTCTTCTTCCCATGGCACCAGAGGACTTCGGTCTTCTTGACATAGTGATAATTTATTAGTGAACATCAAACACAATAGAGGAACTGATGAAGAATTGCTTCATGATCCGCTTCGCCCTGCTGTTACATGCTTTGCTGATTGGATACGTCTGTTAATGAACCTTCTGAAGGATAAGAGCATGCTTTGTGCAAGATAATGATGATGTTCTGCAGCCTAGATGTACGTAGTTTATGAATTCACTCCTAGCGGTTCATCAGTCACTGCGCATGCGCGGGTATTTGTTCGGGAGCGCGCGTCCGTGGCGCGTCACGGGAACGCGCTCTCTGTGAACTCACAGTGGGAACCCCAAGAACGCGCATGCGTATTGAAGAAAAAGGGCCCCGATCGAGCGCCGAGTCCTCGGTGTGGCCCCGCACAGTGCACGGAGCAGGTCGGTGAGGAAGTTGATTGTGTTTTAGAATAAGTGATCTGATTCTGATGGAACGAGTGACTGAGCCGGAGCATCTGGAGCATCTGTTCTGTGAGACTGTCCAAAAAAGTCAGATAAACCAGGTGAGAGTCTGCATTAAATACACTCCTATAAATACACTCCCACTCAGTGTTTAGTGTTTATTTCTATCAGTTATTACAGATTTTCTCAGTTGATTTGGAGCATGTCTCGAATAATCCTTAATATCTGCAAACCAGTCAGTGAAAAGTTTAATATAGATTTTAGATGACAGATGATGACGACTGGTTTAACCATTTTACATACAATGAACTGATGCTGAGATGTTTTGGGGGTTAAAACTATTCAGGTGAAACCAGTAGAATATATTTTGATCAACATGAACATAAACATCTGATAATGTAGGAAACAGCAGACACTCGTACACAATCCATTAAATGATGTACAAAAGCGTACGCAATTTGATCAAAGCAACAAGAAATGTTCTTATGATGAGCACGAGTGACGACATGATGTGGAGGTTGAACAAGTAGATTTGAGAAATTTCATTTCTGATCTGAGAAACGCTCCAAAGCCTCTGAGAAAAACTGTAATCAATCATGGACAGGATCTGATTAGGAAATGTTCTGCTCCTTTCAGCAGAATAAAGAGTTACAAAAGTCAATCTGTTTTAAAGCTAAAGTTTGGCTCATTACATTTCAGGATTGTGATCGAGAACCACAGGATCACAGCATCCTCCAGGACAATAATGAGATGGAGAAGGTGCTTCAGGAAAAGGATAAGATAATAAAGGTGAGCTATCACAAATCAACCGGGACTGCTGTCAGGAAACACATTTTTTTGTTGCTCCTCAAGAGTCTCTGAACATTATGGTTGCTGAACTTTTTCAGGCTCTAGAGTTCAGGCTGACAGAGATGGTGGACAGAGAGAGATCTTTGGAGGAACAGCTTAATGAGGCGATAAGAGAGTTGGAAATGAAATGCATGGTGAGTGAAAAGCCTCGGGTTACACAGAACTCTTTTACGAATTGATCTAGATGAATACAATATGAAGGAAAGAGAATATCTGAAGCGCAGACGGGAAGCACTCGAGTTTGAACACTGCTCATCTTTATGGTTGTGTTTTAGGAGCAGAAGGCGTCCAATAAGGAGTTAAAGAGACTGTGGTCCAAATTTGAAGATGCCTTGGTAAGTGTTTCTTCTCATCAAGCTATGATAGATAGATAGATAGATAGATAGACAGACAGACAGACAGACAGACAGACAGTGAGATGGACAGACAGACAGATAGCCCTAAAACGTCTGGTTCTGATGCATACTTTATGTACCTGTACCTCCTTCTGGATGGAAGGAGGTTAAACAGATTGTGACTAGTATGCGATTAGTCCATGATAATGTTGTAAGCTCTGCACAGACTCAGTAGGAGCTCAGTGGCAGGTAGGTGGGTACCAGTGATGCATTGGGCAGGTTGGACCATCCTTTGCAGGGCTTTCCATGGAGCTGTGGTACCACACTATGATGGGGATAGATGTGATCGGTCTTGTGATATCCAGTGTGATTCATTAATACGAATCTTTATTTTACGAAATGGACGAGGTATCAGGGCGTAGTCTGTTCTAATGTTGTAGTACGTAAGCCTTTTGGTTATTCTTATGTTGTGTAGAAGTAAATGAAGCTCATGAGGTTTGTTTGAACTTTCAGAGCTTTCTGGCTGATGCAGAGTGCCAAGAGATCAAAGCTCTGGAGGCCAATGTAGAGTTGAGGCACTTGAACTCCAGCCTGATCAAGCAGCGGGACGAAGCGAAAGATTTGGGGCACCAATGTGAAAAATTATTTTGCAAACAAAGCAACGTTCGTTTCGAGTGTATGAAGGTAAGTGAGAAGAGAATTCCTCCTGTGAAGAACATAGATCCAAAAATGACTTCATGAAACAAACAAACACACACAAAAAAAGCCTGGCCATGTGCAGCTCACTCTACTGACATTATGAGGGAAATGTGGATGGTTTCCTTGGAGAAATGGCCCGAATATCTCACCACAATCCTGCTGGAAGCTTATTAGTCCTTACCGTATATGTCTCGAGACTGATCACTGTAAAGAACTAATGTTGAAAGTGTGTCTGAATTTGGTGTGTGAATAATTTTGTCCTTTATCAATGTCCTGCAACTCTACATTGCAGAACGAGAACTTTGCCCTGACCAAGCATGTAGAAATCCTGCAAAACACAGTGAACATGTTGGAGGAACGAATAAGGAGTTCTGAGAAAGGTGAAGAGAAACTAAAGGTAAGAAACAATTTGTAGTGTGCGTGTGTGTGTGTGTGTGTGTGTGTGTGTGTGTGTGTGTGTGTGTCATTGAGAGACCTCTAATATTGGAGGAACCTCATAACTAGTGGTTGACCGATATGGGATTTTTAATGGCTGATGCCAATTCCGAGATTTAGAAAGCAATGAGGCCGATCGTCCGATATAATGCATGTAATCACAGTAAATGAGAGATATGCAGAAAATTGGTGCAACTAAATGAGTATTTATTACATAAGACATAATACATAATATTTATAACATATTCTCTGAGGTATTTCAAAAATATTCACTAGTGAAGACTAGTTAATAATACATGTATAAACCTAAACAAAATCAATGAAGTTACACTTCACTGAATAAGTTTTAGTGCAACTTTTCCTTGTGTCTATTAAAACAACTACCGTAATTTCCGGACTATTAAGCGCACCCATATATAAGCCGCACCCACTGAATTTTACAAAGATTTTTATTTTGAACATAAATAAGCCGCACCTGTCTATAAGCCGCAGGTGTCTACACTGAAACTAATGAACTTCACACAGGCTTTAATGAAAGACAGTGTCTGTTACACGGCTTGTATCTAAACAGTAGCCTACCAAGAAAGTCATTGTTCACTGTCTTCCTCCTTCCTTTCACAACTATTTCTCTCGAGAGTTTTTCTTTTGGCATCGTCGTGCGTTTAAAAATCGCTCAGTTTTTTGTCTTGAATCTTGTGAAACCGGGAAAAACCCAGGAAAAATCTATAAATTAGCCACTTCGTTGTTTAAGCCGCGGGGTTCAAAGCGTGGAAAAAAGTAGCGGCTTATAGTCCGGAAAATACGGTACGTAAATAAATATTTACAAAATCTAAACAAGCAGAATGTAAACAAGTGAGATAACTACGGTGGCCAAGAAGTGCAAAACACATCCAAAACAAATCAGAAAACAAATTGACAAATCCAAAAACACAACTCAATTGATGTATATCGTGTATATATTTTACTGTCTGTCAGACACTGGCTTCACATCTGAGTAGCTTCTCTTAGAGAAGAAGCTCTAATGCACGATATAGCGTCATAATCTGTTTTGAAATATTTCGACCAAACGGAAAGATTTATCGGCGACGGCGATATATTGGTCGACCACTTCTCCTAACTAACGCTCAGTTATCATAAAACAGAACAGAACTGAAACGTCTTCTATTACATGGTTGTGTTTTAGGAGCAGAGGCAAAGCCAGATGGACTACTACACCCTCTGGATCAAATATGAAGAAGCGGCGGTAAGTGTTTCTTCTCTTCAAGCGCCGATGTGATCAATCTTGCGATGTCCGGTGTGTAGTACTAATACTGAATCTTAATTTTACAACATAGACGAGGTATGGGGGTCATAGTCTGTTCTAACGTTGTAGGACATAAGCCTTTGGGTTATTCTTATGATGTGTCTCATGAGATTTGTTTGAACTTCCAGTCCCTTCTGGTTGAGGCCAAGGCCCGAGAGAAGAAAGCTATGGAGGTCAATGCAGAGCTGAAGCACAATAACTCTGTCCTCATGGAGCAGCGGGAAGCTTTGAAAGAGTCAGTGAAGCACTTGCGGGATTTATTCGCTGAACATCACAAGATGCGTATCCGGTTAATGAAGGTAACCAAGAAGAAATTTCCTCCTGTAATGTAAAAACAAACCAAAATTGATTCAAGAAGCTCATTAGCCTATAACTAACTAAACTCATACCCTATGATTTAACTAGAGGTCGACCGATGGTGGATTTTATCGATACCGATAACAAGATTGGATCGTAGTTGCTGATAACTGATTAATCATACGATAGTTTATTAAAACGGAGACAGGATAGAAAACATAATACTCGATGTAAAACAGTACTGAATCTTAAAAATATGCTAAATAAAATATTAATTATTAACAAATAAAAACAGTTACATTCAAAATGCATAAAACTTCGATATAACAACTAATCTTGTCAAACAGGGGAAACTTACTGTAACTAGTCCTGTTCAAGAAACGCAAGTATAAAATAGGTCCCTTTTTAGTTCTAGTTCTATTTTAATATTCAAGTTTAAGAAGCCCCAAATTATAATGGAGAAAGCAGAAATGGTGTCCAGTAAGTCATAAAGCATGCCTACAAACAGCATGTGGCAACAACATCTCTAGAGGCTGCTCTCATAGTGTATAATGACAGTGGACCTTCTCAGCTGCTCCAGCAGCAGACGCAACCCGGAAAAACTATCGATATGGATTTTTGCTATCGGTGCTGATTAATCAGTCGACCGCTATTCTTATCTCTTCTAACTTCCATGCGGATTACAGAATATATATAGCATATATGTATTATTTCTGTAAGGCAAATATGCACTGAGAATCAGATTGTTTTATTTATGTCTTTGAAGAGAGGAGACAAAGATGACAGGATTCTGTCTGTATTCTTTATTTTACAAAAGCACAGCGTTTGGTTGTTAGTATGAGTGTAAATAAATAAAAGTAGACCTATTATAGATTCGAATAATGTATTGCTCTTAAAAGGGCGATGAAAAAATTGTAATTTAAGATCGTTTCAGGCGTTATAAGGAAAAAATGCCTTGAAACGCGCCGGCGTGTTTGTCGACCCCAGAGGGTTATTAATTAATAAGAACTGATTTGAGACTTGGTGCATCAGTAAAACAAATGTTTACTGATTAACAATGATTTTTCGGAGGAGCTTATTTCTTTTTTTATATCTGAGTAAACAAAGGACCTCGTAAATAAACTTGTGTTGCGTTGAAGGTTTTAGTTGCGTCTCATTTATATTTCTTTATTTCTATTTTTAATCAAAATGGTCAAAATTTAAATGCGCGTTAATATAATTCGTGCAGTTCAAAGGTATTTGCATTAACACGTTGTAATCAATATACAGCCCTAATCAATATATTAATACAAAACGAATTTCAAATGTTGATACCTAATGAATGTATTCAGGCTGAAGATCCACCATATATAGAACACAAGCAGAGAAAAGATGATAATGATGATCAGGTGATCAGGAATGTCTCTGTTCTCAGTCATGTTTACATCGCTGACTCCCCCTGTCTCATCCACGTTAACCCCAGACTTCTTGTTCCCTTTTGTCTTGCTCGTTGTTAGTTTTGTAAACTAGTCTTAGTCTGTGGTGTGTGAGAGGAAATGAATCCCCAGTAGTAGATTAAAAAAGCTGCACAATGACAGGAAAAAGGTTGATGGGCTGAAAACGGTGTGAAATGAAAAGAAAGAATGTTGATCATGTCACCAATTAACCAATATAAAAACAATGTCACCAATATAAAAACTCTCTATTAAAACTAAAGTAATGAGTCTGGTTTGAAAATGTAAGAAGTAGAAAGTACAGATATTTGTGTAATAATGTAATTAATGAAAATGAAAATTTGTCTGGAAAAATAAATAGTGAAGTAAAATACTGATTTTAGAAAAATCTACTTGAGTACAGTAACGAAGTATTTATACTTCGTTACTTACTAATGCTAAATTTGGTGTGTAAATGATTTTGTCCTTCAATATCCTGCACTCAGTGTTCACTGCAGAATGAGAACAATGCCCTGACGAAGCAAGTCAGAGTCCTACAAACCAAATTGACGAACCTTGAGGAGCAGCTAGAGATTTGCAGATGCGGTGGAGAGGAACAGATGGTGAGAAACTTTGAACTACTAAATAACTTCATGAACTGCTTGAATTTTTGTGATCTTTGGGCCAGTTGCTGCAGAATTATGGTAGACATGATAATCGGGGTTTAGTTTGGAGCTTAGTGCTGAAACAAACCAGCGTTCCTGCAGGAACAAACCATACAAAACTCATACTGTGTATCTTCTAATTGTATCTAAATGTCCTGAATATCAGTTCATTCTGAATCATTCATTTCTTTTTCATCTTTGGTTGTTGAACTTTCGCAGGACTGTATAGCTGAAGAGAGCCCTGATTACTAGGACATCTATTGTTCACACATAGAAAATGACTCCATAGAGGACAAGGACCAAATCCTGAATAACCACACACATGCCAATAATGGTGCTAGACAGCAAACAAAAAAGAAAGCAAGACACATAAAGATATTTAATAGATGAATGTCTTCTGGAGTGTCTTAGGATGGAGAAATCAAAAATTGCAGCGTTACAGTTAAGCTCCATAGTGGTGCTGATGATGCCACTTGGAGCAGAATTGCCCGTGCTGTCGTGGTGGGCGGGGCAGCGTTATGGTCTACGTTGCTAATCGTAGATGTCTGTGAGCTCATAGATGTAAAACAGGGCAGATAACACGTTTCCTTAGTTGTATTAAGGCTAGTCTATATTTGTCACATGACTCTGTGTGTTGGCCTCCATAGTCTCTGGTTGGCAAAGTGTCCAGCGATGTGATGCGGAGAGCTTGCTAGTGGCTAGGAATTAGCCAAGACCTTACTGGGAGAGAAAATGCCATAGAATTTATTTTTCTCCAATTAAAATATGTACTAATTTACTTTCTTCAAGAGTTTGCTTGTTTTCTTTCAGACCTCTTGATCAATTTTGATAAAGTGCTGCTTGTAGGAGATTTTAATATTCATGTAGATGATGTAAACGATGCTCTAGGATTATCATTTGTCGACTTATTAAACTCTTTTGGGGTTAAACAAAACGTCACCAGACCAACTCATCGCTTTAACCACACACTAGACTTAATAATATCCCACAGAGCAGACGTCACTGATATAGATATTTTACCTCAGAGTGATGACATCACAGACCATTATCTCATACTGTACACACTACCGGTAGAGCAGATTAGCCGTGTTTCACCACGTTATCGACTTGGTAGGACTAGTGTTCAGACCACTAAGGACAGATTCATAAATAACCTGCCTGATTTATCTCAATTTCTCACTAAACCCATAACTGCTAATAATCTTGATGAAATGGCGAACAACATAGACCTTATCCTCACTAGCACATTAGACACTGTTGCCCCCATCCGGTTAAAAAAGGTTAGAGAACAAGCACCTGCACCTTGGTATAATAGTCATACGCATGCCCTCAAGAGAACAGCCTGTAATCTGGAGAGAAAATGGAGGAAAACTAAATTGGAGGTATTTAGAATTGCGTATAAAGACAGTATGCTCAGCTACAGACAGGCGCTAAAAGCTGCTAGAGCTGAGCACCTGAGCAAACTCATAGAAAACAACAAAAACAATCCCAGGTTCCTTTTCAGTACAGTAGCTAAACTAACTACAAATCAGGGATCTGAAAAATGTGTTCCATCACAGACAAACAATCGTGGCGGTCCAACCTCTGACAGCATCTCCTGACATTATCTCGCCTACAACTCCACAACTCCACTGTTTTACATGTATAGGACAGGAAGAACTGTATGAAGTTTTTATTTATTAAGACAGTATTTAAGTGTGTACGTTTGTAGCCTTGCCCCCGAGGGAATCTTTTAGTCGAGGGCTGATTGACGAGGGCTGCAAACTAGCTTCATGCTATATGCCCTGTGTACATGACATCGGTTGTCAGTGTGTAACAACGTCTAGTGTATTGCCCCAGTTAAATAAACAAACAAATTAAAAAAAAAAGAAACCATGGACTTCTGTTTAGAGTGGAGTCACTCATTTAATACATAAAAATATATGTATATGTAATAGAAATTAATAGATAGAATAAAATGGATAATAATGAATAAATAAGAATATTGAATAATTTAGTTTATTTTATTCTTAAATATAATTAGTATAATTATTATAATTAATTACAGTATTACTATAGTAATTATTCTAAATCATTTTTACTCATATGTTTGAAAATAATAAATATCCAGCTCCAAAAAACAAAACGTTTCCCCTGGAGGTAAAGCTAAGAGATGATCTATATGGCCAAAGGTTTGTGGACACCGGGCCCAGAGGTTGCTTATGCACTTTACCAACATCCCATTCCACATTTAGCGTCTATTTGCTGCTGTAATAACCTCCACTTTTCTGTGAGAAGATGTTCCACTAGATTTTAGAGTGTGCTTGTGTAAGATTCATTCAGCCATAAGGGTGTTAGTAAAGTCAGGTACTGATGTAGCTGAGATTTCGTGAGGAGGCCTGTGGTGCAGTCAGCGTTCACATTCATCCCAAAAGTATTGATGGTTGGAGCTCTATAGCAGGAGATCTTCCACTTCAACCCATGTAAAACAGATCTTCATGGAGCTGGTTTTGGCTTTGAACCGTTTGAGAAAGAATCGCATCAGGGTGGAGAAGTCGGGTGCCCCAATACTTTTGGTCTCGGCGTGGATTTCCTTGTTTAAATGGAAAACCGAACGAAATCGTTCCACACGTGGACTTTTTAATCATTATATGCAGTAGAAACGCTTTATTTTGTGTGCGAATTGATTTTTATTTCACAGGTAACATGTCACAGAGTTCAGAGGCGTGTGCACAGGAGCCATGTGCACTTGTACAATATTAAATAAAGCTGTAAGGAAAAGTGTCTGGTGTGTGTGTGTGTGTGCTGGTACATAAAAACGCTTTAATTGTGCCATTCAAAAAAGAATAAATTTAACCTTACAGTGTAAAAACACTGATATTAGTCTCTCTCACACACACACACACACACACTCGATAACAAAATATATGCAGTAAAATCTGCTCTTCTGATGGGTTTGGGGATGGTTGTGAGGATGAGGATTTATAACCCTGTAAAGTGTCACACTGTGGGGAGAAAACAAGAAAAAATCATTTACATTTAAAACTAAGCTGCATATAAAATGTATACACACGATATGGCCAGAAGTATTGGGACACCAGACTTTTCCACCCATATGTGGTTCTTCCCCAAACTGTTCCCACATACCTGGAGGCATACAATTGAATAGGATGCAGCAGGAAACCCAAACCTGCTCCAGCATAGCAATGCACAAAGCCAGCTCCATGAAGATGTGCTTTACATGGGTTTGGAAGATCTCCTGCTATAGAGCTCCAACAGCTTCGGGATAAATGTGAATGCTGACTGCACCCCGTTCCTCCACACCTCACCTACATCAGTACCTGGCTTTTTCTATCACACATGCTTGTAGATGAAGAAGCTCAAATCCAGACAAAATCTAGTGGAACATCTCCCCAGAAGAGTGGAGCTTATTATAATAGGCAATGGTGACTAAATGTGGAATGGGATGCCCACAAACTTTTGGCCATATCGTGTACTGTACCAATATACATATTGAGGTCACTGTTATTACCAGATTGTACATTCCCTTTATTTGCATAATGTGCTGGAGCTCCCCAAGCTCCTCTGGGATCAAGGGCACTGGCTGGTCTTCCATCTTGGCTTTGAGAAGTGATAATAGTTATTCAATTATTGCAATAGTTATTCATCCAATTAAAAAGAAAACACTATAATTTATATTATAATGTGATTTTTAAGCACTTACACTTCTGACGTTGAAATGATTCGTCTGGGCAGATAAGGGTTACTCTGTTTCGGATTATCCACATCCATGTCCTCTGAAAGCGGATCCGGAACGTGTGGAAAATGAGAAATATGTACATTTGGGGAAAAAAAGTGTAGAAAGTTTTTTTGAGAAAATTAGCTTAAGCCTGCTTTCTTAGCAGTATAATAGCTTATGCCAATGTCATCCAGCGTTAGATAAACAGTTATCATGTAGAGATACTTCATTATGAAATATAACCAAGCAGGCAAAGCGCAATAAGAATATAAACATAAATAGCAAAATATAACCTTCACCTTTGCACCAAGCAATATACGAGCTTTACGCATTAACCACAGATATTAGAGCTGTCAAAATTAACACCTTCATAGAGGGTTAACGCAAATTCATTTTAACAGCACTAATTCTATTCATCCTATAAAAATTAATTTGAGTATTTTTAGTACGGATATAAATAAATAAATATAAAACTAAGGCGAAATTAAAACCTTCAACGCAACACACATTTATTTACGACGTCCTTTCTTTACTCAGATATAAAAAAAAAAAGAAAGAAAGAAAAATTTTTTTTAAGCACTAAACATTTGTTTTACTGATGCGCCGAGTCTCAGATCAGCACCAAAATCTGACATGGCACATCCGGCAATTAAAACCGTCCGTGTGGAAACATAGCAAATGTTCCGTTTGGTGTCCTGGTGATTTACGTCATTTAGAACACCACAATTACTTTAAAACATTTACAAGAATATATATTTTTTTCTTCATGCTCTATGTTCAGTTTGGTTTTACTAATAATAAATATACATTTGCATAAAGCACCATATTTGTCCATGACCATTTTGATTAGAATTTTTACAACTTGATAAGTATTAATTTACGGTACAGGATTAAATATTTTAATTGATTGACAGCCCTAATATATATATATATATATATATATATATATACACATATATACAGAAATATAAATAAAAATCTTTTCAAAGTGCAGGATTCTGCTTTGGATGGCTTCTTAATGAGTTTAGCGATACATAAAATCAACACAGAAAATGTATGATGTAGTATTTGTGTGTAACAGTATATTTTGTTAAGATCGCCATGTCACAATTATTCAACCCCTATATAATATTGTTGTTTTTAAAGCTTTCTGACAGTTTTTATGGCCTGAAGTGGAGCTGAAACATCATTAAGCCTTTGGGAACTCTATAACGATCCTTCATTTGCTTCAGCTGTGATGCATATATAAACCCCGACCATGAAGGTGCTCAAGGTGAGTTGCAATCATGGGAAAGACAAAGGAGCTTCCACGAAAGCTGAGAGAGGAGATTATTTCATCACATCTGAAGGGCCTTGTGTATAAGAAGATTTCCAAAAGATTTAACATTCCAAGAGACACCATTGGGAGCATTATAAGGAAGTTTAAAACTCATGGAACAGATGCAAACCTGCCTGGCTGTGGAAGAAAGCTCACAATTTCATCAAGGGCCCTTAGCAACTTAGTCAGGGCAGCTATATATTTGTTTGTCAGGGCACGAGAAAAAGTATTGATGTTTTGGGTATCTGGGTATCGGAAAAGAGAACGTGACTATGTAACCAGGAAAAGGTGACCAGCGAGACTTCCAGTAAAGAAAGAGAAATTCATGGATTATGCAAAAATGCAAATGAGGTAAACAAGGCTTTAAAAATAGAGGAGGAATCTCAGAGAAATATGTAAACGATTAAAGAACAAAACGTGAGTTTTTTAGATTGAAATTTGCACTTGTGCCATTGCTGTTTGAGATTTGACTCCTAAGAGCTCGTACGATGTGCTGACCGACTGCAATAAAGCTGTTTTGCTCCTTTCTCACCCTCGACTGAAAGCTTCTTCGTTTTGGTAAAATTACATTTTAATGTCAAGCAAATGAGTCCAGAATAAGAACACGTACCGTGACTTAATGCGTAAGGGCTTTTAAAAACACTGTCTAATCGCATTAAGCGACGTCAAGCATTTTCAAGCATGTCCCGAATGTTTGTCTGGATAAAAATGAGTTGTGAATGTTCTCGAAGTTCAGATAATCATGCAGCCCACACGACACATTCAGACACATTCAGGATCACAGGGTATATACAGTATAATAACAGTATAAGAGTTGAGAGCGTACCGTCAGACGGACTGCTGTAATAGCGTCCGAATGCAGCGTCTTTAGGGATGTCCGGATAGAGGTAGAGCAGAGGGTTTCGTGGAATGTTCTCACCATCCATCAGTGCGTAGTTCCGAATGACGTCCGGGAAAGGGAGGCTGACCAGATCGGACTTCCTGTAGGGCTTCACCGAGTGAGTTTTGGATTTGCCTGCGTTCCAGGAGACACAATTTAATCGTCTTGATGCCACCAGCAGCTACATTCAAACCACTGACGTGAAAATAACGGTGATTATCTCGTATCACATGATGGTCAGGTGTCCACATACTTTTGGCCACACAGTTTAGTTATGAACATCATAATGAAACCATGTGACCGTTAGGATTACATATGAAACTTAGGCTCAAGTCTAGAGTGTGCTAATATCCACAAGGTGTGCTGAAGGACGTCGATGCGCGTACCGTTCGTGGACTGCTCCACCCACGTGATGGTGATCCCACCATCTTTACACGTCTCACTGAAGCGCAGTAGGAACGTTCCCGGGAGTCTGTCCTGTAGCATAGATTTCTCTTTCTCTTTAGTAACGAAGCCGACTATATACCTGACCAGGAGGAGAAAAAAAAAGTCTGCAATCTGCATCTTTAATCAGCTTGTTGGAACAAACTTCCTGTTTTTGTTCCTACCCATCATTCCAGATGTTCAAAAGGTATCGTTTGATGAGGTCCAGAATCCCATCAAGCCACAGCCAGAACGCGACTCCTCTCTCATTGGATGGCATCTGAAATTAAAAAAAGTCTAGTCTAGCAAAAATCTATTATACATGCTATACGGGGAGAAGTTTGTGGACACCTGTTCATAAGATTGCTATGAGCTTTTTTTTTTATGTCCCATTTCACATTGAGTCTCCATTTCCTGTTATTATAAGCTCCACTCTTCTGGGAAGATGTTCCACTAGATTTTGTGGAGATTTGTGTCTGTTCATTTAGACACAAGGTCGTTAGAAAAAGTCAGGTACTGATGTAGGTGAGATAAGGAGGCCTGGGATGCAGTCAGCATTCACTTTCATCCAGGAGATCTATATAAGGCATATCTTCATATGCTGGAACAGGTTTGGGTCTCGTAGTTCAAGTAAAGGGAACATTTCATGATAGCAAATCCAGACGTTCTATTCCAATTTGTCATGTAGGTGAAAAAGTCGGGTGTCTCAATACTTTTGGCCACACAATGTATAAACGTGACAATACATATTGAGGATTTTAGCAAATTCTTTACTAGTTATTACGACTAGTGTCCTGTAGGTGGCGACAACACTTTATAACCTGAACTCAACACTCAGCTGAGGCTCCTGGTCCCCATGTCATTTATATGAATTTTTATCTGTATCATACAGACACAGTTTAGAGCTTGTATGTAAAATAAGTTGGGAATTATGAATTTATTGTTTGTATTTAAAAATCAAACATACATCTAAAAACAAATAAACCAAAGACTTGAATCGGAGAAGGGAATCAGGAGGTGAACTAATCATTTCTGGTTCCTGTTACAGAGCCTATGCCAATGTTCCCATTACAAACGAACAAAACGATGGCCGTATACAATATACAGCCATCACAGAAATCACCTTCTGAGGCGCCACACTGTTACCGAGTCGAATAGATCAGGAGTCCCCCAACCACCGGGCCACACAGAAAGAACTGATTTTTTATTTATCTTTTTTATTTGATAGACTTTCGCAGTCTGCAGGGTGTTTTTGTGTTTATTAAAAATGTCCACATGCCAATTTCTTTCACTCATTTTATACACGGTTTGTTTCCTACAGATTGATAAATGAAGCTCGCTCTGATTCTGCATCCTGGTGAGTTACATTTTCATTATAAACGTACAAATTAAATTATGTCCATATTTGCGAAAGTTCTTTCGGAAGGTAAAAGTAAAACGTAAAGAAATAATAGATTTCCTTGTATGATTATTATTATTATTATTAAAATTGTTACAAATTGTATATTAAATGTTCTGCCAAAGAATCGAAACCCAGCTGCCACTTCTGTTCAGGTTTTATTGCTACAATCACGTGCTCATGTCAGCTTTCTCACGGTTTCGTTTCGACGCTAATCTTTTTACGGTGACAGAAGTGAAACAAACCGAGGTCTGAAGAAACAAAGCAGGTCTGTATGAGCGTTACAGTGACGGGAATACACTGCAGTGATCTGCTCACCTTAATAAACTTACACCAGTTGACAGCGGTGTCCGGGTCTCCCTGAGCTTCAGGACCTGTGGGACATCAGGACAGGACATGAAACTTAACAGGACATGTGTTGATTTTTTCCCTTCAAACTTCATTTCCAAAATGAGTTCGCTCCTCTTCTCAGTTACATTATAGCAGCTATAAACACTCCTTCATCTGTCTCTGTCTTTTTTCTCTTTTTTGTAGTTAAGTGAAACCCAAAACATCACAGGGGGTCACATTACATTACTCTTCAATCCTTAGATTATTAGAAAGCACCAACACTGACACTGGAGACTCCTTCCATCAATCTAATTATTTTTTTTTGTTTGTTTTAAATCTGAAGCATCTTTGTGAATCAGAGCTGTTCTTCTAAAATCTAATCAACACCTTCTGACCATCTGACCAACGAATTTTAGTTTTATCTGGACTATTTATTTAAGTTAGTAAAACTACTAGGCATGTGATTAAACCCATAACTTAACATTTAGCTTAATGATGGTTTTTGCATTGTAATACAGTCCCTGTCAAAAATGTGGAAACAGTGAGTGTGTTATGGTGTTTGAGACACACGTGCATGTTACTTTTGTTTCTATGCAACAAATTAGGTAATGTAACACTTTGAAGATTTTCTTTGACCAAACAAATCTATAAATATCCAGATGTTCCACTTTATTTCTATTGAAAAATCCTCTCATAGCATGAAGAACAGATTTACACGATCCGGACAGTTTGTTTCTTCAAACGTTCAGCCGAAATACTTTGCTGTGCCTCTTGAAAAACTTTCTAACAATGTTCTTCACTAGTTTGAGATTTCTTGTGATCCATTTCATCTTCCACCTCAATGTGTGAGTGTGGGGGTGAGGGGAGTCTGATCACATCTTCTCTCCTGTTATACGTCTTACACAAGTTCTTCTGTTAGAGACAAAAATGTCCCATTTGGACTCCATAGAACTTCCTTTCACTCATTCACTGCCACATTGAAAGAAACTAAAGGGACGTCCAGGTGTCTCAGAAACTATAAAAGACCTGTTTCCTCACTTTTTACAGACGCTGAATTTAAATCCAAGGTGAAATTAAACGAAAGAAGAAATCAAAACTTTCATGCTGACCAACAAATTAACAAAATGACATTATATTGAATGTTTTTACAGTAACTCAATATTATTTGAATGGCACTTTTAATAATGGACATCGTCCCAAATTCGGCTTTACAGAAATTAATAGATTACAAATATACTTTTTCATGTATTAAATTTGTCCCCAGAGTTTATCCCTAAAGCGTGAGCCGGAGGAGACACCGGTGAGGGAAAACACTCCCTAGTATGAGGAAGAAACATTGGAAGGAACCAGACTGAAAAAAGAACCCATCCTTATCCTCATTACCAAATATCCATTAATTACAGTTCCATCATTGTTCACTGATGGACACTTGAATGCGGCTGTGTGTGATATGCAGCAGAAAGGAAATATGCTCAGCTCACCGAGTAGTTTATCTGTCAGCATGCTCAGCTGGTCTGTATTAAGGCCTCTCTTAGTAATGGAGGAAAACTGCCAGCTCAGGACCTTGGCCAGCTCTCCCCACATCATTGGAGGAGGGTTCAGGAAAAACCCGAGGTTCTGAAACAGAGATGATGTTTTATTGTGTGAGTAAATAAATAGTAAAGGGGAAACTGGTAGTTTAGTGGTTAAGCATTGGGCTTTGGAATGGCATGTGTTCAAATCGCAGCTATACAAAATAGTCCACTGCCGGGCCCTTCAGCAAGGCCCCTAACCCTGAATAAGATCAAGGGGCCAAATGCTATAAATCTAAATATGTATAAAGAGAGAAAGAGAGAGAGACTTGTAATGGAAAACACCTCCTACCTGATAATCAGTACAGAGCATGTTAAACCAGATGATGGAGGCCCAGGCACCTGGAATCTGGCTGTTATGAGATATCATCACTAGAGGAAGTGACGTTGTCTGGGTTCAATCACACACACACAGACACACACACACACACACACACACACACACACACACACACACACACA
>JAAIIK010000315.1:361804-376638 GCA_014706435.1 Silurus glanis
ACACACACACACACACACACACACACACACACACACACACACACACATATGGATACACAATACACTTAATACTCAACCTGCTTAAAAATTTATTTATTTTATTTTACCGTTATATCGATGGTGATATCTGATTGTTTGAGTTGAGTCTCAAAGCTGAGGGAATGAAGTTCCTCTGTGATGAGAAGAGGAGACTGGGGGAAGACAAAAATACAAAATCACTCACATTACTCACATCATACATAACATACAAACAGACCCCTACTTTTTAAAAATCTAGAGCTGGACAAAAGTTTGGGACACCTGACCATAAAATTGCTATGTGCTTCCATTTGCTGTTGTGATAACCTCCACCCTTCTGGGAAGATGTTCCACTAGATTTTGTATAGATGTTGTGCTCATCCACAGGTATGGGTGTTAGTAAATTCAGGTACCGATGTCTTAATATGTCTTAATGACTAATAGAGTTGGAGCTCTGTAGCAGAAGATCTTCTACTTTCACCCATGTAGAGCATATCTACATGGAGCTGGTTTTGTGCACAGGGGCATTTCCATGCTGGAACAGGTTTGGGTCTCCTAGTTGAAGCGAAGGGAAACATTTCCAAACACGTCCTGAACAATTGTGTGCCTCCAACTTTGTGCTAACAGTTTAGGAAAGAACTACATATGCTGAGAAAGTCGGGTGTCCCATAACCTTTGGCCAAAAATGTATTAGATTTTATTTATTGTTATTATTATTATTATTATTATTATTATTATATACGATATCTAGTGAAGACAGTAGTTAAAAATTCCCAACCTCATTGGCTCTACCAACTGCCTTCTGTTCTTTCAGTTGCTGTATGAAAATAAATAAATAAATAATTACGATTTGGATAGTTAACGTTATATAATGAGATAACTCAATATCGCGATAACGTAGTATGTAACTCGTACCAAGTGCCGGAACTCAGCAGACAGGCAGCCGTTTGATTCCTCCATATTCATGACCTTGGTGCTGGTTCCTAATATATTAAACCTACGAAAGCTACACCAGAAAATGAAAGTAAAGATCTAACATCCACCGTTCATTAGGCTTTCCAAAAAAGTACCATGTGTTATATTAGGAACGTTTGTTTCATCTCTTACCCCTTGAAGGTATTCTTATCTGTTAAGTCTCTATAGAGAAAATGATTTATGAAACCATGAGTTCCAGGTAATAAAAATGGGTAAGTTTAGTATTCTGATATATCGTCGTACTTATCCAAGGAGACTTTGACTTTTAGCTGGCAGTTCAATTCCGGGAGCTTCACCAGCAACCTAGTGAAAAGAGAAAAACAACATTCAATACACAGCATTAAAGCAGAAAGAATTATTTCTGTTGTAATTATATATCAATTTTTATATTGAGGTTTGAGTTAACTCTGGTTTTCATTTGCATTTTCCCTTAATATATGGTCACTTAAAATTACATTTAGGTTAAGATATGGTCATTTGAGTAAACATACGATTATTTGAGTTAACGTTGTTTTTTATTTGCATTTATATATGCTCATTTGGGTTAGCTGTGGTGTTCATTTGAGTTAACTCTGGTGATTCTAATATATTCTCATTATGTTTAAATCTGGTATTTATTTTGAAACCGTATACAGTCATTTGAGTTGATTGAGTTGAGTTAAACGTGGTGTTTATTGGAACTGAAATATTTTCATTTGAGTTAAAAGTGGTGTTTATTAGCCTATGTATGGTAATTTGAGTGAACCGTGTTTTGGTGTTGTGTGAGTGAACCATGTTTTGGTGTTAAGCAGCTTAAATATGGCCATTTGGTTTAACTTGCGTGTTTACTTGAATGTATATATGGTGATTTAAAAGAATATATGATTATTTGAGTAAATTGGGTTGTTTAATTGGGTTTTTTACATGCTCATTTGAGTTAGCTTAGGAGTTCATTTGAATGTATACAATATATGGGCATTTGATTAGACACTGGTGTTTATTTTAATTTAATTACATTTTAATTAGAGTTAACTCAGCTTATATGTGGTCATTTGAGTTAATTATGCTGTTTATTTGAGTTAATATTTTTTATTTAAGTTAATTGTGGTGTTTAGTAGTTTATATGTGGTAATTTGAGTTATTTAACTGTTTATACAGATTAAGATATGTTCATTTGAGTTTATGTATGATTATTGAGGTAACTATGGTCTTTAACTGCATTTATATATATATACTTAATTAAGCTAACGCTGGTGTTTATTAGATTATATATTCTCATCCGAATTTACTATCTTGTTTATTTGAGTTATTAAATAGTCATTTAAGATAGACTGCGAGTTGGAGGTTGAGGAGCTCATGGGGGTTGTGGCTCGAGCTGTTGCCAAGCTAGACCTGTCTTGGCTGGCTGATGAGCCGAGAGTGCTTTTGTCCAGCAAGCTCGATGAACACTTTTTACAGCCTGTTTCACAACCTCCACGTCAGGGTCTGCCGTTCTTTCCCGACCAAGGTGTAAAAGGTGTCCAGGTCCTGGGCAAAGCCGTATTCGGCCCTGGTGTGGCATCGTCCCTTAAGACCCCGACATTGCCCACCAAGCCCCTGCGTAGCACGTCGGCGTTGGTGGGTAAGGCTTACGCCTTAGCTGGTCAAGCTGCTGTATGCCTGCACACCATGGCGCTGCTGCAGGCGTATCAGGATGACCTGCTGTGAAAAATGGTGGCCAGGAGGTCCAGGAGCTCCGCCGTATGGCGGATTTAGCTCTAAGGGCCATCAAGGAGACCGCTATGGCCATTGGCCGGTCTATGGCCGCTCTAGCCTCCACAGAGAGGAAAGATCCGATACTGCTGGACGCCCCTCTAATGCCGACTGGCCTGTTCGGCGATTCCGTTAACATGGTAGTCGATCGGTTCCAAGAGGCTAAGAAACAGTTAGCAGTGTTCCAGGTTTCTTCCATGACACACTTATGGGGCTGTTTGGCAGGCGCAGAGACATTTATTCTGGTTTGAGTAAACTGGTGTACATTTAAGTTTATTTGTGGTTATTTGAGTTTAACTTTATTTGAGTTGCCTGTAGTGTTCAGTTGTCCTATCTGGTGCACATCTGAGGTGAGGTGAGGTGTGTAGCTTTGAGTTGATCTGTAGTCGTTCGATAAAGTTACTAATTTGAGTCATCAAATTTGAACTGTTCCAGTGTCACTCAATATTAACTCTTGAGCGTGAGTTCATTCATGTTCTATTTACATACCTGAGTTTAACTGTGAACTGTGAATTAGTCTTCAGCACCAGGGGCCTCTCCGGATGAGTGGGCATGCATGGCTGTCTTTCCACCACAATGGAACTGAAAGACACATCACAAGCACTCGCATCATTCACTTACATGTAATCCTGACCACAAAGCCAAGCCAAATACCACCTCTCACTGTGAAACCGACAAAGAACATGACGTACTTGATGAGGAGGTTTTTGAAGAGCGACAACACCTGCTCCTGCAATGAGCACATGTTCAAAGCGATGGGGTCGTTATCATACGTGAAGTTTTGCACCAGCTCCTGAAGCGTGTTCAGCTGATGACGAATCTGCTGCAAACACTCAGCTACTGAGGTAAACCTGTGGTGTACACGTTACTTTAATTAACTTACAGAAAAAAGGTATAAAACTCACACTAAAGCTTTCCTTCGATCCTTCCTTCTTTACTTCTATCCTTCTTTCTTTCCTTCCATCATCCTACTATTCTTCTATCCTTCTTTACTCACATCCTTTTTTCTTTCCTCCTATTCTTCTTTTCTTTCTTTCATCCTTTAAATGTTGTTAATTAATCAAGTATTCTTTCCATCTTTCCTTCCTTCCATACTTCTTTCTTTCTTTCCTTCCTTCCTTCCAATTCTTATTTCTTTCCTGCCTTCCTCCCAACATTCTTTCTTCCTTCAATCATTCTTTCTTTTTTCCAATCCTTCTTTCTTTTCTTTCTTTCCTTCCTTTTATCCTTTTTGTTCCTTCCATCCTTTAAACTTTCCTTTATTCTTTCGTTCAACCTTATTTTTCCCTCTTTACTTTCATCCTTCTTTCATTTAGAGAGGAATAATTGATGAAGAAACTCCAGACTCAAACCCACTACAACACACGTGACCTTATTTATGGGATATTTTTGAAGTAGTTGAAAAGAAGGTTTTGGGCTCATGATCATTGTAATAGAAATCAATCAGTGTTTGAGTCATTAATATCATTCTATTAATAGATCAGTGTGCTGAGAGTCACATTCGAGTCTTTTCACATCAACTGAGATGATTTTTGAAGTGACAAAACGATAATAGGAGCATTATAGCCGTAATAAATCATAGTACTTTGGGTACTTAAGTACATTTGAAGGCAAAAACGTTTGTACTTTTACTCAAGTGAAAGTTAAAAGGACACTTTCACTTTTACTGGAGTCACATTTTACTGAGTGGATCTACTTAAACTCGAATGCATTGTTTATGTACTGCGTCCACCACTGGTATCTTATAAGTGTCTTCTGGTTTGAAATTGCTGTGAAGAAAACTTGAAGTGGTTGGAACAGGTTTGGATCTCCTACTTTAAAGACGGGGAAATTCAATGCTACTGCATCCAAAGACGGATACAATTGTGTGCCTCAAATTCTTTGCAAAAATGTTTGTGGAAGAACCATATGTACACACAAATCATACTATATATAACACGTGTATGGTAAAAAAAAAAAAAAAAAAAAAAACCTCACCAGTTCTGTAACTGATCCAGGCAGGCATTTGGAGGACCACCAATGCACGCCATCTGCTGCCTCTGCTTCCACTCTGGAAGCTTTTCCGATATTAGCATGTTCTCGGTCAAATCCGCTAAGTTTAGTGCATTTAATACCTCCATTACTACGGCCTGCACAATACACAGACAAATAAAACGCTCATTAAGATATATTATAGCATTCGAATGTTGCTGTTAGATTCATCGGTTGCCTGTGCTGGCATGTGACAAACACATGGGTTTGATTTAGGAAGAATCTAAAACCCAGGAGCTGCATTCAGCATTGGCCTACCTCTCTCATTGCATTTAGCTTAAGGAACATTTCTCTGATCTTCAACTCCTCCAACTGAATCTCTTTGGCTATTTGTATGGTTGTTTCAACCTCCACTGAAAACACAAAGCATACATTGATAGTATCTATATCTTTCTCATTAGGGATAAAGTTATTCATTTGAAACTGATATTCTCAATAGAAGTCGACCGATAAGTTCTCTGATACCGATAGCTGGTTTGTTTTTAAAATGGATAATAAAAAATAAAAAAACACCATGTAAAATATTACTGAACTTTATTACAAAAATGTAACATAAAAAAAAATCTACTGAAAAATCAAATTGTGCTAAATAAAATAATTATAAATATATATACAATGCATCCAAACAAACAGAAAGTCACATAAATAAGAACAGTTACAGTTAATAAAAAAAGACAGTGATTCACCTCTAGAGGCTGCTTTCGTACTGTATAACGCAACCTGGAAAAACTATCGGTATGGATTTTAGCCGATAGCCGATAGTTCCAGCAATCAACTAATGGTGCTGGTTCATGGGCAAAACAGATTAATTTGTCGACCCCTAATTCTCAATTTATTAATTTCTGTTAAGCTGCTTTGTGACAATTGCCTCCATTGTGAAAAGAGCTATAATAAATATGTAATTAAATAAATAAATAAAATGCAATTTGATCTGAATAAGATCAAAGTTGGCTCTGGTGCTTGGAGCCCTAGATGTAATAACTTACTAACTCTACCTCTGTAACTTCTTGGCTTTACTTCATAACCCCACTTAACATAAATACTTTATACATACCCCATTTTATACTCTTTACCTGAAAAATAGTGCAAGAAAAACACATTCATCTCTTACTTCTACTCTGTAATGTTTTTGTCTTGAAGTCATGCTCGTCCTGTAGATCCTCTAGAACCTGAATGTCTTGTTCGGCTTCCTGTTACACATATTAACCAGAAAAAAAATGCAATAACACCATTACAATCTGAGGACAGGAGCAGAAATGTAGGAAACTTGAGAAGATTCTGAAATATATACTGAACCAGACTTGCTCCTGAAAAGTCTTAAGGACATTTAACCTCTGCAACTGATCCAGAATGCATTCGCATGACTTGTTTTTAATCTTCTTAAAGGTTCTCCTACACCACCTTAACTGCTACACTCCTCCATTCACAAACTTCACCACTGATTCCTCCATCTTTTACTCCATCTTTCACTACCCCATTTCTTCCTTCATCCTCTAACACTGTACCACTGATTCCGCCATCCTTTATAACTCTTCCCTTCAACCACTACAACCATCACTGATCCCTTCATCCTCTACAACTGCATCATTAATCCCTCTGTTCTCTACCACTGCACCACTGATCCCTCCATCCTCTACCACTGAAATGCATTCAATTCTTAGAAGATGAAGAAAAATCTGCACAGTCAAATTACATATAAACCTCATTCCCATGTTGTATTTCAGAATATTATCAGATTTTAATGAAAATATGTGTAGTATTTTTTTTTTATCAGGGTTTTTTTCCACTCGTAATTTACCTGAACTTTTTTCTTCAGTTCGTTCACCTGGCTGTCCAGCTGCTTCTGCTTCTCCATTACAACATTGCCCTGAGGGGAGCCCATATTTTCCTAGCCAAAAGGAAATCATTTTTGTTAATGAAATACACATAACCTGTTCAAATTTCTACCAAAGTAAAAATAATTGAAACTGAGTTGGAAGTAGGGCTGAAACGATTCCTCGAGTAACTTGAGTAATTTGAATAAAAATGTATTTGCTTAATGCATTGTTTAGTCCATTTAACTACACATGAAGCACTGTGTTTGCCCACGGACCATAATTACTGACGCACCACTGGCTAAACTCTGGAGTGCTCTGGACAGGTAAACCCAGAAGACGCTGCAGAATAAAAAATGGAGGAATGTGGAGAAAACAGTGAGGGGCGGGGAGAAGATTCATATAGAAGCCTCTTTCTGCCACATTTTTTTTTAAGTTTGCTTAATTTCAAGTTTTTTTCTCACAGTTCCAATTTTTTCTTGCAATTCCGAGTTTCTGGAGAGAACTCTGTCTAACAATCAGCTCTGGAGGAGACGGAACAAGACACATGTAGAAGAGGAGCCTCGTTCATACACCAACAGCTTTAAACTTCAGGCTGACAGTATGGTTACCGGTGGATGCACCAGAAATTTTGGAAAAAAACTTTTTTATGTTACAGAAATGTGTTTGCATAGATTCAGGCCAAAGTTTGGGATAATTATTAAAACATAAAGAAAACACAGTACAGTGCTTTTCCTTTTTTGAGAGTAATCTGAAATTAATATTAATATTTTTATTTATGATTTTTCATTTACATATTTGTATTTGCATTTTGATGTAATACGGCAATTAAATGCACTAAATGGGTTCAGTTTTCACAGAAATTCTCGAATGCAATTTCAGCAATAACATTTTTCTAAAAAGGAAACAAATTACTTTTTCCTTTTAAGAGACCCGTCTTATTTTCTCTTGCATAGTGTTGCTCTTTAAAGAAGAAAAAGTACTTCTTATCCGATTACTCAATTAATCAATCGACTAATCAATCGACTGGTAGAATACTCCATTCAAATAATCAATAGCTACAGTCATAGTTGAAAGTATACCATATTTTTCTTTTCTTTTCCTTTCTTTGCTTTTTTTTTTTTACATTTGACATAAGAGCAGAATTAAAAAAGTGCTTTTCTTTTGAATAGAATGAGAATCTGAATGGGGTTTTATTGACAAGTGTGCTCACATGTACAGAGACTTCGACAGAAGTTTCTAGCTACAGTATATAATTTAAAGAGAAAAAAAAATTTTTGCCGCTCGCTTTAAGAGGAAAACCTGTTCTTGTGTCTTGGAGTTTTGGTTCATGGCGTTTGTTAGCACCAGCCAGTGGGCAGCAGTTTAAAAAGGTGGTAAACAGGGTTTGTGATGCTCCATTGTAAATTTGAATGCTCGCCTTATCACTCTGGTGGTGTACAGGTAATGAAGAGTGGACAAAGGAGCACTAATAACCTTCTCAGCAGTCCACATTGCCAGACACCAATTTGGTAGCTGTACATAAGACAGACACAATAACGCCTAAAACGGCATCAACAGCTCTTGTTGCAGGTTGAACTTTCTCAACTTGTGAAGGAAGACTTTTCTGTGTTTTGGAGTCATTGTGCGTTCCCCATAGCGCAGGTTTTGGAATGAAACCAAAATTCCACCACTTTTAACAATGGACATTGTTTCAAACCAGTTTGACAGAGATGAAGCTGTAATAAAAGAGTATATAAGTTTGTTCCTTAAAGATGTAATTTTGTCCCTGGTGAGCAAATCAATGTCGACTGTGGTAAGACAAACTCCTTTAGATGGCATGAGGAGGAAGCCTTGTACCTGTGTTCTAATGGCCATCTCCAGAATTCTCCTTTCCTCTTTCATGGAGTTGGATATGATCATAGCCATGTACATCGGATTTTCTTGAAAGTGCTCCTGCAAAGACGATAAAAACATTAAAAAAACAATCTGAATGAATGGTGCGAGGACAGGAAGTTATAGAACTAGTGGGATTGTGTATCTGTGGGGGTTCTGCACCTGCAGGTTGCGTTGTATTTTGCGGATGTTGTGCTGAAGGAGAAAGTTGTTGCTCGGGTTCAGGCGACCGTAGAGCTCATCCAGTTTACTCAGTAGGTCGTGGAAACGCAGCCTCGCGAGGGACTCATCAAGGGCTACAGTGTCCCTGTGCCAGATAATAATACCGTCATTAATCGTATCAACGATAGGCAGGTTCGATTTGCAAAAACCCATATTTTATTCACAATATAACTGTTGAAATGTTGAAATTGAGTAAACGTACCATGATGAGAGTAATGTAAAGCTCAGAAAGAGTGGAAATGTTAGTATAGTAAACTGGTTTATAGAGTGTACACAATACTTCATTCACAGTGTACAACTGAATTAAAGAAAGCTTAATGTGTATTTAGTGATCCAAAGACCAATGGTAGTGATTTTAAATGGGAGAAAAAAAGGACAATGAATACTTCACTGCCCCTCTGCCCTCATTGCTGAGGTGCCCCCTCACCAAACTCTTAGAATTCAAATGTCTAATCAAATTATTGAACCCAATCTGATCTAATATAAATAACAACAAATTCGCTGTTGTTGGCACACTTTGTAGACAAAAAAAATGCAAATGCCTTGACAATGAATTCAGAGAAAGAAAGAGAGAAGAGAAGCTGTTATTCGAAGCATAACATGAATATTTAGCAGTTTGTCACACTGTAATTTTTGTTATTAAGTACATTTTCCATTATAATCACTTGTCTTAGTTAATACTAGTAATCTATAGCACATCATATTTATGATATTTATATTAAAACCATATTAATAGTAGGGCTAAAAGTAGTTAATAAAAAGGTCACATAAATGTTCTAAATAAGTTGTTTATTTGTATATAATATAATATAATATAATATAATATAATATAATATAATATAATACTAAATAAAAAAAAGTGTACAAAAGTAACAGGCAAATATCAAAATGTAAAACAGTAAATAGTTTGTTATTATCAGCAATATGTAAGAGTGCTGTCTTTTCTTTTAATTCTATATTTGTAACCACTGGATAATATGTATTAACAACCACCTTAGTGCCTTTTTTGGTTTTGAGTCACTGCCCAATAAAATGTCTGTGCATGGCCCTGAGTCTCAGGATGTGCTCAGAAACATGTTTAATGTAGTTTAATACTACAGATGTAAATCCAATTAATTACACTTCAGGAACAAAAGGGTGAACTACGGGGCAAGACAAACTGGTTAGAGCGAATTCTTAGCTTTTTCTCATGTCTTCTATCTACACCTCACAATGTTAGTGTTACTTCACTTTTAAAAAAATATGTGAGCAGTTCATTTCTCACCAGTCAATGCTTTCAATCCACTGGCTGAGGTACTGGCGAATCTCCATGGGGAAGGCGTCATCGTAGAGCTGATCGACCTGTTCCAGGTATCTCGAGTCCAGCTGTTGAAGCTGGTACCAAAGTGCCATCTAGCAACAGATTCAATCATCACAATCATCTCAATCTTTCTCTCAGGTTATTTACATGATTTCATTTGTATTTGACCGAGTTGCATGCATCACAATTAGCAAGAAAGGACGATGATAAAATGAAAGGTGGTAAAGGCACTGGAATTGGATTAGAAGGTCATGAGATCAAATCCCACCACCACCAGGCTGCCACTGCTGAGCTCTAGAGCAAAGACCTTAACCAGCCCTTGCTCTGGATAAAGGCATCTGCCGAATGTCGTAAATTTAATTGAAAAAAAACAAAACAACAGAAATTTAGAGAAGGTCATTGACTTGTTTACTGAATTCATTGTCAGGTAATGGGGATTTGTGTTTACTTTGAGAACCGGTAGAGCTTCATTCACTTGTGCAGTTTCTTTTTATGCCTGAAGGATGAGTCTAATACAACTACAGCCACGATATTCAATGCCAGAGACATATTTTTACAATTTTATATTAAATATATGTTTTACTCATATCATATCTGTATTTGATAATAATGTTTGGCTTTCAAACTAAAATTTCCCTTAGTTATTAATTGAGTTGTGTTGCTGGAACTATCGGCTATTGGCAAAAATCCATACCGATAGTTTTTCGGTCTCCGAACCCGGTGTGACTCCTACACGGCAAAAGAGAAGCAGAAGTGGAAGTTCTACGACTCACTTTGAGCCGGTAAAAATATTTATCGGTGGAATAAGAAATGAAAATCTCAGAATCTGGAGAGGAAATGCAGAGGAAATGGTTTCAAATTCCTTTCGAGCCTGATTCCTTTTAAGATTTCTTTCTCATGTCATCCCAGAGAGTTATTCATTTTAAATACGTATACGGACAAACCTTTGTGGACACCTGACCATAAGATGTACAGGCCGAACATCCCATTTCACATTTCGTTCCTATTTCCGGTAATAAATCCTCCACTCTTCTGAGAAGATGTTCCACTAGATTTTGTGGAGATTTGTAAGATTTCATTAATGTAGGTGAGGTAAGGAGTCCTGGGGTGCAGTCAGAGTTCACATGCATCCCAAAGGTGTTCAATAGAGTTGGAGATCTATAGCAGGAGATCTTCCACATTATCTAAAAGCATTTTTTTATGGATCTGTGCACAGGGCCATGCTGGAGCAGGTTTGTTGGGGAGAAAATGAACTGAAGGAAATATATCCTGCTCCTGCATACAAAGATTATGGGATTATGTTCCTTTGGCTGGAAAACTCAGGTGTCTCAACACTTGTTCATATATTGTATGTAGCTGTTATACCAGATGATGTTTTTGTTTTGGTTCTGTTGAAAAGAAAGAAAGATGTTGGAGAGGCCACACCTACAGCTGACAAATTCCTTCACGCCCACAAAAGACAAACTAGAAACAATATGCGCTTGTCTGTATCCTGTCTCCTGTTAATATGAGTGAAGCGTGAAGTTAAATCCTGAATATACTGTTCAGTATTTCATAGTATGTCTCCTTTCCCTGGTTGTTGAATCTACTAAAGTTCAGAATACTAAAATAATTAGGATGTGGTATCTGGATGTCCAAGGTTTCGATACTTGATACTGTACAACACCCTAACAATATTGCCTTGGTGTGAATTCTCAAACACACTTTCTCTTCAAACATGCCAGAGTTCATGTCAGAACAGACTGTACGAATGGCGATCGGGTTCTAGAGAAAAGGATTATGTTTTGTAAAATAATGATTTATGAATAAACGTTGCAGGTTGCAGCATCAAGTTTTCACTTCAGATACGGTGCACACGAACTGAGCGAATTCCTCTGATCCTCTCTGCGTATTGTTCTCGTCATAGTAATCACAAATACAATTTTAAAGTGAGTAAAAACACACTTTAAATAAGTCCATTTTTGTGTTTTCCATTTAAAATAAATAATATAAATACACACAACTATTTTAAAAAGAAATAAAGAACATATTGTGTGCAAATTAAAGCCTGCATGTTTTTTTTTTGTTTTACATTAAAAATAATGAATAGAAATAATATAAAAATTATGCATGCCCTTTCAAAACCTTAAAAAAATATATAATAATAATAATAATAATAATAACAACAACAATGATACATTATGATTATACATAATAATATGTATAATCATTCCAGCAATATATATAATAATAACAGTGGTTAAAAATATATAACAATTTGAATTATTATTGTTGTTATTGTTATTATTATTATTATTATTATTATATGAAATACTATTTAATGATTTTAAAACCAGAATAACAATAAAAATAAAACTGTAGAACCTGAACCCCTGCGTCCAGTTAAACATTTCTAAAGTTTCATAACTGGGTCACGTGCTCGTGCTATTATAAAATACCTTACCTTTCCAAAAGCCTTGGAAGGAAACCTGTAGTCTGCAGAAACGGGGAGAGAAATGGGGGTTGTATGGGACAGATTTGTGTTGATCAGATGTTCGGGTTTTCTCCAGTAATCTGCAGCAGCTTTCTTACTTCCAGCGTCTTCAACCTCACATTTGAAAAGCTCCAGACCCTGAACCAGCTGAGCTCGGGTCTCTCAGCCAATCAGAATACCAGATTCTAGTGCTTCGCCCAACCTCCAGTAAACAGCCAATCAGCGGTGAATGCGCACGTGTTCGCCCCGCCCCTTTCTGGTCCGGCTGTTCTGCTCAGGGTGCGTCCTCCCGCTGTAAAGTTTCCAAAACGCAACTCAGGTGTGAATAGAAACTCAGGATGTGGCAGCAGTGGGCGGAGCTTCATTCAACCTGATGGCTGGGAACCAATCCTTTTTAGATACAGCAGTTAAATCCAGCACAATGTGATGACTGATAAGATGCTGGTTGTGTAATAAAATGTGGTGAATTAAGGGTTGAAAATTAACAGGGTGTGGGGTTACAACAAGAATGTAAATATCTTATATATATATGTACATACATGCATACTTACATATGAAGGGACACCATGAGGGACGAAAAAACTGACACACAATATATATATATATATATAGGATCACTTTGGATTCGGTAAAATGAAAATGTCCCATCACTTGAACTAGGAGATCCAAACCTGTTCCAGTATGACAATGCCCCTGTACACCAATCCAGCTCCATGACGATACATGGTTTGGAGTGGAAGATCTCCTGCTATAGACCTCCAACCCTACTGAAGACCTTTGGGATGAATGTGAATGCTGACTGCATCCCAGACCTCAGTGCCTGACTATATTGAAGGCTCTTAAAAGACATTCCTGTAATATCCTTGGTGGCGGAGTTAATAGAAGTTGCCCGAAAGTTCTGGAAATGATAAATAACCTGATGATTCACATTTCAGCTGCAGGAACACTTTCGCGATTTGCTCTCAGTGCTGCTTTCCAGTGAATGGTTCAACATGACATTCTGCTTCCTGTTTAGACTTTCGCAAGGGAAACGTTGATCATGGTCAGGTGAGGAAACCGAATACCTTACTCATAGCTTGGTCGAGCAAAGAAGGCATTTGGGATCGAGTTTTGAGCTTCATCAGAAGGTATTAATAAAAGGTACATGTCATGTTTCTATTGACGGAAAAGCAAAAGCAGCCTCATTAGAGCTTTCGGCTCAAATCAAATCACAAGCAACATCAAGTACCGGTCCTGGGCCCCTAAACAATGACCAGAATATGAAGAGTAATACATTTTTTTTTTATATATAACAAGCAGGTAAAAACCAAAACCAGTGCTGCTTTCTTCAACACACCAGTGACTTATGGGGTTTTTTTTCTAGTGTTTTCCATGGAAGAAAAGAAAGAAGTGATCACTGCATTAGGTAAACTAAGCTTCAGAATCTGAAATTCCAGCAAGACATCTGACCTCACGCTCCTCTCGAAACAGGAAGCAGCATGCACAGAAAAGACCTGCAATATTCCTCCCCTTTATTTTTTCAGTTCCTTTCGATTTACCCTTAAATTCCTTTACATTTTCAATTCAGTTTCATCTGTAGAGCGTTTTTTAACAGCAGCCATTGTCTCAAAGCAGCTTTACAGAGATAAAGAGGTAATAAAGTTTTATAAAAGAGTGTGTAATTGTATATCTAAATATAGGTTTGTCCATAATGAGCGAGTCGGTGGTGACTGTGGCAAAAAAAACTCCCTGAGATGGGATGAAGAGGAAACCTTGAGAGGAACCGGACTCAAACCCATCCTCATCCTCAACACCGAATGTCTATTCATTTTAGTTCCATTATTGTTGAGGTTCTGTTCAGTGATAGACGTTTAAATGAAGAAATGTTCATGCAACCTGGGGTTCCTGAGCCACTGTAGCAGACTGCTGATATAAAATTACAGAGCAGTAAAATGATCAGCCTCACCAAAGAGCTGTATACTGGGCTGGTGAGTTCAGTGTGGAGATACAGAGCAGTGAGAAGGAAACAGTGTGAGACAGAGCTGAGAAATACCACAGAGAACAGTAGGTGGAGGCTCAGGAAAGCGTGTGGGGGAGTTTGTTGATTTGCTGGAACAGCCGGAGGAAACCACGTGCTTTCCGAGAAAGCGAAACTGGTCTGAAGAGCGGAGAGCTTGAATTGTATGTGTGCGCGTGTGTGCATGTGTGTGCATGTGTGTGTGTGTGTGTGTGTGTGTGTGTGTGTGGTGAGGGGGTGAAACGAAACTTACAGAAGTACCAATTCCATAATTTCCTTGTAAAACATACCGATGATCACATGACACACAGCTTTATTCCCCTACATCTTCCGTTCCTAATAATAATAATAATAATAATAATAATAATAATAATAATAATAATAATAATAATAATAATA
>JAAIIK010000315.1:381491-405923 GCA_014706435.1 Silurus glanis
ATATATATATATATATATATATATATATATATATATATATATATATACACACACACACACACACACACACACACACACACAAACACTATATGGCCAAAAGTTTATGGACGCCTGATCATAAGATTGGTATGTGATTCTTGAACATCCCATTTCACATTTAGTCTCCATTCGCTCTTATACTATCCTCCACTCTTCTGGGAATATATTCCACTAGATTTTTTGGCGATTTGTGCTCATTCAGAGACAAGGATGGGTGTTAGTAAAGTCAGGTACTGATGTAGGTGAGGGGAGGAGGCCTGGGGTGCAGTAAAAAGGTGTTCAAATAGGGATCACAGCAGAAGATCTTCCACATCTTCCAACCCATGTATGTTCAGGGAGCTGGCTTAGGTTAAGTGAAAGGACAATTTTATGCTTGGGAAAAGTTTGGCCATATCGTTCTGGTCGTAATTTTGAAATATTGTTATTCCTCGGATACAAAGCATAATGATTCAAGGAAGGATGATAATAGAGGAAGAAAACTAGCAATACTTACAACACTTTCGATCTCGAAGAGGCTGATGTGCTGCTGAGCATGTGCTACATTCCCGGAGACGAGCAGGAAAAAGGAGATGTGCTGATCAAACACAACCACAACAGGTCTTATAGATACCACCAGATAATGAGACACTGGGGTTTATGTGAAGAAGAAAAACAAGATCTAATATTAAACTTACTTCAGAGAGATGGGAATCAGATTAGTCGATATGTACTGGCTGAATGTCGGCTGACTGGCGGAATGTTTCCCGAACACTAAGTCTTTCGGGATGTCGGGATAAAGGAATTTCAGAGGGTTCTCTGGGACGACCCCGTCTGCGATGACTTTATAATCCCGGATGATATCGGCGATAGGAAGTGCGCTGAGGCGTTTTTTGGTGTAGAGCTCTACAGACATGAATTTTGCCTTACCTGAGGAAAGAGCCAAACATATAATTAGGACACGTGGACATTTTATTATTGGGTGTGACCGGATATTAGTGCACGATGTGGAGGTGAAGAATGACCCGAAGTGAAGCATTAGAATGGTGTAAAGCCTCACACCTCGTCGTGGATTTTCACCTTATACCATGATCACGTCCCAGCATTGAAGAGTTCAAGCTGTAATTGATGGTTGCAAAGCAAAACTGATTAAAATAACATTATTTTTCTTTTTTCTTACTTAATTTATATACGGCTCATTAGAATCCTGCTGCTCCGAATCACACCCAGAGATAAAGCAGCTACCGATGCGATTCTCATCTCGATGCATAAGTATACATATTAATATACCGTGGGGCAAAAAAGTATTTAGTCAGCCACCAATTGTGCAAGTTCTCCCACTTAAAAAGATGAGAGAGGCCTGTAATTTTCATCATAGGGACACTTCAACTATGAGAGACAAAATGAGAAAAAAAAAAATCTAGAAAATCACATTGTCTGATTTTTTAAGAATTTATTTGCAAATTATGGTGGAAAATAAGTATTTGGTCACCTACAAAAAAGCAAGATTTCTGTCTCTCACACACCTGTAACGTCTTCTTTAAGAGGCTCCTCTGTCCTCCACTTGTTACCTGTATTAATGGCACCTGTTTGAACTCGTTATCAGTATAAAAGACACCTGTCCACAACCTCAAACAGTCAGACTCCAAACTCCACCATGGCCAAGACCAAGGAGCTGTCAAAGCTGGGAAGACTGAATCTGCAATAGGTAAGCAGCTTGGTGTGAAGAAATCAACTTTGGGAACAATTATTAGAAAATGGAAGACATATAAGTGTTAGGTCAAAATGATCACAAGAACGGTGAGTAAAAATCCCAGAACCACACGAGGGGACCTAGTGAATGACCTGCAGAGAGCTGGGACCAAAGTAACAAAGGCTACCATCAGTAACACACTACAATCATACTTATCATATCATCCTAGCTACAACTCTGTATTGACATTAGATACACTTTATAGGCTTATGTCCAGGTGTATCATATATATGTATATATGATTGTGAAGTGTTTAATACACTTTGGATAAAACTTCATCAGTTCTCCAGACCATCCATAAACAGGCAAGCATGTCATAAACTGAGACAAAGAAAGTTTTCCCGCTAAAAAGTTCATGCCTTGTATTGGCCATTCCACTAAAGATGGGTGTGGCTAGGGGACCTTAAATGTCCTGAACACCCACTAATCGTGGCTGAAACCCTTCTTTGAGACTAGACTCAAACCCTTTGAGACAGATCTTCCGGCAGCTTAACATTCAAGAACATCGCCCAAGAACCTTTTCCTAACGGACTCATCAAGAATCTCCTTTGTCTACCGCATCCAGACTTTTGTTCAACAACAAAGTCAATGCATGTAACCGTTTACCAACTATCTATCTAACTATTTAAGTTCGAGCCCCTTTATTAACGTGAATTTTGATTCCGTGATTATTATTATTAGGTTGTGGTCAATTTGAGGTTAAACTTGCCATTCCTTTCTGTTCCTTTCTTCTCTCTTTCTCTCTTCATTTTCCTAATTTCTCTTTCTTATATGTATGTTAGTGTTTAGTTTAGTCCTGTGTTATGTGTAGTCCCATTCATTAAGCACCTTATGTTCACAAGTGATTGTCTCTGAGTGCTGCTCTATATTTTGAAGTCACTGAATACTGAATATATATATATATACACAGTGTTGGGGGTAACGCGTTACAAGTAACGTGCGTTACGTAATAATATTACTTTTCTGGAGTAACGAGTAAAGTAGCGCGTTACTTTATAAATTTACTCACTAATATCTGAGTTACTTTTTTAAAAAAGTAATGCGAGTTACTTTTCAGTTAAATTATTTTGCATAAAAAAAATAAATACTGAATTAAAATGAACGTAGTCACGTAGAATCGCGCACTCACACGTGCGAGCAGCAGGAACAGAAGCTGGTCAGAAGCGGAGATGGCAAACTAGGGATTACATTACTGCGATGGAAGTGTTCTTATTATTTTGAAATAGTCGAGGAAAAGGAGAAAGGAATAATGGTTAAGTGTAGATTATGTGTTGGTGAAAAGCTCTTGTCAACTGCAAAAAATACCACTTAAAAAAAAAAAACACATCTGCATGCAAAGCACAGCACTACAGATGTGCGTGTGCGCGCGTGTGTGTGTGTATAATGTTGAATATATGTAATTGGAGACAGAAATATAGAAAACTTTTGCCAACTTTCCACCACTGCAGATCTATAGACTGCTCAGAATAAAAGTTTTCTGTGGGAGACACATGTACGATGCCATGTGTGAGAGAGAGAGAGAGAGGGAGAGAGAGAGAGAGAGAGAGAGAGAGAGAGAGAGAGAGAGAGAGAGAGAGAGAGAGAGAGCAAATTCACAGCTCATTTGCTGTGAACTCAAAAGCAGTGTACAGACGTGCGACTGGAAAGTGTTCAGCCTTGTGGTCAAAAGTTAGTCGATCATCTTATTGTTCTCTAAGAAGTTATTAAACATTTTAAATGTTTAAGACGTGTCTTTTGCCCGAATAGAACTTATTTCTTAATAGCAATTATCTATATTACACCTGTTACACCTGTAAGGCGTGAAAGAGATACAAGTAACGCAAAACTAATATAACGCATTACTTTCCATAAAAAGTAACTAAGTAACGTAATTGGTTACTTTTTTGGGGAGTAACTCAATATTGTAATGCATTACTTTTAAAAGTAACGTTGCCCAACACTGTGTATATGTATATATATATATATATATATATATATATATATCCACACACACACACACACACCTTACATACTCTACATCTATCCATCCATCTATCGATCTATCTATCCTATTATTCTTCATTTCCATCCCGCTATCCTATAACTCCACACTCTGCTTTGTGGGTGGTGGTGTTGTTTGTAAACACAAGGAGGTTCTCCAGGTTAAAAGCTATTCGGTTCCTGTTCCTTGTCCAGATCTGATGTGGAAGCGTGAGAGCTCTTACCGTTTGCCTGCTTCACCCAGGTGAAGGTGATTCCTCCTAGATGACTTTCGCTGAATCGCAGCAGGAACGTCCCAGACTCCTGGTTCTTCAGCAGAGCACGCTCCATCTCCTTACTCACAAACCCCATGATGTACCTGCAGATGGTGCAAGGTATGCTAGTTATTTTCTTCAGCAGACACACAGGTACAAGAAAGACAGACTGTATGGTCAACAGCACAAACATGATGGTGATGAAGTCTGGAATTGCGATTGGTCAGAAGGAACTCTGCCATATGTGGTTCTTCTCCAAACTGTTAGTTGAAGACACACAATTGTATAGAATGACAGTGGATATGGTAGCAACCTTTCTATTCTGCCTTTCTTCCTTCCTTTCGATCCTTCCTTGCTATGCTTTCTTCCTTTCTTTCTATTTTTTCTGTCCTGTTGTTCCTTCCTATTCTTCCTTCCTTTCATTCTATCCTTTCTTTCTTCTGTTATCTCTTTCCTTCCTTTCTATCCTTCCTTTTTTCATTTCTATCATTTCTTTTTTCCTTCCTTCCTTCCTTCCTTCCTTCCTTCCTTCCTTCCATCCCTTGTTTCTATCCTTACTTTCTTCCTTCCTTCTTTTCTATTCTTATTTCCTATTATCCCTTCCTATCCTTTCTTCCTTACTTCCTTCCTTCAATTCTAACCTTCCTTTCTATACTTGCTTCTTTTCTTTCTATCCTTCCAAAAGATGTTCCCTTTTGCACTTTGCACTTTTCCACCTCCTGGTGGCCCCTCGATGGACGGGCAGACCATGGTAGCTGGTCTCTCTACCGAAGTAGTGAGGTAGTATCCAGAGCTCCCTCCACGAGGAGGTTGTATGCCGCTAAATGGCGTCTGTTCTCTGCGTGGTGGGAGCACCACCACTTGGCCCCAATTAACTGCCCGGTTGGTTCAGGGCTGGAGTACCTGCAGGAACAGTCTGCTGCAGGGTTAACTCCCTTAAGAGTTATGACCCTGAAAGGTTAGGTGTCTGCTATCGTGGCTTATTGTACTCCTCTTGCGGCTCCACCGCTTGCGCGATTTGTAGCTTCCTGGTCGTGATGTTACCCCGCCGGTGATGTTGCATCTCTCCATTGGCCGGATTTCACACGTGATTCAGAGCATGAACAATGCGGAAGCGTTAGCGTTGTGACGCAGCGTCTCGTTCCCTTAGGGGGTTAACGAGGGTTAAATACGTAATATAGAGGCATTCCCATCAGAGTGGGACAAACCTCGTTGAAACGAGGCGGATGAGACCCAAACTAGATTGTATAGCCTCGTTCTATAGTGCACAGGACCCATTCAGACACATCTGGCAGAGCTTCCCAGGCTCTCTAAAGGGTATCAGTTTCTCGAGATTGAACGGCAGTACGCCTAGAGCTGGGGCAATGCCCTGATGCAGCTCTAGTGGCGAGTCCTCCTGGTCCACAACGATGCCAGGTGGAAACCGAGGAGCGAGCTTGCTGGAGCTGGTAGTGCCCACATTTACCGAACGATTTCCCTGAAGGGGCCAGTGAGGAACGGGCACCAAGGAAGGCGGTGCTACACGCCCTCCGATCGCCCCCCAGAAGGTCCTGTCAGGACCTTTTGGTCGAAGCCCTCTTATTGAAGATGACAGTCCTCAGGTCTGTCACCTCACGGGCTTCGGACCAGAGCGCTTGTCGAGCTTACTGGACAGAGGGGCTTAATGCTCATTGGCTGGCCAAGCTATATCTAGCTTCACTACGGCCCGTGTCACAACCTCCAGGAGCTCCTCACTCTCGGGCTCGCTAGCCTAAGAGAAAGAGAGTTGGAGCGCAGGGAGAAGCAACCTCCAAAAGGCGTGCTTCCGTAGGCTGCGAAAGGGACCTGGACCGGGCAGGTGAAGTCCACCTGCAAAACCCAGGAACTGTAGCACTGCACTGTACCACTATAAGCAGGATCAGAACCGCGAGGAGTGAGGGCACCCTCCTGGAAGAGTGCCCAACGGGAGCGGAGAGATCGCATAGACATGCGAGCGCAGTGCTTCCAGTCAACTCCCTCGAGAACCAACTTAGCATGCTCTGCTCCCAAACAATCCACACAAAGGCTGTGTGTGCGTGATATACAAAGCCAGCTCCATGAAGATATGGCTGGAGTGGAAGATCACTTGATATAAAGTTTCAACCCTATCGAACACCTTTGTGGTGAATGTAAATGCTGACTGCACTCCAGGCCTCCTCACTTACCTGACTTGAATGATTCTCACACAGATCTGGTAAGAAAAAATGATAGTAGATTCCGTTTATTAGGGCATCATCTCTACAGGGTTTCACACTCTCTTCTCAGATCAAACAGTCATGTGCAGTGATGTCAGGAAATATTTACTCCTGCAGACATAACAACAAGTCAATAAAACTTTATTTATGTATCTGGTAAATGCTAAACTGTATTTTTTTCATAATTTCTCTGTCTTTCTCTATTTTTTGTTCTTTCTTTTTTTTATTCTTTTTCTAGCTTTTGTTCTTTCTTTCCTTCTTTCTTTTACCTTCCTCTTTCATTCTTTCCTGGTCCCCATGTCATTTTTATGAATGTGATTTTCCACATCATACAAACACAGTTTAGAGCTTGTATGTAAAATAAGTTGGGAATTACGAACTTATTGTTTGTATTTAAAAGCAAACATACATCTAAAAACAAATAAACCAAACACTTGAATCAAAGAAGGGACTCAGGAGGTAAACTAATCATTTCTGGTTACTGTTACAGAGTTCTGAGCCGCCACACTGTTTCCGAGTCGTATAGATCAGGAGTCCCCCAACCACCAGGCCACACAGAAAGAACAGATTTTTATTTTTTTTAATTTTAGACTTTTGCAATCTGCAGGGTGTTTTTGTGTTTATTCAAATACAAATAAAAAATAAATATTTTTTACGGTGACAGAAGATAAACGAACCGAGGTCTGAAGAAACAAAGTATGAGCGTTACAGTGACGGGAATAAACTGCAGTGATCTGCTCACCTTGATAAACTTACACCAGTTGACAGCAGTGTCCGGGTCTCCCTGAGCCTCAGGACCTGTGGGACATCAGGACAGGACATGAAACACTTAACCAGTGAAACACTCGGACCGATTGTCACATTACATTACTCTTCAGTCCTTAGACTATTAGAAAACAATGACACTGACACTGGAGACTCCTTCCATCAATCTGATTAACGGATTTTCGTTTTATCTGAAATATTTATTTAAGTTAGTAAAACTACTAGGCATGTGATTTAACCCATAACTTAACATTTAGCTTAATGATGGTTTTTGCATTGTAATACAGTCCCTGTCAAAAATCTTGAAACAGTGAGTGTGTTACGGTTTTCGAGACACACGTTCACGTTACTTTTGTTTCTATGCAACAAACTTGGTAATGTAACAGTTAAAAGATTTTCTTTGACCAAACAAATCTATAAATATGCAGATGTTTCACTTCATTTGAAAAATCCTCCCTTAGCATGAAGAACAGATTTACACATTTTCGGCATCCGGACAGTTTGTTTCTACAAACGTTGAAAGCTGAAATATTTTGCTGTGCCTCTTATAAAACTTTCTAAAGATGTTCTTCACTAGTTGGAGAATCCACTTCATCCCAGAGCAGTTCAATAGGATTTAGGTGCTGTGACTGGGCAGGTCGTTCCATGATAAATACACTCCAGACGACTGTTTGCTCTCTAAATAACGCTTACAGAACTCGGACATACGCTTTGGCTCATCGTCTTGTTGTACGGTGAAGTCTGTTCCAATAAGCCGCAGTCTATATGGAACTGCATGGTTTCGGCCAAAAAGTCCTGAGATATGACGTTCTGGGGACCCTGCTGGGAAAGGGCATGTTGCACCTTCTTCGAGGCTGCTAAAGCTGCACCAGGGCATACCAGAGGTCAGTCTCTGGTGCCATACCAGAGGTCAGAGAGACTGATACCCTTAAGGGACTATCTGGCAGCCTGGGAAGCTTTGCCAAACATGCCCCAATGGGTCCTGTTCACTGTAGACAGAGGCTACATGATTCAGTTTGGGTCTTGTCCACCTGGTTCGATAGGGTGTGTCCCACCCTAGTGGGAACCGAGCAGGCTCTGGTCATGGAACAAGAAGTAGACATTCTCTTGAGGAAGGAGTCCATCGAGGTGGTCCCTTCATCAGACAGAAAGTCCGGGTTCTACAGCCAGTAATTAATAGTTCCCAAAAAGGATGGTGGGTTGCGTCCTATCCTAGATCTATGTCAGCTAATCCTAGATCACTTTTGAGGCTCAGGTTCAAGATGCTGACCCTCAAGCAGGTTGTGTCACAAATTAGATCCGAGGAGTGGTATGTTATGGTAGATCTAAATGATGCATACTTTTATGTATCCATCCTCCCTTCTCAAAGGAAGTTCCTGAGGTTTTCTTTCTGGGTCGAACCATACCAATATTGGGTCCTTTTATTTGGTCTTGCCCGCTCACCCCGCACCTTCACAAAGTGTGTGGATGCGGCTCTGGTTCCCTGAGGATTCAAGGCATCTGCATCCTAAACTATATCGACAATTGGTTGATATTAGCTCATTCAGAGCAGTTAGCGGCCCGGCATTGAGATGTTGTTCTCACTCACATGAAGAAGCTAGGGTTTTGGCTGAACAGCAAAAAGAGTGTGATTTCTCCATTACAGAGAACCACTTATTTTGGCAACTATAAGAGTTGACCCTTATGTGCGTGCAGCTATCTCCTGTCCGCATTGTGTCCATCTTTACGGCCATCAGGAGGATCAGAGAAGAGCACTCACTCACTCACTGTCAAGCAGTTCCAGAGACTGGTCGGGCTTATGGCAGCAGAGTGCAATGTGATTCCCCTTGGCCTACTGCACATGAGACCCTTTCAGTGGTGGCTCAGGACCCAAGGGTTCTCACGAAGGGGCAATCCCCTCTGTACTATTCAGACAGAGCTTATGTCTCTTGTACAGGCTGGCACACCAGATCCTCCTGTGGGTTCAAGGGAAGCTTCTTAAATGCAGCATACATCCTGGGCAGCCTAAATGAAGCAGCAGATGCCCTGACGAGACAGGGATTAAGACCCAGGGAATGGCGGCTCCACTGTCATGTGGTGGAGCAGATCTGGAAGAGATTCGTCAGGGGTCATGTTCATGACTCAAGAGACACCACACTGCCCCCTTTGGTTCTTCCTTACTCCCCCAGGCCCTGTGGGGCTGGACGCCTTGGCTCAGGCATTGCCGAGGCTACGACTGTATGCCTTTCCCCCGCCATACTGCTTCCAGGAGTTCAATTAAATTAAATTCATTTTTATTTGTATAGCCCTTTTAACAATAAACATTGTCTTAATGCAGCTTTACACAGATAATGTGCTCGAGTTCCTGAAAGGGAATGTTTCTACTTTACGTATGAAACCCTAGTTCCCTGAGGGAACGAGATGCTGCGTCTCCATGCCACACTGGCCCTGCAGCACTTCCTAATCCTTACAGAAGCTGGTGCCAGCTTCACTCCATGTGCTTTTTATAGCTTTCTGGTCGTGACATCATCCCGCTGGTGACGCCGCGGACGCATTCTCAAAGCATCGTTGACACAGTATACATACGTGACCTAGAGACGTTTATTCTGGATTGAGTAAACTGGTGTACATTTAAGTTAATTTGTGGTTATTTGACTTTAACTTTATTTGAGTTGCCTGTAGTGTTTAGTTATCTGAGGTGAGGTACAAGATTTTGAGATAACTGTAGCTTTTAATTGATCTGTAGTCGTTGGATAAAGATATTCATTTGAGTCATCAAATTTGAACTGTTCCAGTATTACTCAATATAACTCTTGAGCGCGAGTTCATTCATGTTCTATTTACATACCTGAATTTAACTGTGAACTGTGAATTAGTCTTCAGCACCAGGGGCCTCTCCGGATGAGTGGGCATGCATGGCTGTCTTTCCACCACAATGGAACTGAAAGACACATCACAAGCACTCGCATCATTCACTTACATGTAATCCTGACCACAAAGCCAAGCCAAATACCACCTCTCACTGTGAAACCAACAAAGAACATGACGTACTTGATGAGGAGGTTTTGGAAGAGCGACAACACCTGCTCCTGCAATGAGCACATGTTCAAAGCGATGGGGTCGTTATTGTACGTGAAGTTTTGCACCAGCTCCTGAAGCGTGTTCAGCTGATGACGAATCTGCTGCAAACACTCAGCTACTGAGGTAAACCTGTGGTGTACACGTTACTTTGATTAACTTACAGAAAAAAGGTATAAAACTCACACTGTCTGTCATGCATATGCACTCAGACGATGGAAACCATCTTGAAAAGTAGATGGACATCTACTCATCTACTCTCACACACACACACACACACACACACACACACAAATGTGTGTTACCGAACTGTACAACCTGGACTTAACACTTAACACACACTCATTCAATCCATTCCCCCACCATTTATTTATTATTATTTATACTTGACCGTAATACACTCTTTAACTGCTGTTTTTTGCACCTTTCACTGTATTATACTGTTTACATGCTGTCTTTTGCACCTCTTGACTGCTGCTGTTTTTTGTACTACATTGTTCTGTTTATATTCACTCCCGGGTATAGTTTTTACAGTTCTCCTCGCACAGTACTGTATAATCAAAGTATACAGTAGGTTTACTGGTCGGCGCTATCTTGGATTTTGTGTCTTGTCTTGTGTTGTCTTGTGTTGTCTGTCTGCACTGTCTGTCTGTACTGTTTTTTGTCTGCACTGTTTGCACTCGGTTGCACTCGGTGCACTTTATGTAGCTTGTGTTGTGTTGTGTTGTAGCTCTATGTTGTTGTTTAGTGTAGCACCAGGGTTCCGGAGGAACGTGTCTCGTTTTTACTGTGTACTGTGTACCACTGTGTATAGTAGAAATGACAATAAAAGCCACTTGACTTGACTTGACATTAGATATATATAGATAGATATCTTATAGAAGGTTCGGTGCTAAAGACAAACATCTTTTAGTTCAAATCCAAGGTTCACCAGAACCAGGGAGGGAGAGTAATAAAGAACAATTAAATTAATTACTGTACTTAAGTAGCTTTTCACAGAAACTGACTTGATTTCTTAAGTGAAGAAAATGATAGCCATAATAAATATTAGTACTTTGGATACTTAAGTACATTTGAAGGCAAATACTTTTGTACTTTTTCTCAAGTTAAAAGGACACTTTTACATTTACTGGAGTCATATTTTACAGAGTGGATCTACTTTAACTCGAATGCATTGTTTATGTACTTCGTCCACAACTGGTATCTTATAAGTGTCTTCAGGTTTGAAATTGCTGTGAAGTTTAGAAAACTTGAAGTGGTTGGAACAGGTTTGGATCTCCTACTTTAAAGACGGGGAAATTCAATACTACTGCGTCCAAAGACATATTCAACTGTGTGCCTCCATTTTTGTGAAAAAACGTTTGTGGAAGAACCATATGTACACACAAAACATACTGTATATAACACACATGTATGGTAAAAAAAACAAAAACCCTCACCAGTTCTGTAACTGATCCAGGCAGGCATTTGGAGGACCACCAATGCACGCCATCTGCTGCCTCTGCTTCCACTCTGGAAGCTTTTCCGATATTAGCATGTTCTCGGTCAAATCCGCTAAGTTTAGTGCATTAAATACCTCCATTACTATGGCCTGCACAATACACAGACAAATAAAACGCTCATTAAGATATATTATAGCATTCGATTGTTACTGTTCATTAGATTCATCAGTTGCCTGTGCTGGTACGTGACATACATATGGGTTTCATTTAGGAAGAATCTAAAACCCAGGAGCTGCATTCAGCATTGGCCTACCTCTCTCATTGCATTTAGCTTAAGGAACATTTCTCCGATCTTCCGTTCCTCCAACTGAATCTCTTTGGCTATTTGTATGGTTGTTTCAACCTCCACTGAAAACACAAAGCATACATTGATAGTATCTATATCTTTCTCATTAGGGATAAAGTTATTCATTTGAAACTGATATTCTCAATAGAAGTCGACCGATAAGTTCTCTGATACCGATAGCTGGTTTGTTTTTAAAATGGATAATAAAAAATAAAAAAACACCATGTAAAATATTACTGAACTTTATTACAAAAATGTAACATAAAAAAAAATCTACTGAAAAATCAAATTGTGCTAAATAAAATAATTATAAATATATATACAATGCATCCAAACAAACAGAAAGTCACATAAATAAGAACAGTTACAGTTAATAAAAAAAGACAGTGATTCACCTCTAGAGGCTGCTTTCGTACTGTATAACGCAACCTGGAAAAACTATCGGTATGGATTTTAGCCGATAGCCGATAGTTCCAGCAATCAACTAATGGTGCTGGTTCATGGGCAAAACAGATTAATTTGTCGACCCCTAATTCTCAATTTATTAATTTCTGTTAAGCTGCTTTGTGACAATTGCCTCCATTGTGAAAAGAGCTATAATAAATATGTAATTAAATAAATAAATAAAATGCAATTTGATCTGAATAAGATCAAAGTTGGCTCTGGTGCTTGGAGCCCTAGATGTAATAACTTACTAACTCCACCTCTGTAACTTCTTGGCTTTACTTCATAACCCCACTTAACATAAATATTTTATACATACCCCATTTTATACACTTTACCTGAAAAATAGTGCAAGAAAAACACATTCATCTCTTACTTCTACTCTGTAATGTTTTTGTCTTGAAGTCATGCTCTTTCTGTAGATCCTCTAGAACCTGAATGTCTTGTTCGGCTTCCTGTTTACACATATTAACCAGAAAAAAATGCAATAACACCATTACAATCTGAGGACAGGAGCAGAAATGTAGGAAAGTCTGAAGGACATTTAACCTCTGCAACTGATCCAGAATGCACTCTCATGACTTGTTTTTAAACTTCCTAGGTTCTTCTACATCACCTAAACTGCTACACTCCTCCATTCAAAAACTTCACCACTTATTCCTCCATCCTCTACCACTAATCCCTTCATCTACAACCACTATATCACTGAACCTTTCATCCTCTACCACTGCACCATTAATCCCTCTATTCTCTACCACTGCACCACTGATCCCTCCATCCTCTACCACTGAAATTTATTACATTCTTAGATGAAAAATCTGGACAGTCAAATTACATATAAAACTCATTCCCATAGCGTATTTCAGTATTTTATCAGATTTTAATCAATATATGTGTAGTATTTTTCTTTTTTATCAGGTTATTTTTCCACTCGTAATTTACCTGAACTTTTTTCTTTAGTTCGTTCACCTGGCTGTCCAGCTGCTTCTGCTTCTCCATTACAACATTGCCCTGAGGGGAGCCCATATTTTCCTAGCCAAAAGGAAATAATTTTTGTTAATGAAATACACATAACCTGTTCAAATTTCTACCAAAGTAAAAATAATTGAAACTGAGTTGGAAGTAGGGCTGAAACGATTCCTCGAGTAACTTGAGTAATTTGAATAAAAATGTATTTGCTTAATGCATTGTTTAGTCCATTAAACTACACATGAAGCACTGTGTTTGCCCACGGACCATAATTACTGACGCACCACCCGCTAAACTCTGGAGCGCTCTGGACAGGTAAACCCAGAAGACGCTGCAGAATAAAAAATGGAGGAATGGGGAGAAAACAGCGAGCGGTGAGGAAAAGATTAATATGCAAGCCCAATTCTTCCACATTTTTTCAAAGTTTGCTTAATTTCTATTGTTTTCTCGCAATCACGAGTTTCTGGAGAGAACTCTGTCTAACAATCAGCTCTGGAGGAGGTGAAACAAGAACCTCGTTCATACACCAACAGCTTCAAACTTTAGGCCAACAGCATGGATGCACCAGAAATTTTGGATGTTCACGAGAAATAAAGTCGCTATTGTGAGAAATAAAGTCGGAATTACAAGAAAAAAACATTATGTTATGGAAACATGATTCCATAGATTCAGGCCAAAGAAAACAACAGAGTTTTTCCAAAGTTTGGGATCATTTCAAACTAAAACATAAAGAAAACACAGTACAGTGCGTTTACCTTTTTGAGAGTAATCTGAAATTAATTTAAATATTTTGATTTACATATTTGTATTTGCATTTTGATGTAATATGGCAATTAAATGCACTAAATGGGTTCAGTTTTCACAGATATTCTTGTAGGCAATTTCAGCAATAAAATGTACATTTTTCTATAAAGGAAACAAATTACTTTTTCCTTTTAATTCGAAAAAGTACTTCTTATACGATTACTCAATTAATCAATGGACTAATGGACAATGGGCAATCCACATGATCTCACTTCCGTACCCACCCTACTCGCCAGATTTGTGTCCTGCGGACTTCGCCCTTTTCCCAAAGATGAAGATCCGACTCAAAGTTTTGACACCATTGCGGAGATGCAGCACGAATCGCAGGTGTTTGAAACGCTTCAAAAAGTAGACTTCCAGGACACATTCCAGAAGTGGCAGGAACGCCACTGAAACGTAGATAAATAAAGTACTTTCTTGTAAAAAGAGCGAGTCTCGAAACTTTTTATGTGTTGCACATAAGATGGTTATAATATGAATATAAATGTTCAGGAAGTGGATCACCTGGAGGAAAAAGCTGTTCTTGTGTCTTGAAGTTTTGGTGCATGGCGTTTGTTAGCTCCAGCCAGAGAGCAGCAGTTTAGAACGGTGGTAAACAGGGTTTGTGATGCTCCATTTTGAATTTGAATGCTCGCCTTATCATTCTCGTGGTATACAGTTTATGAAGAGTGGACAGAAGAGCCCTAATAACTTTCTCAGCAGTCCAGATTGCCAGACTCCGATTTGGTAGCTGTACATAAGACAGACACAAAAACTATCTTTGGGTTTCTCCCATTAGGGGTCGCCACAGCGGATCATCCGTATTCGTGATCCGCATATTTGATTTGGCACATGTTTTTATGCTGGATGCCCTTCCTAACGCAACCCTCCCCATTTACCCGGGCTTGGGACCGGCACTAAGAGTGCACTGGCTTGTGCAACCCTAATGGCTGGGTTACATAAGACAAGCAAGAAGCAAGAAGCAAGCAAGAAGCTTTTTTATTGTCATTTCAACCATATATAGCTGATGCAGTACACAGTGAAATGAAACAACGTTCCTCCTGAACCCAGGTGCTACATAAGGCAACATAAAACAAACAGTACAGAACAGAAAAACACAGGGCTGAGAACTAAGATCCTCGCCACATAAAGTGCATGTGTGCAGCTGGTGCAAACAGTGCAAAAGACAACACAAGACAGTGCAGGACAATACACAATACACAAAATATAAAAATAAAAATGGAAATAGCTCCGCCAGTAAAACCTGTCGTAACAGAATAAGGTGTAGTGTAAACAGAAAAATGTAAACAGAATTTGTGCAATTCAGCAGCAGCAATCAAAAATAAAGTCAACAGTGACCAAAGGATTTGGACAGAATATTGTGCAAAATAACAAGTCCCGGAATCAGCAACAAACGGCATGTAAACATTTTGCGATAGTGAAAAGTGTGATTGGTATTGAAACCTGGGTGTGTGAAGTGTATGATGTCTGTTGAGTCCGGTTTGTACAGATCAGTCACACAGTTGTGTGTAAGTGTGTGTTTGCGTGTGTGTGTGTGTGTGAGAGAGAGTTCAGTTCAGTTCTTTGTTGAGGAGCCTGATGGCTTGCGGGAAAAAACTGTTGCACAGTCTTGTTGTGGCGGCCCGAATGCTTCGGAACCGTTTCCCTGATGGTAGGAGTGTGAAAAGTGTGTGTGACGGGTGTGTGTGGTCATCCACAATGCTGTGTGCTTTGCGGATGCAGCGTGTGGTGTAAATGTCCATGATAGAGGGGAGAGAGACTCCGATGATCTTCTCAGCTGTCCTCACTATCCTCTGTAGGGTCTTGCGATCCGAGACGGTGCAGTTCCCAAACCAGGCAGTGATGCAGCTGCTCAAGATGCTCTCGATGGTCCCTCTGTAGAACATGGTCAGGATGGGGGGATGGAGATGAGCTTTCCTCAGCCTTCTCAGGAAGTAGAGACGCTGCTGGGCTTTCTTGGTGATGGAGCTGGTGTTAAGTGACCAGGTGAGCTTGTCCGCCAGATGAACACCAAGGAATTTGGTGCTCTTGACGATCTCCACTGAGGATCCAGCGATGATCAGTGGAGAATGGTCACTCTGTGTTCTCCTGAAGTCAACAACCATCTCTTTAGTTTTGTCGACGTTCAGAGACAGGTTGTTTGCTCCACACCAGGCTGTTAACCGTTGCACCTCCTCTCTGTATGCTGACTCGTCATTCTTGCTGATGAGACCCACCACGGTCGTGTCATCGGCAAACTTGATGATGTGATTCGAGCTGTGCATTGGTGCACAGTCGTGAGTCAGCAGAGTGAACAGCAGTGGACTGAGCACACAGCCCTGGGGGGCCCCAGTGCTCAGTGTGGTGGTGCTGGAGATGCTGTTTCCGATCCGGACTGACTGAGGTCTTCCAGTCAGGAAGTCCAGGATCCAGTTGCAGAGGGAGGTGTTCAGGCCCAGTAGGCTCAGCTTCTCGATCAGGTGCTGAGGAATGATTGTGTTGAATGCTGAACTGAAGTCTATGAACAGCATCCTTACATAAGAGTCCTTGTTATCCAGATGGGTGAGGGCCAGATGAAGGGTTGTGGAGATAGCATCGTCCGTGGAGCGGTTTGGACGATATGCGAACTGCATGGGGTCCAGTGCGGGTGGAAGCTGGGTCTTTATGTGCCTCATGACGAGCCTCTCGAAGCACTTCATCATGATGGGTGTGAGTGCAACGGGACGATAGTCATTGAGGCAGGAGACAGAAGACTTTTTCGGCACAGGAATGATGGTCGTCGTTTTGAGGCACGTAGGAACAGTGGCGCTGCTCAGGGAGATGTTGAAGATGTCAGTGAGGACATCTGCTAGCTGTTGTGCACATTCCCTGAGCACTCTGCCAGGAATGTTGTCTGGTCCAGCAGACTTCCGTGGGTTAACTCTGCATAGAGTTTTCCTCACTTCAGCTGTAGTTAGACAGAGCACCTGGTCACTGGGAGGAGGGATGGTCTTCCTCGCCACCATGTTGTTCTGCACCTCGAACCGGGCGTAGAAGTCGTTCAGCGCATCTGGGAGGGAGGCGTCACGGTCACAAGCAGGTGATGTAGTCTTGTAATTCGTGATCGCCTGGATGCCCTGCCACATGCGCCGGGTGTCTCCGCTGTCCTGGAAGTGGCCGTGAATTCTCTTGGCGTGTGCGCGCTTCGCCTCTCTGATGGCACGGGACAGTTTGGCCCTTGCTGTTTTCAAGGCCGCCCTGTCCCCTGCTCTGAAGGCAGAGTCTCTTGTTTTTAGCAGCGCACGCACCTTGGCGGTCATCCACGGCTTCTGGTTGGAGCGTGTAGTGATGGTCTTGGAGATGGTCACGTCATCAATGCACTTGCCGATGTAGCTGGTCACTGTTGACGTGTATTCCTCCAAGTTGATGAAATCACCGTTGGTTGCAGCTTCCCTGAACATGTCCCAGTCAGTGCATTCAAAACAGTCCTGGAGAGCAGACATGGATCCTGCTGGCCAGGTTCTCACTTGCTTCCGAACTGGTCTTGAACACCTGCTGAGTGGTCTGTATGCTGGGATCAGCATAACAGAGATGTGGTCTGAGTAACCGAGGTGGGGGCGGGGCTTCGCCCGGTATGCGCCCCGGATGTTTGTGTAAACAACATCCAGCGTGTTTTCTCCTCTGGTTGCAAAGTCCACATTCTGATAAAATTTAGGGAGCACAGTCCTGAGATTTGCGTGATTAAAATCTCCGGCGACAATAAACAATCCGTCAGGGTGTGTGTTTTGAAGTTCGCTAATGGTCCCGTAGAGCACGCTGAGCGCTTCCTTAGCATTAGCGCTAGGTGGTATGTACACTCCGAGCACAATAGCGGTGGTGAATTCCCGGGGTAAATAAAAAGGTCTACAGACACAATGACGGCTAAAACTGCATCAACAGCTCTTGTGGCAGGTTGAACTTTCTCAACTTGTAAAGGAAGAAATGTTCTCTGCTGAGTTTTCTGTGTTATGGAGTCATTGCGTGCTTCCCATAGCGCAGGTTTTGGAATGAAACCAAAAGTCCACCTACAGTACATAGTAAAATTCTCTTAACTTATTTGTAGCCAGACATGGTTCACGCTCCAAAGTTCTTTAATTATTTAGATCACTATTCAATTAAATTAAATTTGTATTTGTAGAGCACTTTTAACAATGGACATGGCAGTTTTACAGAGATAAAGCGCTAATGAAAGAGTATATAAGTTTGTTCCTTAGAATTGTAAGTTTATCCCTGATGAGCGAGCCAATGTCAACTGTGGTAAGAACAAACTCCCTTAGATGGCATGAGGAACAAGCCTTGAGAGGAACCAGACTCAAAGGGGAATCTATCCTCATCACCAAATGTCCTTTGTTTACAATTCCATCATTGTTCAGGTGTGGCAACAAACGTGTGGTCTTGAGCCACTGTAGTATATATTAATATTTAATATTCTATTAAATATCAAATGCAGTCCAAATCCATCCTCCAAGTTTTAAGTTGCTCAGTCATTTCATGGATCTTTAGGTTGTTGATGTGGAACCATCTCCAGCTGCACAGAGTGGCCTCCATATTCACTAAATATATCAAACCAAGTAGAATCAATGACAGATAGTCAGATATATAAATTAGCACATGTACTGTACCTGTGTTCTAATGGCCATCTCTAGAATTCTCCTTTCCTCTTTCATGGAGTTGGATATGATCATAGCCATGTACGTCGGATTTTCTTAAAAGTGCTCCTGCAAGGACGATAAAAACATAAAAAAAAACCAATCTGAATGAATGGTGCGAGGACATGAAGTTATAGAACTAGTGGGATTGTGTATCTGTGGGGGTTCTGCACCTGCAGGTTGCGTTGTATTTTGCGGATGTTGTGCTGAAGGAGAAAGTTGTTGCTCGGGTTCAGGCGACCGTAGAGCTCATCCAGTTTACTCAGTAGGTCGTGGAAACGCAGACTCGCGAGGGACTCATCAAGGGCTACAGTGTCCCTGTGCCAGATAATAATACCGTCATTAATCGTATCAACGATAGGCAGGTTCGATTTGCAAAAACCCATATTTTATTCACAATATAACTGTGGAAATGTTGAAATTGAGTAAACGTACCATGATGAGAGTAATGTAAAGCTCAGAAAGAGTGGAAATGTTAGTATAGTAAACTGGTTTATAGAGTGTACACAATACTTCATTCACAGTGTACAACTGAATTAAAGAAAGCTTGATGTGTATTTAGTGATCCAAAGACCAATGGTAGTGATTTTAAATGGGAGAAAAAAAGGACAATGAATACTTCACTGCCCCTCTGCCCTCATTGCTGAGGTGCCCCCTCACCAAACTCTTGGAATTCAAATGTCTAATCAAATTATTGAACCCAATCTGATCTAATATAAATACAAAATTTGCTGTTGTTGGCACACTTTGTAGACAAAAAAATGCCAATGCCTTGACAAAATAAGAGATCAGAGAAAGAAAGAGAGAAGGGAAGCTGCAAAAAGGCAGTTCAAATTTGCAAACATGGATTCAAAGCTCAAGCAGGTAAAACATCATATTGAATATTTAACAGTTTGTCACACTTTAATTCTTGTAATTAAGTACATTTTCCATTCCAATCTCTGGACTTCATCGTGCATCCTAACATGGGGAATTCAAGTTTGGGAAAGATGCAAGAGCCTTCGTAAAGCATGACTTCTACGTGGATGATGGACTGAAATCAGTGCCAAATGCTGAAGAAGCGGTTTATTTGCTGAAAAGGCAAATCAAGACTCAGGAGATGTTAGCATGCTCCAACCTGCGACTTATATATAGACTTACATAAAATAGCATCAAACAGTCCTGCTGTGATGAAAGCTTTTCCAGTGGAGGATCATGTAAAGGACCTCAAGGACCTGGATTTGAAACAGGATACTCCACCTGTTCAGCGGGGCCTTGGTCTTAGTTGGAATCTTGACGCTGACACCTTTACTTTCTCTGTTGATGCAGAAGAGAAGCCTTTTACACGTAGAGGTGTCTTAGCAACAGTCAACAGCGTTTTCGACGCTCTTGGGCTGGCAGTGCCTGTTACAATCCAGGGAAAGTTCCTCATTCGTGATTTGACAGTTGACACAAAAGACTGGGATTTTTTTTTACCAACAGACAGGGAAGCTAAATAGGAGGCTTGGAAATGCTCTTTGCAGAATCTAGCTAAGTTTAAAAAGCCCAGAGTCTCCTCAAAGTTTACTCTGTCTTTGGCACAAAGGATGCGTCCACAAAGGCTATTGCTGCAGTAGGGTATGTCTTAGGCAAGGCTAAGCTTGCTCCACTGTCTGCTCACACCATACCTAGATTAGAGCTGGGAGCAACTGTCCTGGCAGTAGAAGTGGCAGAACTTATTCAAAATTAATTGGACATTACCCCAAATGCTGTAAAAAAAAATGTGCGACAGTAAAGTTGTGTTGTGATATTTTCATAACGAAACCAGGCGGTGTATATATATATGTGAGTAATAGAGTTCAACGGATCAGGAATTCGACAAGGCCAGAACATTGGCATTATGTTCCCACAAGTCAAAACCCTGCCGACCATGCAACACGTTCAGTACCTGAAAGATTCTGCATAGATTTCTTTGCCTGCCTTTCTTTCTCATTGTGCTTCATGCAGGACAGGCGAGCCACTGTTTTCTCTTTGTTGCGTTCAGTGAAGCGCTTCCGCTCCTTGAAAGCAAACACAGAGAGAATGAGGAAGAGCTTCTTCCCGCAGGCCATTCGGAGTTTAAACCAGGAAACACCCAGGATCTAGTACTGGACCTCTCTCTCCATTGTCACTCATTTCTGCTCAACTTTTTTTGCACTATGACACTTTAACTCTGGACTTGAACAACTCAGTGCCACTATATATCACACCACACGCACATGGACACTAAATCACTTTCATTTGTACTTCCAATATCTTCCATATATTGATTAATGTATATACATATATTTTCAAATATTCTATATAGTTTATCCTTTATTTATCTACCTTTTTTTTGTTTTGTTTTATTTTTATCCTTAATTCTATTCCTTTTTATGCTTCAATGCTGGACAGTAGTAGAAAGCATTTCACTGCATGTCGTACTCTGTATGTATGTGACAAATAAAATTTGATTTGATTTGAACTTCACTTTTAAAAATATGTGAGCAGTTCATTTCTCACCAGTCAATGCTTTCAATCCACTGGCTGAGGTACTGGCGAATCTCCATGGGGAAGGCGTCATCGTAGAGCTGACCGATCTGTTCCAGGTATCTCGAGTCCAGCTGTTGAAGCTGGTACCAAAGTGCCATCTAGCAACAGATTCAATCATCACAATCATCTCAATCTTTCTCTCAGGTTATTTACATGATTTCATTTGTATTTGACCGAGTTGCATGCATCACAGTTAGCAAGAAAGGACAATGATAAAGCGCTTGCTCTGGATAAAGGCATCTGCCGAATGTCGTAAATTTAATTGGAAAAAAAAAACAGAAAACTCATTGACTTTTTTAACTGAATTCATTGTCAGGTAATGGGGATTTGTGTTTACTTTGAGAACCGGTAGAGCTTTGTTCACTTGTGCAGTTTCTTTTGTTTACTGAAAAATTAATCTAATACAACTACAGCCGTGATATTCTACAATAACATTAACATGTGACACAATCAAATTTTATATTCAGTCTACCAGGCAAGTCAACCTGCAAGGGTCCCCAAACTACACCCGCATACCCCCATATTTGAAACGGCCATCTGGCAGAGACATATTTGTAATTTTAAATATATGTTTTACTCCTATCATATCTGTATTTTATTAAAATGGTTGGCTTTCAAACTAAATTTCCCTTAGTTATTAATTGAGTTGAGTTGCTGGAACTATCGGCTATTGGCAAAAATCCATACCGATAGTTTTTCCGGCTTCCGGCCTCTAGAGGCGAATCAGTGTGCTTGTTTTTGTTTCTCCACACGAGACCAGAGAGACCGAGAGCACTATATTATATTTATCATCATAATTTATTAATTATATAATTATATTTACCAATAATTATATTCATATTTATTTCAGTAAGCACATTTTTACGATTCAGGACCTTTTATTTTTTTCTTTTTTATACACTTGTAATGACGCTCAGTACCATTTTACATGGAGTGTTATTTTTGTTTGTTTGTTTCTTTCTTTTTTTTATCCAGTATTGGCTGATTAATCGTTATTCGGCAAGCACGATCCAAACCCCGCTATCGGTATCGGTAAAATCCACTATCGGTCGAACTCTAGTTATTAATGTAGCATCATTTTATTTTATTCACCCACCAAACATACACATTAAGTCAATTTTGATTTCAACAGCAATGAATCTGAAAAAATGTGATGATGATAGTAATAATGCTCTTTTAATAGGCAAAATATCTCTTGAAAAGTAATGATCACTTGTTTGTATGGTGCAGAACAAAATAATAAACTAATGAAGCATTATGAGGCATAATAAATACATTTAAAATCATAATAAAATCTCCACAATGATACTGGTAGTCACTCCGGCACGTCATTTTCTGTTACAGACCGACCCGGCCCCCAGTAAAGAAAGGACAAATTATGTAGCCCTCACAGAAAAACATTTCGGGACCCCTAATCTACAGCATGCTACTCAATCATAATTAACATTTAGATACACACTCGCATCACCATATAAAGTGTAACTTTCACAGAGGGCTCCGAACCCGGTGTGACTCCTACACGGCAAAAGAGAAGCAGAAGTGGAAGTTCTATGACTCACTTTGAGCCGGTAAAAATATTTATCGGTGGAATAAGAAATGAAAATCTCAGAATCTGGAGAGGAAATGCAGAGAAAGTGGATTCTATCTAAAGATTCTTGTGGATGAAACTATTCAAAAACCATGAATATGGCTTTGTACTGGAATTGCTTTTGGCACCTGAGCGTTCATCAGTGAACATAATAGACTTCCACCTCCACTCTTCTGGGAAGATGTTCCACTAGATTTGGTGGAGATTTGAAAGATTTCATAAGTAAAGTCAGAGTAAAGTCAGGTAGTGATGTAGGTGAGGTGAGGAGGCAGTCAGAGTTCACATTCATCCCAAAGGTGTTCAATAGAGTTGGAGATCTATAGCAGGAGATCTTCCACATTGTCTAAACTGTGGAAAGCATTTTTTTATGGATCTGTGCACAGGTCCATGCTGGAGCAGGTTTGTTGGGGAGAAAATGAACTGAAGGAAATATATCCTGCTCCTGCATACAAAGATTATGGGATTATGTTCCTTTTGATGGAAAACTCAGGTGTCTCAACACTTGTCCATATATTGTATTATTAACATTATTATTATTATTATTATTATTATTATTATTATTATTATTTTAATTATTATTATATGAAATACAATTTAATTTTAAAACCAGAGCAATAATAAAAATAAAACTGTAGAACCTGAACCCCTGCGTCCAGTTAAACATTTCTAAAGTTTCATAACTGGGTCACGTGCTCGTGCTATTATAAAATACCTTACCTTTCCAAAAGCCTTGGAAGGAAACCTGTAGTCTGCAGAAACGGGGAGAGAAATGGGGGTTGTATGGGACAGATTTGTGTTGATCAGATTTCTTACTTCCAGCGTCTTTAACCTCAGATTTGAAAAGCTCCAGACCCTAAACCAGCTGAGCTCGGGTCTCTCAGCCAATCAGAATACCAGATTCTAGTGCTTCGCCCAACCTCCAGTAAACAGCCAATCAGCGGTGAATGCGCACGTGTTCGCCCCGCCCCTTTCTGGTCCGGCTGTTCGGCTCAGGGTGCGTCCTCCCGCTGTAAAGTTTCCAAAACGCAACTCAGGTGTGAATAGAAACTCAGGATGTGGCAGCAGTGGGCGGAGCTTCATTCAACCTGATGGCTGGGAACCAATCCTTTTTAGATACAGCAGTTAAATCCAGCACAATGTGATGACTGATAAGATGCTGGTTGTGTAATAAAATGTGGTGAATTAAGGGTTGAAAATTAACAGGGTGTGGGGTTACAACAAGAATGTAAATATCTTATATATATATGTACATACATGCATACTTACATATGAAGGGACACCATGAGGGACGAAAAAACTGACACACAATTTTATAGGATCACTTTGGATTTGGTGGAATAAAAATGTCCCATCACTTGAACTAGGAGATCCAAACCTGTTCCAGTATGACAATGCCCCTGTACACCAATCCAGCTCCACGAAGATACATGGTAGCAGACTGTAGCAGAAGACTTGAAATGTGTGTGTGTGTGTGTGTGTGTGTGTGTGTGTGTGTGTGTGTGTGCCAATTCCATAATTTCCTTGTAAAACAAACCGATGATCACATGGCTCACAGCTTTATTCCCCTACATCTTCCGTTTATAATAATAATAATAATAATAATAATAATAATAATAATAATAATAAT
>JAAIIK010000315.1:416227-418727 GCA_014706435.1 Silurus glanis
ACACATATATACATACAGTGGACCCCCCCGATATTCGAGTGCCCTGTAGTACGAGAATATTGGTGTACGAGCGGTTTTACTAGTAAAAATCTTTGTAGGAGCACAAGCATATTTCGGTAAAGGAGCATTTCTTTTGACACGTTTGGTTCCAGTCACGCGTTCTGCTCGTCACCTCCGTCCCCGCGCTTCATGCTTAGTCGCTTCATAGACATTGTTTTGAGTGCATTCTCATCATTCTCTTGTGTAAATATTGTGTCTGCACACTTTGTCTGCAATATGGCATGTCTAGTTTATCAGTAAGTACAATCATAAAGAACAATAAGTTAATTTCTTTATGTTTATAATTTATTACTTTTTCTGTTTATACTTTGTGACAAGTTTATTTGTGTGTTATTAATTAGGCATAAAAGTTTTTTTAAGAGCTGAAATAAGCGATCGCCTGAGGTCTCTAAACAGATTCATTGCTTTTACATTAATTCTTAGGAAAAAAATGTAATCTCGAATCCATAGCTCTAGCGTTAGCCGCTAGCCACTTCCTGGTTAGCGGCTAACACTAGCGCTATTGATTCTTTAGCGTTTTATGTCCAGCTTCAAGAAGTTCTCTTAAAAGGAGAAAATCCTGACAATTCCGCATATCGAGGGACTGAATGAATGAAAGATGGAAGGAATAAAGATATTTGTTAGAGTCTGCTAAAATAAGTAGAACATATCTTTAGAAAATTAAATGTAAAACACACACACCAGTATTACCCAAATGGGGTAACAAATGTAAAATATTTAATGACATTTTTCCATTAATTTTATTTAATTGAATCCATAACATTTGTGCCACTTTAATTGATTACTCAATTTAATCAATAAAATAAAAAGTGTCCTGCATTAATTTGATTTAATTATTTTAAAAAATATAATTTTATATATATTTTAACCAAGCAAGCATTTTATTTCAAATTGTTTAAAAAATGCAAACTGTTCAAATGTTGATGATCACAAATATTATTAATAATAAACTGTGTTAATAAAAAGCAATTTTATGTTTTGCATTTCTTCCGCCCAAAGCGTATTAAAATTGAACCAAACCGTGACTTAAAAACCACAGTATGCACTGAACCATGAATCTTGTGTACCGTTACACCCCTAAAATACATACATACATTATATACACACACAATTACTTTTATACTTGTATATTTCCATGCCCCTTAGACTTTTCTGTAGCAACAGCTCATTCACAGAGAGCACATACTGCATTTAAATGTAGTTTTAAAAAAGCATTGATTAACAGCAAAGCGATGTAGCATTGTTGGTATGAGTCTCCAGTGTTGGTGCTAAAATAGACATTTCTATACCACTGATGTTCACTTTTGTGATGGAAAGATCAGGTCATTTTATTGACTTGGTTCTTTGAATCTCGTTCATCAAAATATACAAATCTTTTTTTGAGTCATTTAGTTGATTTCGTTCTTTTGATCAGAAATTAAAAATGTAACATTTTCAGTAAGCAGATCCCCAACACGTCTACATACAGCATCTTTGACTAAAGTTTCTATAATTTATATATGTACAGTATATATAACGGCATAGCTTCTATGGGAGTCACATGACAAAAGAACAAATGACTCGGACCAGAGGACGCATAAGACTAAACTCTGTTTCCTGTGTGATGCACTGCATAGCGTCTATAGGAGTCACGTAATAAAAGATTAGACGACTCGGAGTGGAAGATTCGAGAGGTAAACTACCCAATCGCAACTATTTTGCGACGCTTTGCTCACAACAACCACACATCACTAGTTCACTTCCAGCTGCTTTGGTCACTGACCAGTTGTGTCAGACCGGTTTAATGTCATGACAATATTTTCAGGGACCGGCCTTTAAGGTGTGGTGGACAAATACAACAAAATTAAATGATACGACCATAAAAACTGGTATTTTCTAAATATAATAATAATCGTGAATCCACTGTGTTGTTTTTTGTTCATTTTGCTCGCTTGGGGGTTTGAATTTAGCGGTAATGTATTATGTGTTAGCGGCCGGAGCCCCTTTAAGAAGGTAGCGGATGGAGGTAAGACATGTGACCGAGGCATCCTGACCTGCACCAAGAGTGAGTCATAGACAGATGTGGAGGAGAGAATCCGGTCATTTTCCAAAATAAAACAGCGTTCAAAATCAGATAATAAATAAAACAGAAATAATGTAAGTTATGTATTCTTTCTGTGCGGCCCGGTACCAATTGACCCACGGACCGGTGCTGGTCCACGGCCCGGGGGGTTGGGGACCACTGATTTAAACCCATTACCTTACATACATTGAAATCTGATCTGTAATAAACATTGTTTTATTTCTTAAAACCAAAAAAGACAGAAACAGACCTCCAGGTCGATATCCAGCCCCTGCAAACACAGCATGGCCTCAAAGCTGAGCGAGTGGAGCTCCTCTGTCACCGTGAGCGGACCCTGGAACAGAAAATTGCATGTCCTTCAGTACTTCTGATGTGCTT
>JAAIIK010000315.1:423727-441278 GCA_014706435.1 Silurus glanis
AAACACCAGGAATTTGGGAAGAGTACGTGATGTACTTAACACACCTGAACACGTGTTTCTTCACACCTGACCTGTTGTGACACACTTCACTGTGTTGCAAAACGGACATTGTTTCTCATGCAGGTTGTCAGTAAGGTGTGACTCTGCAGTGTGCAGTACGTACCTGACTTTAGTGGTGAACTGCACCTGAGTTTTAATGATGAGGGGTTTTTGAGGGTGTGTGGGCATGCACGGCTGCTTCTCCACCACGAACGAACTGCAAATCAACAGCAACCGGACAATCTTAACATATGCAAATCACATTGTAATGTATTATCGTCTCCATAGCAACAACTTGTTCACATCGGGGATGTTCAGCAAAGACAGATTGCAAAGCAAAATGAGTTGTTGATGCTGTGAAGTTTTCTATAAAGAGATGTTCATTTAAAACGTATAGAAGTAGTCTTCAGTGTCAGCTTCAGGTTTTTTAGCATATTTTTTGGTAACAAAACAAACTGGTTATTTTACCTTACAATTTTATTATCCATAATAAAATCTAATCTTTTAATCTAACTTACAAACTTTCATATGAAGAAATTTACAATCCAACTTACAAGCTAACTTACTGTACAAAATATCATACAAACTATCTTACGAACTAACTTACAATCTTCCAAAGTAACTTGCTGTCCAACTTACAAACTAACTTACAAACTGTCTTCTGAACTACCTTACAAAAAAATAACAATCCAACTTACAAACTAACTCGCAAACTGTTTTACGAACAACCTTATGAACTGCTTTTTAAACTAACTTATGAATTAACTTACAAACTATCTTACAAAATATCTTACAAAATATCTTACAAAGAAAATTACGATTCAACTTACCAACTTATGAACTAACTTACAAACTAACTCAAGACATCTTACAAATTAACTTACAATCCAACTTGCAAATTATCTTATAAACCATCTTTCAAACTGTCTTATTAATTAATTTGCAAACAAACTTACAATCCAACTTACAAACTATCACACAAAGAAGCTTACAATCTAAGTTACAAACTAAATTACAAACTTTTACAGTCTTTCAAACTGTCTTATGAACCAACTTACAAAGTAACACACAAATCTTACAAACTAACTTATAAACTAACTCACAAACTGTCTTACGAACTACCTTATGACTGCTTTTCAAACTGAATTAACTTGCAAACTATCTAACAAAATATAAAAATAAATAACGAGCCAACTTACCAACTAACACAAAACAACTTACAAATTAACTTACAATCCAACTCACAAACTATCTTACAAAGAAGCTTACAATCCAATTTACAAACTAACAAACAAACTGTCTTATCAAGCAACTTACAAATTAACTTACAAACTGTCTTAGGAACTGTCTGATGAATCATCTTACAAAGAATCCTACAATCCAACTTAACAACTAATTGGCAAACTATCTTAAGAACTGTCTTTCAAACTAACTTACAAAATGTCTTATGAACTATCATGTTAACTATCTTGCGAAGTAACTTACAATCTAATTTTAAGAACTAACTAACAAAGAATCTTACAAACTAACTTACGAATTGTCTTAATACGTGTAATGTATCATTTATTAATAAAAAAATATATATTATCCTTGGCACATTGCTGTATTGTAAACATAATAAACATTTCAGGGTGAGCTTCTGGGGTGAGAGGAAATAATCTGTGTTGATTGCTATAATCGAATGAGATACTGTATATTCCTTACATAATGAAATCAGCAGCATTCAAACTTCCCAACAATTCACCATTATAGTCAAATGTTAGTTTTAAAATTGTGTGTGTGTGTGTGTGTGTGTGTGTGTTACCTCTTGATAAGGTGATAGATCAGATATTTGACTTGTTCTTCCATCTGAGGTCTCTGCAGAGGTATAGGGTCACTCTCGTACGTCACTTTCACAATCAGCTCTCCCAGTTTGTCCAGCTGACGCTTGATCTGAAACAGACTCTGGGCCGTCGTGGTGAACCTACAGACACAGAACATCTCAGTTTCTGCTCTCATTTATAAATCCCAATCATATTAGAGCTACAGCATGACACCTGGCAGGATTACCAACACCACATGGCTAAGTCCAGCCTTTTCTGAACCTATGCAACGAATGGATGTGAGATAAGTGTTGAAAGATGTGAGGGCTGTACCAGTTCTGGAGCTGGTCGAGACCGGTGAGGACCGGGCCGCCGATGCAGGCGAGCTGCTGCCGACGTTTCCACGCCTGCAGCTCAGGCATCAGCTGAGAGACACTCAGGCTGTCTATCTCCTTCAACACGTCGCCCATTTTAGATAAGATCTCCTGTTTAGAGAAAATATACGGACACATCAAGTATGGAATTAACTTAGAATTAGAGATGCAATTAGACCTTTGTTCTCATTCAGAGCATATATTCTTTGTAATTGTTTATACAGATATGGATTCCAAAATATGGAAGAAGAAAAAGCAAAAAAAAAAAAAACCCCTCAGCATTGGTTAATTAAAAAACTGTCAAAAGTATTGGGACACATTTCCAGTCATATGTGGTTCTTCCCCAATCTTCTAGCATAAATCTGGAGGTATACAATTGTATTATTTTTTGGCACCCCAGGATTAGTATACACTGAATGGCCAAAACTATTTGGACACCCAGGAAGCTGTTCCAGAATGACAATGCCCCTGTGCATAAGCTCTCCTGCTAAAGATCTCCAAACCTATTGAACCCTTTTGGGATAAACTGGAACACTGACTGCACCCCAGGCCTCCTCAGTTCACCTACACAACTACCTGATTTTACTTGTGGATGAATGAGCACGAATCTCCACAAAATCGAGTGGAACATCTACCCAGAAGAGTGGAGCTTATTGTAACAGTAAGTGTGAAATGAGATGCTCAAATACAAGCACATATCACTCTTATGCTCATTTGTCCAAAAAAATTTTTGGCCTCCAAGAATAGCTCAGAAATGGTAAGAAGGCCGTCTTACTCTTTATGGAACTGGACCAAGTTTTCCATTTCTGAGGTAACAGTTTGGGGAAGAACCGCACATGGCTGGAAAAGTCAAGTGTCCCAATACATTTGGGCATAAGGCGTATATGGAATATACATTTTTTGCATCTCATTTAAAAGTCAATGCTTCAGATGTCATCAGGGTTGCCAGGGTTTTTCCTGTGCATCACTGCAGATTTTGTTAGGGGCTTTCTATGTCTTTTTTTTTTAAACCTTTTTTAAAAGTAGATCTGGAATGTTGTCAGTTTCATCACTAAATAAAATCTAGAGTGGGCAGGAAGGCTTAGTCACCATGCCGTTATAATAAAAGGTCGATGATGTCTCCTGTGAGACTTGAAGTCTAGTGCCAGGCTGCAAATGATTCAGTATACATTCTGACTTGACATTTGGCAGGAAATGCTCAGGTCGCCTTTACACTAAGTCGGAGGTGTAAAAAACCACAGTTATGTCATTTCCTGTGAACTGGTACACTCGAATAAGCATAAATAAAGTGAGCGAAGAATATTTGCTTTGGTGGACAAAATACAAGTAACTTGGCAACTCACCTTCCTTTTGAAGTCCAGACGGTTGAGTATCTCCTGAAGGGTCATGACTTCTTGTTTCATGTTCTGAGAATTTCTCTCCATTGGATCTGCAGAAGACATGCAATACTGATAAATGACACAGAAAGAGGTTTAAACAAACACAAATATAAAAAAATATATAGAAAACAAGCTTTCATTCTTAGTACCACATTAACTCCTAAAAATAAAAAATAAAAAAGGATCACATCGTGATACAACACTTCCTACAATTCAAGTTTGATATGACATTATATCATTTAGCAAACGGTTTGCAAAACCAAAAATGAAATGTATTGCATAATCATTTATTATGATGCTGATGTTATATCAATATATCGAGACAAAGAGAATCGCTCCAGTTTAAGCCACGCCCACTTCGGATTGAAATCCAAATCCAGTTATTTTGGATATACATTACACTGAAGCAGTACAGGACCGTGCATTTCACACCAAGGCCTTCAGTGGTGTTCTACCTGAATCAATTCACCTCTTATACCATCATTACGACGCCACAGACACCATCAATAATTATAGAAAAGTGCAGTGGAACACAGCGCTGCATCACACACAGGAATCTCATACAGTGTGAATGAATGTTATTACTATTCATGGACAAAAATAACGTAGCGTAAAAAAGTAAGTCAGTGATTCTGATCGAGTTTAGACCAGCAGAAAGCCCAATACCTATCTGAAGTCATGTAGAAAAGCGACAATTCTGAGTCACCTAAATTGACCTACATTTCTAAACGAAGGTACAGCAGTGATTTCAGTGTCTTAGTGAACCTTCCGTTCATCTACAAATCTTCTGCTCATCCCAAAACTCTTTTTCACTCATACATCCTGTGTATCTACATTTACTGTTTGTCATTTTTTTCCTCTCAGGCACTGATTTATGACCCATTATTTGGTGTTAAATAGAAGAGGACGTTCCTTTTAGGTTTGAGCCTAGTTTCTCTCATGGTTTCATCCTTAAGATGGGTGAAACCATGAAAGGAACTGGGCTCAAACCTGAAATGAACCTGTCCGCTTCTGGTTAACACCAAATCATGGGTTATAAGTCAGTGCGTGGTTTGCCAGAGCTACATCCAGATCTCTTTTAAACTGACTGTAAACCAAAAAGTGAACCAAAAACGCTAATGATCACAAAAAAAAAAAAAAAACGTCCAACCACCGAAACCCTGAGAGTTCCTCAGTTCCTTATCTGTGCTCAGAACTGAGAAATGACTCTGCAGTCACCAGAGCATACAAATCACACCACGTTCTGACCATGTACTGATCCTTCCTGTATGAAACGTGCCGCTCTGAATTGGTTTATCCAGTGACTGGTGTAAATATAAATGCCGATGAGCTTCCACATGAAAGATGTAGTGGAGATGTAGATGATGTATTCGCTCACCTCGAAGTTGGAGGGTTTTGTAGCGGAAGTCGAAATCATCCTGCATGTCCTCTAGGTACTTTACTGCCTGGTCCAGAAGCTGAGGATAAAATATAAAACCTTTTATAACACTCGTAGATTCAAACATATGCAAGACGTCCTGCTTTTCAACTGGATTCAGCTACATTTAATGGTGTAGTGTCCAAGGATCATAGGGTATGGACAAAAATATTGGGTCATCTGACTTTTCCGAACATATGTGGTTCTTCATCAAACCCAATCCTGTTCCAGGAGGACCCTATGTACAAAGCCAGCTCAATGAATATATGCTTTACATGGGTTGGAGTGGAAGATCTCAACCCTAGTGAATGCATTTGGGATGAATGTGAAAACTCCAGGCCTCCTCACCTCACCTACATCAGTATCTGACTTTACCAACACCCTTGTGTTGAATGAATCTCACACAAATCTCACACAAAATCTAGTGGAACATCTTCCCAGATGATGGTGGTTATTACAACAGAAAATGGGGACTACATGTGGAATGGGGTGTAAAAAAAAAAAAAGCACAATCCACATGACCATATAGTGTATTTAATTCCTGGTTTCTATAAGACTCCTTCTGTCCTGTTGTTATTAAATAGACTGATGTTGCATTGCCCTCACCTGCACACTGCTACGGATCACTGCCACTTTATTGTCCAGGTTCTTCTGCTTCTCCAAAGCTGCAGAATTTTGTATGGACTTCTCCAGCGGACCCTGCAAAGAAGCAGGACATACAAGCGACGTGACGGAACATGAGCAAGACCGCAATCTGACACAAAGTAAGACTTGAATACTGAAGAAAAAAGAAGATTTGCTGTACCACGTCATACTCTCTCTCTATATATATATATATAAATATCATTAATTATTATATCAATGCTATTTCAGTGTATCACCCAGCCCTTGTGCACATCGCTTTCTTTTTAATGGCAAATCGAAGCATCATCTTTAAATCCAGATGTATGTGGTTTGAGAGCTGACTAGTGTGCTCTCTAACCATCCAATCAAAGGACATAAAAATGCAGACATGATTAGACACCTGCTATATGGCCCCGGTAACTCAACTCGACATCTGATTGGTTAAAGCAACAGCTTCATTCTTATGTATTTTATGATACAGGTGCCTGCAGTGCTGATTTCTGAATCAGCAGATTCCTTTGACCCCGGCAACACGTGATGTGACGGCTGAAATCTGATTGGATACAAACTCCAACGTATACAGACACTACTTGTGGCAGCGCACCTGAGAGAAAAGCTATAAAATATATACACATTCATAGACAAAAATATGTTAAAACATAAGTCAGTGGCTCTGATTTTTAGACCTGCAGTAGAGAACTTGCTGGAGTTTAGACCAGCAGAAGACCCTGCTCTGAAGTCATGAGTAGAAATATGACCGTGCTAAAGCACCTAAATGGACCTATATTTTGACATGAAGGTTCTCCAATGATATTCCAATACTCTTCTTTACCTGACACCACATCCTGTGTATCTACATTCACTGCTTGTAGTTTTATATATATATATATACAATTACACATTTTTTGTCTTTTGTCTGAGGGACTAACCACAATACACTTTTACTGAGCAGAAAATGAGCAATAATTTAGCAAAAGCACTGACAAGACCCCAATGGAACTCAGAATGAGTAGTCTCAAAGAGTGATTCGCAAAATTCCTGTAGGTTATATAGAGGAAAGAGAATTAAAGAGAGAGAGAGAGAGAGAGAGAGAGAGAGAGAGAGAGAGAGAGAGAGAGAGAGAGAGAGATGTTTGTACACCTCATTAGTGACACTGATAAGCGAAAAAAGAATTGTGGGAAATAAATAAATAAAGGAAGGACATTTGCACCATTAACATTTTGTTATTAACCTGAAGGTAGTTGCTGAAAGAGAAATTTATGATGCAGTTTTTGATTTAGAATTAATCAGTTCGTAAAAAAGTGAGTACTTCACTGTAAAATAAAATCAGTTTTTCACTGTAAACAAAAGTCAGTTCTTCACTGTAAAATAAAGTCAGTTCTTCACTGTAAAATAAAGTCAGTTCTTCACTGTAAACAAAAGTCAGTTCTTCACTGTAAAATAAAGTCAGTTCTTCACTGTAAAATAAAGTCAGTTCTTCACTGTAAAATAAAGTCAGTTCTTCACTGTAAAATAAAGTCAGTTCTTCACTGTAAAATAAAGTCAGTTCTTCACTGTAAAATAAAGTCCGTTTTGGATCGCAGGAGAATTTTGCAAAAAGGCTTTAATCCCGGAATTAAAAAGGGAAATAAACTTGTCTACATCTCCTGTTCATACTGCACCAAACAAGTCCATCAGGTTTATGGTTAAGCCTGCTCACAATCCAGGTCTGAACCCTAAGGTGAATATTTGGTCTTGCATTAAACACAAAACTAACCAGGGACCATTTTCCAAAAAGAAAATCACTACCTCACCAGCTCTAGTTGTAACTCGGAGTCGGCGTGGCCTCCTACCTGCTCCTGCATGCTGGCGGCTGATATGATGCGTCTCTCCTCTCTCAGACAGTTGGAGATCACGGCTGATAGGTGCTGAGGGTTGGCTTTGTATTTCAGCTGTAAGAGAAACACAGACACCCACACAAACATCGATATAAATTAATGTCATGGATCGCTCCTGGATGACTTCCAGATGTTGTTGTTTAATTTACGTCATGTACCCGATGCAGATTTTGCCCTGAATACACAGGGATGCCACCACACATACTGGACACCGTCTGAGCCAAACAAGTTTATCTTAGTCTCATCAGAACACAGGACATGGTTCCAGTAATTCATGCTCTTGGACAGGTTGTTCTTCAGCAAACTGTTTGTGGACTTTCTTGTGAGCAGCTTCAGAAGAGCACTCGTGCATATATATATATATATATATATTTTTTTTTTGTGTGTGTGTGTGTGTGTGTGTGTGTGTGTGTGTGTGTGGTAAAAAAATAGTTTAAAAATTATTGGCACCTTTACCCTGATTATCTCGTGAGGCCGCATGCAGTAAAAATAATATTTTCCTACACGCCAGTTTCCACCCAGGTCTTTTTGTGAAACCTTGCCCTGTAAACGGTCTCTCACACATCAGAACACGTCCTGAACGACGATATTGTCTGAAAGAATTCGCTCAGTTCCAGGAACGGTATTCAAAAAGGAATGCAGTCTTACACGTCGGAGGTGATCCATGAACGAAAGGAAAAGCGACCTACTACAGATTCCCAACCTGCAAAGCGGTGAGGTCATTAACCGACAGTTAAAAGGGAGGGGAAAAAAGGGGGAAAAAAACACTAAAGACAACCTAAAGAAAGGATGACCAAGCTTTTTTTGTGTTTTTGTTCTTTTTTTTTCTTTCCAAAATGCACACGGAAAGTTTGACACAAATAAAGAATGCGAAAAGTGAAAACTATGAATGTGGTCACCCCTACACTTTCCGTCTGGCTTTTAATCAAGGCTGGTATGGCAGAACAACATCTGGCTTACAAGCACTCAGACGTTCCTGAGCAAAACCCCTGACATTTGAGTCTCAGTTGATTGTTTTGAAAAAATCCCCAAATCCACCTACGTGTGTAACAGAGAAGAAAAGAAAAAAAACACCTCTGATTCATGTCGCACTTCGCCCTCGAGCATTTCTGATAAACATCATGTCTGTTGAGATATTAAATTACATGGATTTTCAGGAACCGAACTCACGATAATCTGAAACATGCAAAGAACAATTCTGTACGCATTGAGTCTTCAGCATAACAAACATCCTCCATGATGATGTTCAGCCCTTCAGCAGGAAAACCACAAAGCTTTCAGATTCTGCTGAGCTGTGTTTCTACAGCAATGACGAGAGGACGAGAGTCTCGTTTCAAACCTTTTGGCACTCCAGGATTAATATATCCTGTATGAACAAAAGTATTGGGACACATGGGCACCTGTTTCAGCATGACAAAATCTAGAAACATCTTCCCAGAAAAGTGGAGCTCATTCTAACAGCAAAATGGAGGTCAAATGTGGAATGGATTGTTCACAAAACGCATAGAAATCTTAGAGTCAGGTGTCCACAAACTTTTGACCATATAGTGTATCTGTTGATGCCTGCTTTTGAGACAGAAACATCAGTCATCAGTTATCCGTTAGCCGAACAGTTGTATCATGTTTAGCGTGTAAAATCTTGTTTATTCTTGGTTCAAAATTTTGTAAAAACCTTTTGCATATTAAAATAAATAAATACATCATTTTCCTTCATCTCAATGTATACAGTAGCTTCGGTTATGTGAAGTTATGTTGCAGCTTGGTGGAGATCAGAGCTTTTGCTTCTGAACCATAACTGCTAGGTCTCAGAAAAATGCTCGGCTCAGCTATAATCCAGAAACGGCTTATTTTTTTCAACCCCGATTAAGTGACAATAAACTGTAGTGGGCACACAATTCTTATTTGCGGTACCTGCACCACACTGGGTTACTGCTCTTGGGCCCTTGAGCATGGCCCCTAGCCTGTATCATGGCTGACCCTGTGCTTTGACCCCAGCTTTCTAACATCGCTGGGACATGTGAAAGCAAGAAAGAATTTAATTGTGCTGTAAAGTACACGTGACAAGTATAAAGCACCTTGTTTTCTTTTTCTTTCTTAACCGCTCTTATTCATTTCATAAGCCCACTTTTCCCCCCCAGACTATTCCTTAGACTATTCTCTAACGGAATAACGGACACACAGAACGAGCGATCTCTTCTTCTTCTTCTTCTTCTTCTTTCGGCTGCTCCCATTAGGGGTCTCCACAGCGGATCATCCTTCTCCATACCCCCCCGTCCTCTACATCTGCCTCTTTCAAACCAAGATCGCTAGCTTCTTTACTCCACACTCTTACGCCCAATTGTTATGCTTCTCACTTGCGTCCATTTAATTCTGTCAGTTTTTTTTTTTTTTTCGCTCGTCCACAGACTGTTTTTAGACTTGCCCCCTCACAGCCATGATCCAAAGTTTGTGTGAAAACCACAACGCTGATGACCCTGATTTCACCAGAAGATAAGTGGCTTATTGAAAGACTTCAGTTTTCTTATTAAGTGGTGATGGATGGACCATTAGAGTCTTAAAAGACTGTGGCTAAGTCCTGCTAGCAAGTGTCGCTGATAATGTTAGCCATAATATGCAACATCCAAACCAAAGAAAACCTCTCACAAAAAAACTAGAAAGGCTGCAACATCAATTTTGGGGCAAAAGTATTGGGACACTTGCTTTTTCCTCCTGTATGTGGTTCTTTTACCAACTGCTACCACAAACATGGAGGTGCACAATTGTACAGGACGTCTTTGGATGCTGTAGCAATGTTCCCTTCAGTTAAACTAGGAGACTAAAACCTGCTCCAGCATGACAATGCTCATGTGCACAAAGCCAGCTCAATAAAGATATGCTTTACTTGCTTTGGATGTGTGTGAAAGATCTCCTGCTATAGAGCTCCAACCATATAGACATGAACGGGATCGCCGATTGCACACTAGGCCTCTTTACCTCACAAACAATGAGCATAAATCTCCACAATATCGAGTGGAATATCTTCCCAGAAGAGTGGAGGTTGTTATAACAGCAAATGTAGACTAAATGCGAAACAGGATGTTCAAAAAGAAGCACAGATCTTATATACCGGATTCAGAGACATCAATAAGGGTGGGGTTGTTTTTGTATTTTCTGTGTATGTGGACCAGAAATAAAATGAAAAACGGTCTGAAACTTGCACCCAATCATATTTAAGATTCAGAAAACACTTTACTATTCAAAAGAACCCAGGTTTCCAGTACTTCCAAGGGTTCTTCAAGGGTTCCTCAAGAGATCTTTAAGTGTTCTATGACAGAACATGTGGCAGCATGCTGTTCCTAGAAGTGCGACCTCCGAAAGGAACCTGTAAATGTGGCAAAGTTTTTTTTGTTGCTTCGCACACTTTGGTGTCTCTACACAACACCGCTAGAAACCTCAGAGGGCCGTGTGTTTGCACGTACGCTGTCGTCTCACTTCCCCCTGCTGTGTGTGATACCACCGAGCATAACAAATACAAATAGAACCCCCCCCCTTCATAGTTTGGAAAGGAAGTGGTGTGAAGATCTAAACCTAGCTGTGACACTCTGGCTGCATACACACTTTCCACAGAAAAGTCACGATCAGTCAAGTCAAGCACAACAACAACAACACTGGAACGGTTTCAAACCCCGTGAAAACTATAAAACCCCCATCATACACTCGACCTTTTACACAGAGCCATGCCCTCGAGAAACTACAGCCTACAGGATGATATAATATCGTCAATTACATCACAAATCTTATTTTTATTATCATATTTTTTTAATAATTCACCCTTTCCTGAAGGCAGCTTGACTAATTATAAACTAATAATCATATTGTTTTTAATTAATCATGATGCATAAACACGTATTGTAGAAATTCTAAAGTATTGGAACATCTGATTTTACTAAGGAGCTTAAATCTCCACAAAATCTGGTGGAACGTCTTCCTAAAAGAGTGGAGGTTATTATGACAGCAATTGGGGACTAAATGTGGAACGGGATGTTCACAAAGCATAACTAATCTTATGGTCAGGTGTCTACAAAGTACATACCGGATTCAGGGACATTGATAAATACAGGGTTGTATTTGTATTTTCATGTGTATTTGGGACCAGAAATAAAACAAATACATTTTTTCAGATTCTAAAAACACTTTATTATCAGGAAAACTTTTTTAACATTCGCCGTCTGGCCGGTGCTACACAAGAAAAGTTTCTTCCCTCAGGAAATCTACCTCATGAACATTCAAATGCTCTCCCCATTAACACTTTTTATTAATTATTATTATATTGTTCTGTGCAATAATACTTTTTCTATTTATTTATTATTTTTTTCATCATAATTTTTATTATTATTTTAGTTACAAAATGTGCAATACTAATTTTTTTTTTATCTTATTTTATTTTATTCATTTTTATTTATTTTTTTATTATTTTATTGCAACTGGAAACTTCACTGTCACCGAAACAAATTCCTTATAAGTGAAAGCATACTTGGCAAGAAAGCTCTTTCTGATTCTGATTCTGGATCCCCTTGAAGAACTCAGGTTTCCTACAGCCAAATGGTTCTTCCCCACATGGTTTGAATGCATTTGCATGTAATTTCCCCTTCAGTTACACTTGAAGAACCAAAATAATTGTTCCAGCTACATGAAGATACCGTATGCTTTATGTGGGTTTGGAGTGGAAGATCTCCTGCTGTAGCGCTCCATCCCTATTGAACACCTTTGGGATGAATGTAAATGCTGACTGCAACCCCAGACCTCCTCACCTCCTCACCTCCATCAGTACCTGACTTTACTAACACCATTGCTTTTGGATAAATGAGCAAAAATCTCCACAAAATCTAGTGGAACATCTTCATAGAAGAGTGGAGCTTATTATAAGAGCAAATGGATACTAAATGATGAATTGGATGTTCACAATACACATAAAAAAACTTGCACAAATTTCCACAAGGACACTCTAAAAACGGTGATTTTTGATTGTACCTTTGCCAATGTGTTTATTAAAATGTACCTAAATTTGCACCTGTCTAATATTTATTACAACTGTTATTTTATCACCGATTGATCAGGCTGTTTTATTAGCCAAATTGCACAGCGAAATAAAAACCTAATCATTTTGGTTTTGGAAATTCATAACCGCCTTCCAAAATGGTTGCGGTGTTTCTGGTGCCACAGACATCAGTCAGATGAGTCATAAATTCGTGAATGATTTATATTTATGAATCGGATGTAAATCTTTCCAGAGAAATTTCAGACTAAACACGTTGTTGGGTTTTTTTGCACAGTTGACGAGGAACTGTTGCCTGATTCATCCTGTTTCTACCGCACTTAACCTGTACTATATCTATGCGCTAGAATTTTGAACGCATACGTGAGTGCTGACTTTTCGACCTTGTTGTAATTTCTCAAATGCAAAACGATTTTTTTTTGTCATGAAGTCAGCGGAATATCAGAATCCTCACCATCACCCTGCTAACCCTCGCTGTCATGAAACTACTTTCAGCTGATTCTGACAGCAGATAAAGTGCTTCATGTACATCCTATCTCAACATCGGGTTTGTTTCCTCGTGCCAGTACAGTTTGAGATCATCGACCTGATTAGATCATGCGGTACTTTGGGGAAATTAATATGAAACGTTTTTCAATTACATAATGCTAATTCGCTAACTCAATTATATTGGCATTTACAGTACACTGCTAGCATGGTGCTTCTGTGGAAATATATTAGCATTTTTTTTGCTACTGTACGCCTGACAAGTTTTAGCATTTGAATCACTGTGGTGGAGTCCTAATGTGTTAGCTAACCAGCTACTAACTCCATGCTCGCTCGGTTGCACCGTATGCTAAGAAAGAAATCTCCAACTAGTGAACAACACATTTGACAACAAACTGTTCTAACAAACTTCACAGAAACAGAAAGTGTGCAAAGCTGTTCTTCATGCCAATAAAAATACAGACGAACATCTTGACATTTACAAATTAGTTTGGTCCAAGGAAATCTTCATATAGTTACATTAACGAGTTTGTTGCAAAAAAACAAAACAAAAGGAAAATAAATGCGTCTCTCAACAACTATGAAAAACTCATAGTTCCAAATATTTTACAGGCAACTTGCATCAGCTGAACTCAAACATTTGTATTTAAAATATTACGTCAGGTTAAGTGTATTGAATGAATTTTCTTCTTTAGTCAGCATTTTCTATCCCTGAATTTTTTTTTATTTTATTTCTTGTAAAATGAGTAAACTAGAAGCTATTTAAAAATTGGATGTTTCTATAAAAAAAAAAAAAAAAGGAAGAAAGAAAAACGGACAAACCAGGTTATTTTAAAAATGGAAGAAAAAAATAAATAGCTGCGTACCTCGACTCTGAATACAAGAAACTTTCCCTGGACAGATATCAAAGGAACCTTTAAACTCAACAGATAATCTCAGAATATGACCCATGTTTTTTTTTACTAGATCTATCACAAATATCCCAGGAAACAAAATCTCTGAATAAGTATATAATTACAATTAATTTTGCATATATCGTTCTGTCACCAGATGATCCATGCAGATCTCTCGTACCTGAATCTGCTGGAAAATTCTCTTCAGGTTGTGTCTGTGAAGGAAGTTCGGCTCCTGAGTGCAGTGATTCTCAAGCTGGATCAGGAAGTTGTTGAAGAGCACCATGGCCATGGCCTCGTGATTCATTGCTGTTTCCCTAAAAACACAAAATATATACATACAGAGCCTGTTATAAATGTGGAAACGTTTTGTTTTCTTTTGTTTCTATGAAACAAACTTGGTAAAAGGCACAAAAACACAAGACTGGAGAGTGAATGAGTGGAAGAAAGTCCAAATGTGATATTTTTGTCTCTAACAGAAGAACTTGTGTAAGACGGAGAACATTAGAGAAGATGTGATCAGACTCCCCTCACCCCCACAGTCACACATGGAGGTGGAAGCTTAATGGTTTGGGGCTGTTTTAGAGCAGGGAAGGTTGGAGATTTATTCCGAAAAGTGAATCAACATGGCTCCCATTCCATACTCCAACACCATGCGATACGATGAGCCGAAGCGTACGTCTGAGCTCTATGTTATTTAAGTGTTATTTAGGGAGCAAACAGTCGTCTGGAGTGATATCTATCATCGATCGACCTGCAAAGTCACCACACCTAAATCCTATTGAACTGCGGGATGAAGTGGATCACAAGAAATCTCTAGTGAAGTTGAGATTTTCAGCTGAAAGTTTTGGAGAAACAAACTGTCCGGATGCCAAGAGTGTGTAAAGCTGTTCTTCATTCTAATCGAGGATTAAAGTGGAACATCTGGATGTATATATCTGTTAGGTCAAAGTAAATCTTCATATCGTTACATTACAGGTTTGTTGCACAGAAACAAAAAGAACATGCCTGTGTCTCTCAAAAAAACATAACACTAGATGTTTATTTCACGGGCAAATTTTTAGCATAGCTATTTATAGCATTAGCTAAAGTCAACTTCTGTTTGAAGTCACTCTATAAATTATTTATTTAAATATATGTCAATACTCAAACATCAAATCAGGAAATTCGGAATTTGATCTCACTGGTTGATTTTGAGTTTGTGTGGACTTCATCATCATCATCATCATAACCATTATCATCATCATCATCATCATCATCCTTGTACATCTACTAAATCATTTCCTTATTTTTGTAAAAAAAAAATATAATTTTGTTTTGTTTGTTTGTTTTTGAATAGGTAGTCGCTTTATTAGTTTCTTTCCGTCTAGAGATCTCTCGGTTGTTCTGTTTCACCTGTAGACCACAACCTGCCGTCCAATGCCAGGAAGCAGTCTGAGCGATCACGTTTCTGCTTTCACACGGAACTAAACTCTCTGTAAACACACTCAAAAAAGAAAAAAATGGCAAAGTCCAAATCAGTTAAAAAAAAAAAAAAAAACACACATGGAACTGAAAAGCTGAGGAAACACTGGTGTTGTTTTCATCTTAAACCACAGTGCTTTTGAATTCTGGCTTCTGATTGGTCAAAAGGTTTTTGTTGACATTGGAATGGTTGCTGTGGCGAAAGTGGAATAGAACACCTCGTGGCACGCTGTTATTTGGAAGTAATCAAATACGTCGTGGTGACTGGAACTCTGCTTCATCACAAGCACCGCTGCTGCTACGTGAAAATGACGTATCAACGCTACGGAGACCGAGGCATGTCCTGAGAGTCACACAGAATACAGATTAACATGGCAGAGGTAGAGCTGTAACTTCCTGGAGACACAACAGGAAAAAAACGTCTGGTTTTATTGAATTGTTTTACTTTTTTTTGCACTACAAAGGCGTGTTTGTGAAAGGGGTCATGCGTTAGAGATCTGTCTGAACTATCTGTATTATATTGAAGTGCAGAGCATCGTATTTTTGTCATTAAATCGCATTGTGTGTATAGAAATTGGATCGTCACATCGTAATACGGGTGAATCATATCGTATCGCATCGGAAGCTGCTTCATATGTATCTTTGTCATAACGGCCTCAGTTACTTAGATGCACATCCCGAATCTGAATTAAAACTCTAGGAAAAATTATGAATCTTCTGGCACTTTATTTATTTATTTATTTATTTATTTATTTATTTTTATTTATTTATTTTATTTTTATTTATTTATATATTTTATTTTATTTGTTTATTATACACGAGAGGTTGTTTTGAAGTGCCATTTCTTGAGTAAAAATGCCAAGATAAGATCAGGTCTTGCTCTTTTCGTTAATGCTTAAGATCATATAACAGTCTTTCATGCTGCTTTTGTATCCTTCACACGGATAATCCTCCGATCATACACCGCGACTGCACCAGATTTTGTTTCCCACCACCGTTCCTTTATTCGTTCTTTACATCTATTGTCTAAATAATTGTTTTTTTCTTCATTACTATTAATTCGCCCGAGAAGCCTTCATAAACTTAATCAGAAATGTTCTCATATTTATTTTATCTCAATGCAAATTCCATTCAGTTTCAATGTGCTTTTCAAGTCCCTTTTTTTTTTTTTTTTTGCAATTAAATAATACATGTAAAAACTTTGTCAACGCTTTTGCCATGAAATGTGACGTGTATACGGTAAATCTAAAACTATTTATCTTTTTTTATGCTTATTTAATGCTCTATCATTATCTTTTTATGTATGTATGTATTTATTTATTTTACTTTTAAATCACATCAAAAAAGATATCTCACAGTTATTATCTCTTATTATTAAATATCATTATTTAAAAAAAAATTAAATTTTTCTTTTTTTTAATTTAAACAAATGTAAAAACTTTGTAAAACTCTTTTGCATTGATGTGTGAGGTGTGTATATTGGTGTTATAAAACTTTTTTCTTTTTTTTTAACTCTTATGATTTGGAGATTTCATTACAGATCAAGTCAGACTCAGATTCATGTTCATGTTCTCAACTTGACCTGTCATTGTTATATATACTTGTTATATAAATGTGTGTGAGTGCGTGTGTGTGTGTGTGTGTGTGTGTGTGTGTGTGTGTCCTACCAGTCCTGACTTTCGAGCCAGCTTGCCAGCACCTGTCTCAGCTCCATGGGAAATTTATCATCATAGAAATAATCCACCTGCTCCAAGAACTTCATGTCCAGCTGCTGTATTTGTTTCCACTGACTCATCCTGCTGCTGAAGATCAACACGAGGACGAAATTAAAACGAAAAAAAAAAAAAGTGTAAAAAAGACTACAAAATTATTTTAATAACTCGAATTAATAACTTGAGATCTTTTATTCTTCACTTTGTACCTGTCTGAGCTTCACCTAAGAGAAATCTTCTACTCTATACGGCTTGATGTCCAGAGCTGGAGAAACATACAAATCTCTCCAGAGCTCACGATACAATGAAAACCTAGATCATAGGTTCTCACTTTTTCTTTCTTTCTTTCTCTCTCACACACACCACGCCGCCTTCCTCTGCAATTTACATCTGTTTCACTTCTGTACACTGCTGGGTTGCCAGATTCACCATCTTGATGCATACAGTAA
>JAAIIK010000315.1:474230-491391 GCA_014706435.1 Silurus glanis
TTAGTTTAGAACAATGGGGATCAGTTATCGGTTAGTTTAGAACAATGGGGGTCAGTAATTTGTTTGTTTAGAACAATGGGAATTAGTAAAGTTTTTTTGTTTAGAACAATAGGGATCAGTGATTGGTGTGTTAAGATTGATACTAATTGTTGTGTTGGGTACAATGTTGATCAGTTGGGAACCACGAGGCTCAGTATTTAGTCAGTTAAACAAAATGGTGATCAGTAATTGGTCTGGATAAAACAATGGTGATCAGTAATTGGTTTGTTGGAAACAATAGGGGATCAGTAATTGGTCATGTGAAAACAATGTTGATCAGTAATTGTGTTTGTTGGGATTGAAACTAATTGTTGTGTTGGGAACACTGGTGATCAGTGACTAGTCGGTTAGACCAATGGGATCAGTGACAGATTTGTTGGCAGATGACTGATTTATATATATATATATTTCCAAATATTCCAAGATATTATAATTTCAAAATGTTGAAACGAAACGTGACTTGTGACAGAAAGACAATGCGAAACATTCTGCGAGATCATCTCTAACGCTTCAGGGTGAACAGAGAACTGAGTGATCTGTCGCTTTAATAGAATGCTTTGGCTTCTTTCGCAGCAAGAGAGGCCACTTTGAATGAATGAGAGCAGGAATGTGACCCTGTACAAACGAGTGCTGAGTGTGAGCCAGGAGGGAACTTCCCCAAGATCAGCTCTTTTTGCAGGCTTGCAGAAAACACAGTTTCGCGGCGTATGGATAAAAACGTCTTTATTGCAATTTCTTTTTTAAAGCAAGCACGTGAAACATACGACTCCTGAGCTGGTTGCTGTTCCTCCATCAAAGAGATACACAGAGATGTTTCATCATAACACTATTACATAACATTACAAGGAATAACTTTGGGAGGAAGAACCAGAAAGAACTTTCACTACAACACTAGGATATCACTAGGATATAGATATTCATATATTTATGTGTATATATAAAAACACAATCTTACACATCAAAAAAAAAAAAGAGACATCATTAAAGAGAAAACAACGAGAAAACAAAGAGACATAATTTTTTCTTTTTGACACAAACATTCAGCCAAGTAGTAAATAATAGCCACATGTTTTTTTTTTTTTTTCCTGAAACAAAAACTTTAACCTATAAAACAGTCTCCTGGGTATGTGCTCATGTCTTTAGGGCGGGGTGGGGAAAAAAAGAAAAAAAAAACGTTGTTAAAGGCCTGCGTCTGCACACGGAGACCAGCTGCCCTTCGTTTTACTTTTGTTCTGACTCAGCACTGAGCCCAAAGAACACCCTCTCTGTCTCCAGACGTCCTCTACGGCTGACTCGTTCTGTTCCTCAACCTGCATTATTACACAAAAACACCTGAAAGAAAGGGAAAAAAACAAGAAAAGAAAAAAGCCAGACCATTTCGTCCGCCCATACTTTTCCGGTTTGGCAGGTAGTTCGATATGAGACTCTGAAACCCGCGCCGAAATATAAATACGCCGTGTTTACTTTGTACTCGAGCAAGGCCGATGAAGGCTGAAAAGACTTTTTTTTCCCCCCTGCTATACCTGATGACTTTTTTTTTGGAGGATTATTAAAGCTGGATTTGGGAAGCTGGTGCTCTGCTCTGGCAGGAAAACTTGTGCAAAATGTTGAACAGACCTGAATGTGCACTGATGCGCTTAAAACACTTAAAGTGCTCGTGTTTGGGAAAAAAGAATTAAGAAGGGAGGGGTAAAAAAAAAAAAAAAGAAAAAAGAAACCTTTGATGTTGCTCCAATATCTAGCCAAAAGTATTGGGACACCTGCTTTTCCCAACCTGTATGTGCTTCGTCTCCAAAATATTACCACCGAATTGTATAGGACGTCGTGTTATAATTAAAACAAGCATATGATTCTCCATCCAGTTGCACTAGGAGACCCAAACCCCTTCCAGCATGATAATGCACAAAGCCAGCTCTATGAAGATCTGCTTTTCATGGGTTGGAGTGGAAGATCTGCTGCTATAGAGCTCCAACCATATTGCAACCCAGGCTTCCTAACCTCACCTACATTAGTATCTGACTTCTGACCCTTGTGTCTGAATAAATCTCACACAAAACTCCACAAAATCTAGTAGAACATCTTCCTGGAAGAGTGGATATTACTATAAGAGCAAATAAAGACCAAATGTTGAATGGGGTGTCCACAAACTTTTGGCAATATAGTGTATGTGCATGAGGTCATATATATATATATATATATATATATATATATATATATATATATAATTACTCAATAATTAAATATACAGCAGGTTAATGCACTGTGCCAAAAAAAAAGGTTGCCATGGGATTGTTTAAAAAGTAGAAATAGCTATTGATTATATTTTGCGATATATTACACGGTTTTATATTTATATAGAGAGTATTATATTCTATTCACAAATAACACCTGGAATGTAGAATAAAGACAGACAGATGTTTTTCCCTCACCTGCACACTGGATTGAAAAAGAGAAAAAAAAAAAACCACGAGTGAAAGACTGCATAGCTTTCGCAGTAACACATTAGCACCACCGTAGCCGACATGCTGACTGTAGATCGGACGTAATGTCCGGTTGTAGATCGGACGTGTTCCTGAACGTGACGCTATACCCCTGATGCGTGAGAGGGAGGGGGAAAAAAGCATTAAGTAACAATTCGTTGCTAATCAATTTTACTGACTAAAGCATGCACTAGCTAAAGCTGAATAAATACGGGTCACATGCAGGACGATAAAGCGAACTAAGCGAGTGATGGCGCTGTTTCGTTTTTCTGGTTTTCTTCGCATCCTTTCCGCAGCGCCTCGGAGGCGAGGACGGTAAATGCGAGCGAATACGCCGTGTTAGTACTATCGCGCGGAGTGATACGGCGGCGTATCGTAGCGGGGGTGGGGTTAGGGGGTGTTAAGCGTCCGTCCGAAACGGCTTACACGGATGGAAGCGAGGGAGATTCTGAGTCCGTTTGTTTCTGCTCGGGCGAACAGCACAGGAACAGCCTGGTCCCGAGGCTCTTGAAGGCAAACCTGAAGTACATGATGTGGCCCATGGCGACGAAGGACACGGAGATTATGACGAGCAGACCGAAAGCTTCGGGGTTGGGTGCCAGGATGACCATGATGAAGTGCAGAAGGTCTAGGAGGTAGTTCATGGAGTTCTGGACGCCGTTGATGATCCCTCGCTCGGCCTCGGCGACGTTCTCCTGGATGAGCTGGGTCACGGTCAAGTCGAAAGACCAAAGACCTGGAGGAAAGACAGTAGAGGAAATCAGGAGTCAGCTGATGTCACATGTATTTTTTATTTTTATTTTTTACTGCCACACATAAATATAAATGGGAATGAGAATTGGCGTCAAAGGTTGACTTTACAGCTCTCGTGACTTACTGTTGCTCTTTATTCCAATCTAGTAATTAAGATAATTCTGTGGAGAACGTTCCATGAAGATCCTATGGGCCTATCGTTTCTACAGTAACATATATACACCGCGTGTCTACATACCCATTCTAGCAGCAATAACTCCGGCAAAAAGCAGACTGACGGACAGATAGGATTCGACGTATGGGACTTCTTCAGCCTGCATGGTGAAGTTGAGCATGTCCTGGGCTTCGTTTGTGATCCCGCTGGACATGGTGGGAGCCTCAGGCAGTTGCGCATTGTCCCCTAGGAGATGGCTAATCATGCTCTTGAACGGAGAGACGCTCAGGTCCAAGGGGCTTCCTGGGACAAAGACTGACGCGACGCAGAGCAATAGGCAGGACAGCTGAGCCATTCCGGCGAGGAAGCCGGTGCGGATGAGGCCGCACTTCTTGCGCACCCACGTGAAGGCCACGGTGCCGCAGATTCCCGACACGGCTGAGGCGCCCATGAGCATGCTGAGGATGGAACCGTTCAGGCCCTGTGTGTAGGCGTATCCCGTGGTGATGCAGTCAAAGCCCAGGACGGTCATGTAGAGGAAGGCGAGTGACATCCCGGCGAAGAAGATCGACTGGTTGTAGTAGGCGACCCAGCCGTTACGGAAAGTGCGCAGGGGTTCGGTCATCTGATAGCAGCATCCCTGCTTGTCCTCCGTATCGGATTTCACCGCAGAGCCCTCGTTCATCAGCTGCGAAGCTTCAACCTGACCTTCGCCGTTCTCCAGTTCTGAGACGATATCAAAAAAGCAAACCTATCAGTACATATCCAATATACAATACAATATATACAGTACTTCTCGAAAAAGGGTTAGAATGGTCTTTTATAAAATGTCAATTGTAACTCCACCTTTTTGAACGTTGAGCGGCTTCATCTCTTGGTTGCCGAAGTCTTTCTGTCCTGCTTTGATGGCCAGCGCTGGTGTTTTCTGGTACACCTTCCACAGAAGGAAGTACTCCAGACACATGGAGCAGAGATTCCAACCCGAGATGAAACCACAGCCCATGAAATGGGAACCGAACGCCATGATCTGTCCCACCAGCATCGGGGCCAAGATGTTAGTCAGCTGGTCGATGATTCTCACCGTGGCATTCATGTCTAGATAAGCAGAAAAATTGTTTTTAATTTGTAGTTTAAATAAGCAAGCAAAGAAAAATCAGTGTGTATCAGGGTGTGTGTATATACATAAGTACTTTCCAGCCATTTGTGGTTCTTCCCAAACGGTTGGAGGCACACAATTGTATAGAACATCTCTGGGTGTGGGAGCTTGAAATTTTCCCTTCTCTTGAACTAGGAGACCCAAACCTGATCCAGCATGACAATGCCGTTGTGCACAAATGTTGTGCTTTCCATGGGTTTAAGTGGAAGATCTCCTGCTATAGAGTTACAACGCTACTGAACACGTTTTTGGATGAATGAATGCTGACCGCACCCCAGGCCTCCTCACCTCACCTCACCTACACCTGGCTGTTCTAACAAATCTCCACAAGCAGACTGTAAAAAAATCTTGTGGAACATCTTCCTAAAAGAGTGGAAGATTCTGTATGTAAGTATGTGACCGGTTTCGTGCCAATCAGCTGAGACAAATAAGACACACGTCGAGTTGCACAAGAAATAAAATCCTCGTTGTCATGTTGTTGGAAATTATTAACCACGTTTAGGCTTTAGGTACAATACACTTCAGAAGTGAATTATTATACCATATCATAACTTTTTATAACCCGTATTTCCTCTGCTGAATGCAATTTAGCTCATCTTAATGGGTTTATGGCGCTCCAACACTCCAACCCAAACTGAGGTAATTACAGTGTCATAAGCAGTCATGATCATGATGAGGAATATTTTGGGTTTATTTTGTTGGTCATAAAAATAAAAAAATCTGGTTTCCTGGCAAAGATTTTTGTCTTGTTAACTGAGAGAGAATAAAATAAGGTCTGGTGAGGGAACGACTGTTTATAGCTGCTACAATGCTGCTATTCTTCAGTAATTAAAATCTTGGTAGCAGGTTTGACACCACAACGCTAAAAACGGTGTTGGGGTGCACCAGTGAGAGCGTGTAAAGAGCACATGTTGAGCTCTGACCTGCCAGGTTGCTGCGGTCGTCTCCAGCCACCACCACCACCCAGTCCCTCTGAATAGTGATGGACATGGCAGTGCTGGCCAAGTTGGCGATGTTGGCGATGGTGATGACCATAATGTAGCAAAACGTCTGTAAAACAACCAACAGGTAAGAAGACCATGCAAATTATGGCTTCTATAATTTTTAATACTTTAATACATTAACTAATACTACTAAGTACCACTACTAGTACTACTACATTACTACACCCACCATTATTAGTACTAGTTCCCAAACTATCACTACAACTACTCATACTATTGCCTACTAACTGCCAGTACAATTATTATTACTAGTACTCAGTACCAGGCAGTGCATTTCACACTTAGACCTTCAGTGGTGTCCTATGTGAATCAATCCTCCTCATAACACCATCATTATGACACCACAGCTCTAGAATCCATCAATATGATAGAGTAGCGCAGTATAACACAGTGCTGCATCACAGACAGGAATCTTACACAGTGTGAATGAATGTTATTACTAAAGCAAGAAACCCAATGTACACAATTCAACACGTCTCCTTTCACTGTAGCCACAACTGCACCTCCCGTATACATCATCTCCAACAGAAGAATCCATATTCACCTCATAACATTTTTCAGATTTGTGCGTTCTGTTTTTTTTTTTCCAATTTTTCCAGGCGTTACGGTTTTCCTAGGGATTTAAAACGAAATTCTACAGAAAAGAAAACACAAAAGTGTAAACGGTTCATGAAAAAGCTAAACAACTGTTTTGTCCATTTAGCCTTTGCCATTGTTACTATGCCAATATCAATAACAATACTAATACTACTACAGTCACTAGTACTAATACTACAAATACTACTGCCAATATTGCAATTAACAGTATTATTACTACTAACACTTTTATGTACTAATAATACTGACAAATACTATTTTTACTGTCACTGCCTATACCAGTGCTACCAATACTGCAATTAAATACTATTATTACTACTTTATCTACCACTACTTCTACTAAAAACAATACTAAAATACTATTCCAATTATTACTAATATTACAACTGCTACTATTACTGCTAATACCAATACTACCACTTCTAGAATTACTCATATTTATTACTACTAATACTAATAATTACTGCTGTATCTACCAATACTTTTACTACCACTTCTACAACTAATACTGTCCATACCAGAACTACTACTGCTACAATACATTATTTTTTATACAAATAACACTATTAACAAAGCTATTATGAATATTGCAACCCCCACAGTTGATGCTATTACTACTACTACAACTTCTACAGCTAACACTACTAATAAGAGTACTACCAGTACTCCGAATAATATAAATACAGTGAAATAACTAGTGCAGTTAATATAATTACTACTACCACTATTTCTAGTAATATCAATACTGCCACTATTATTACTAATATTACACCCTTACTTTTAATTGTAGCAGTACTACATCTACTTTAATATCTATTGCTACTATAATGATACGATTAATACTAGTGAAAAAAATCATAAATCAAGAGAAAACACTATTAGTTCTATTAGTACCAATCCTCTTACTAGGTCTGGTGCTAATGCTACCACTATACTAACAAGCAATTCATATATAGTAGTCCTGACAGTAGTCCATCGGTCCATCTACCTTGACTATTAATGTAAAGCGATGTAAGTGGAAGAAAGTTCTGTGGAGTCCAAACGGGACATTTTTTTGTCTCTAACAGAAGAACTTGTGTAAGACGTATAACAGGAGAGAAGATATGATCAGACTCCCCTCACCCCCACACACAGAGGTGAAAGCCTAATATTTTGGGGTTGTTTAGGAGCAGGGAAGGTTGGAGACTTATTCCAGAAAGTGAAAGGAATCTTGAATCAACATGGCAACCATTCCGTACTTCAAGACCATGCAATTCCCTCTGGACTGCGGCTCGTTGCAACCGACTTCACCGTACAACTGTCCAAATGGCAAGAGGGTATAAAGCTGTTATTCATTCTAGTGAAGGATTTTTTTCAATGAGAATAAAGTTTAAGATTTGTAGATGGAACATGTGTGTGTCCCTCAAAAACCCAATGTGTTTGCAAACTATTGACAGGCCCTGTCTATATATAAAATACAATTTTCTGGGGGTTGGGGGTGTCACATGACCAGATACAGTGCTCTTGCACAGGCAGTAAAATACATTTTAGGTTGCATTTTATCGCTGTCTGCTTTATAGATAAAAAATATATATATATATATATAAAAAAATTATACTAGAATAAATACAGTACAATGTGTATAAATGCCTACATTCAGGTACAGACCAGAACAACAACCTCAATGATCTAAAAGGACACACACACTCTCTGCATTAGGTCAGTCCCTCATGACCCTGTTTAAAGTCAAAAACTTTGTGCTTTTTTTTTTTAGGCTGTGTTGTCAGGTTACAGCTGTTTAGGGACGTGTGCTAATACTGGCTATACAACACGCTTCGTTTGCACACGTCGAAGTCGCGGTGTTGTGCTGACAGCATGGTGAAGAATTTCCCCTCGACTTCAGCTTTAACTCTCTTCAACACCCAGAACATTCCTCACATACATTTCACCAGAGTTACTAAGCAATGTGCTCTTTAATATAAATAATTAACAAACCCAATGGGTTACAAATGTGCTGGAACTAAATGCTGACTAATGCGGTTGCATTATGTAAAGATTAAAGATAACTTTAATGCTTCGAAGTGCTCCTTATCCGTTTCCAGGCGAAAGAGAGCTGCTATTTGCCCTTTAACCTATAAGCTCATCTGCAAGAACTTGACTTTTTTTAAGCAGTTGCTTTATCTCCAGTGGCGTTTAAAAGGAAGGCGCTTTACTTCTTATGTTTCTAAACTTTGCATGTTTAGTTTGCAATATTTTATTTACATTAATTGTATACTAAAAAACAGTAAATATAATTCTTACGTCTGAATGACTTTATCAGCATAACATTGGAAAAAACACTAAACTTTAGGTTTAATAAGCCATCGGTATCCAACAAGTGTTCATGGATGTTTGCTTAAATGTTATCTGATATCAAATGCACTTACTATTCATTAACTGCACAGCTAAAGATTTCTCTAAATGCGAAAATGAATACAACTCTAAGAAATGTAGCCAAAACTTGTGGAAACTCTGAGGACTGTGTCTAAAATAGCTTAAAACCTTTCAAACTAAAACTTTTAAAAAATAGCTAAAAAATTATGCTAAACCTTAAAAAAAAAAAAACTATAAACCTAAGAGCAGTTGCTAAAACAAAAAACCCTTGTAACTCTAGATAAAATATTACCTTTAAACTGTAGATAAAATATTACCCAAGAAGTTCTTGGGTAATATTTTATCTACAGTTTAAAGATAAAAATAAAAACAGTTTAACTTTTAAAAAAATTTAACCCTGAAAACTGTAGCTAAAAAACTGAACCCCGAATCCTGTAGCTAAAAAAACTGCTACAACCATGAAAACTGTTGCATAAAACTGCTGACCGCTCAAAATTGTAGCTTAAATAACTAATAAACCCTGAAAACTGCAGCTGGAATTCTACTAAACCCTGAAAACTGCAGCTGTAAAAGCCTCTTGACTTGACTAAAATATCACCTGACAAGTGCCAAAACCTTGAAAACTGTATACATCATAGCTAAAAAATGAAAACAATGAAAACTGTAGTTAAAAATCCTACTTAAAACTTTTAGCTAGTTTTTAGCTACATACTAAACTCTAAAAAAATTATAATCTGCAGCTAAAAAACTACTTAAACCCTTAAACTTGTAGCTAAAAAATACTAAACACTAAAAACTGTTGGTTAAGAAACCCAACTAAAAATCTAAAAATTGCAGCTTAAAAGTACTAAACTTAAAACACTGAAGCTAGTTTTTAGCTAGCTACTAACCTTCCCACAAAACCTATAACCTAAAAGCTGTAGTTAAAAACCAGTAAAACCCAGAAAACGTGACTTTAAAGTAGAAAGTCTGATGATAATGTCATAAACCTGTAGATACAATCATACAGAAATACAGTTTTAGACCTATGACTACTACATTAAACCTTAATTAACCATCCACTCACCAGAAGCCATCCGTTATACATGTGTGTAAGCTGCTCTTTAAATTGGAACACCAGCATCAACAGGATTCCACAAAGGATAACTGAAGAGTTCTGGACGATCAGAGACGTCTGGGCCACTGAAAGCCAACACAACATGTTATTCACTGTAGGATTGAACATTGGATATTAAATGCTATCCATTTTTCCAGAGCAGATGTGGGAGGGTATGCACATGTACGTTACCTTTGAGACGGGCGTTTTTGTCCACCCAGTCCCCGATGATGGCTCCGAGCATCAGGACCGACCCCGCCACCACCAGGCCATACACAGCCGTCAGGAGCAAACTGTTTCCATACAACTCGACTAGAAACACAGCCACGGCAAAGTTCCACATTCGGTCCCCCTGCAGGAGAGAACAACACCAATGTCAGAGTAGAAAACCATCCAAGAAGCTTGAAATGAGACCGATACCTAGATACATATTGGCCTGGGGTGCCAATACATTAAAATCTTCATTATGTGTTGCTGTGACAAACAGCCAGTTGTACTAATGGTTTCTTATTTTTTCACCTTTATCTCAGGAAATAACTGACATTTTAATTATTTTACCTTTATTTTACTAATTATTTTAACTATAAATAATAAGAAAAAGAAAGAATATTATTTGCATAAAATGTAATATATATATATATTTTTTTAATAATAATAAAACAAAATTAAACAGTAGTTAAGCATTTAATAATGAAATTAAAAACAATAACAATAATAAAAAACTGCATGTAAATATATCTATTTTTCAGCAAAAAATAAACACAAAAATGCACATTTTAAATATAAAGAAATATGAAAACAAATAAATGAAAATTAAATTATGCAATAAATTTGCATAAAATTTGGTACAAATCCAAAAATAAATAAATAATAAAATGTAAAACAAACAATAAATAAGTAAATAAATGTGGAAAAAAAAAATCAGAATAAATATTACAGTTTCTCTGCATTTTCCTCAGAAGGTCACCTCATAAATAAAAAAATTTTTGTACATGTAAATAAATAAAAAATTTAGCAAATGCAGAATTTAAATATGATATGCATATATTTGTTTATTAATAGCTCTGATTATACTGAACTCACCCAGGTTGATAAAGCATGTCCGACATAGATAAGGAACTTCGAAGACGTAAAAAAGTCACGCAAAGTATCTGAGTGGAAAGAAAAAAAAAAATGATAACAATAATTTTAAAAAAATAAATAAAAAAGATCAATATGTTATTATTTATGTTGTGTTGTTTTGTATGGTTGCAAATAAATCTTACCACAACACGACTTTTTAGATGTGGAGTTTTCCATTTCGACTTCAATTTATAGTTTTTTTGCAATAAGAAAATGGACAAAAAAAATTCAGATATATATTCCTTAGAAAAAGGTTTTCAGGATCGATCTGTTCTCAGTATACACACTGTAGCCTTAATTTCCTAGAAAGACAGCACCGATATTTCTCCCCTTTCCTCTCCTTTCCAAACTTAGCTATCACTGTAGCTGAAGTCGGAAAGAAATAAACCCCTTGCTCGAGTTTTTAACGCGGAAAACCGCAGGCTGAATTTGTTTATTTTCTTCTTTTTCTTCCCTGCTGTATGAAGCGCCCTCGACAGTCTCCTGTGCGCGCCGCCGCGCCGCTTTATGAACGCGCTCGGCGCTCAGGGATTCACACGTGACCCGGCAGCAGCCAATCAGAGAGCGAGCTCTGCACTCCGCTTTGTTTACCAGTCAGTCTTTGTAACAGGGGGAAAGAAGGAAGGGGAAAAAAAACATGCCCTGTCATTGTCTTGCTTCCTTTTCACAATGCTTTATTTATAATGCACAATAAATTGCTTTAAGAGCACATGCTGGCGTCCATATAACAAGTCTAGGGGCCATCAAGGGGTTTTCTGGAACGCCAGAAGTATTGGCACCCATCCAAAAAAAAAAAAAAAAAAACATTACTCTTTTTTTTCCAGCCTAAACACCAATAAGAGTTTTGTTTAAACGCCTTTTCACCCATTAGGATTATTTACAGAGTATAGACGACTTTTTATAGTGTTATATCGCGCTTCTTTGTCCTGCCCGTGTATTTTCCTGACCCTATGCCCGTTGCCTGACGTGTAATTCAGCAATCGTTTATGTTGACAGAGGACAAAATCTCCATGAATTTATCGCAATAAATCCGATTTGTACGCCTGAAATACCCGTCGATTGAACGAAAAAGCTATGTCGGAGATCTATCTGACCTTGCTGTGACCTCGACCCTGCTTTGAATCAATTCAGGGTGCAATCGTAATTTCGTGCATAAATATAAACTGAGACCTTTTCTCGAAATATCTCTCCGGCATCTCAAAACGATTCAAGGGTGAACCAAAAGTGTACATTTTTATAAACGGTTTAAAATTAAAACTGCACGAAACTGATCAAAAACAATAATGTGAGCACTCCATCACTTAGTAATGCAGCTCAGCCACTGCAGCTGATGCTTCCCATGGACAATGCAGATTTTCTGAGGGGTATCTTGATTTCTCCCCCTCCCAAAAAAAGGGGGTAAATACAAGAATAAATACACTACATGCAAAAGTATATACTGCATACCCTATTTTTTGAGCTTTCTGATGCTTCCTGGTTTTATCAGGTGCCATTACATTTGTCGTAATGGAACAGCTAGTTGTAGTGTGCATGAATCTGCTTTGAAATCATGTGCTGGTGCAATTCGAATACATAAAAATCACACTAACTCTAATTGAGGCTCCTTAGAATAGACTTTATTTATATTTTATTTCAGCCATGATACAGCACCCCTGGAGCACAGATGGTTAAGGGCCTTGTTTAAGGGCCCAATGAGTGGCACCTTGGCAATACTGGGGCTCTGACCTTCCAATCAGTACCCCAGCGCCTTAAACATGGCTGCCACTGGTGTAAAGTATTTAAGGAAATGTACTTCGTTACTGTACTTAAGTATTTATTTTTTTACTTTCAACGTTATACGCAACTTTTCCTCCTACTCAACTACATTTATGATTGAATCGATGTACTTTACTTCACTCTATATTTTAATTGACAATGAGCATCACAGCAGTTTTATCTGCAATGGGTTATTGTTTTTCTGCAGAAGAGGCGATATCGTCGTCACCGTTTTATTCGTCCATGGAATATTAAGGCTTCTTGTATTTTGTGACACGATGCTGTCATTTTATTTATTAATTGATGATCCCTTTTTGAAAGATTGCATTAATATTTTGTCTTGATATTTGTTTCAGTCTGGCATGTTTGAAGAGGCTGGTTATCGTTTGGTTAATGCAGTGTTGAGGAAGCCAGTCTGATTTGTATTTTAGGAACATTTTAGTATTTTCATATTTCAGGAAATAATGATTTGATTGATTTGGTAAGTGGACCCCCTTTCAAAGAAATTTACAGTCTAGAATTTTTAGGGTAGGTTTATTTTAACAGAAAGAGAAAGATTATAAAGAAACAAACATTAAAAACATTAAAGAAAGGTTATAAATTAATTTGTATTTGCTCGAGTGAAATAAGTATTTGATCCTGTACCAAATTAGCAAGAATTCTGACCCCCACACACCCAAAATTAGTCCTGTCCCTTTAAAAAAGTTCTACTAATATCAACTTATAATATATAAAAGACCCCCATCACAGAATCAACCTCTTCCAAAGACCAAAGAGCTGTCAAAGGACGTCAGGGATGAGATTGTAGACCTTCACAAAGCTGGAATGGGCTACAAGACCATCAGATTGTTGCCTTGGCCGTATGTTTTGGGTCATTGTCATGTTGGAAGACTCCATCCGCGACCTATCTTCAGTGTTCTGGCTGAGGCCAGGAGGTTCTCATCCAAGATTCTACAGAGCATGGCCCTGTTCATGTGATGAAGTCTTCCTGAAACAGCCCTAAAGCATTATGTTTCCTGCTCCATGTTTGACAGTGGGGATGATGTTCTTGTGGTCATATTCAGTATTTCTCTCCCTCTAAACATGGCAAGTCGAGTTGATGCCAAAGAGCTCAATTTTGGTCTCATCTGACCACATCACATTCTCCCAAACCTTCTCATTCAGATGTTTATTTGAAAACTTCAGACGGACCTGTTGATGTGCATTCTTGAGCAGAAGGAACTCAATGTTTTACAAATGGTTTTCTTGGTGACTGTGGTCTCCCTTGAGATCATTAACAAGCTTCTCGTGTGTAATTCTGGGCTGATCTTTCACCTTTCTCAGAATCATCCTTACCCCATGAGGTGAGATTTAACATGAAGCTCCAGAGCGAGTGGGCGATTGATTGATCTTGTATTTCTTCCATTTCTGAATTATCGTGCCAACAGTGATCTGTTTCTGACCAAGCTTCTTGCTGATGGTCCTGTAGCCCATTCCAGGCTTGTGCATGTCTACAATCTCATCCCTGACATCCTTTGACAGCACTTTGGTCTCTTCCATGGTGGTGGAGAAGTTTGAATGGAAGAGGTTGATTCTGTGACTGGTGTCTTTTATACACATCACAAGTTGATTTCAGGAGAACTTTCCTAAAGGGACAGGACTAATTTGGGTGTGTGGGAGTCAGAATTCTGGCTGGTAGGTACGGAATCAAATATTTATTTCACTCAATCTAATACAAATCCATGAACATAATTCATTTATATATAATATTAATGAATACTTTTTTGATATTCTTTCTCTCTCTGTTATAATAAAACTACCATACAAATTCTAGACTGTTTATTTCTTTGTAAGGGGGTAAATTTACAAAATCAGCGGGGGATCAAATAATTATTTCTGCCACTGTAACTATACTGAACTTTCACTGTCCCTCGAAAAGATTCATGCAAGTAATTTACCTATAATAAGTCTTTTTTTTCCTTGCCACAGTCGCCATGGCTGCTCATCAGGGATAAATACACATCGTTCAAGCTGCTTTGAGACAATGTCTGTTGTGAAAAGCGCTATAGAAATAAACTTGACTTGACTTGACTCTTAGTTAATTGATTAACGAACCCTTTTGAGTGTAATGTCTCATCTTACACGATTCACACAAAAAAGTCAAGGTACAATAATGTACCTAAAATAGTACAAAGTGCATTACCATAGCAGTCTACAGCAACATACCTCTAAACATTAGTAAATCTTTGTACCTTCTTGCTTGTTTCTCTAAAAGAACATTCATGCACCCCTAGTGATAGAAATGTACCTTAGTGTCCTGGTATTTTACTGATCTTCTAAGCTCATAAATGTTTCTCCACTCTTTTTGGAGGGTGCCAATAATTATGAGCTGTACCATACTTTTATAATCGTAAGAGAAGTCCAGCAGGTACATTCTATCCCTGATGACTGGTCCTGTTCCTGGAGACCTGCTCGTATTCTTTACGAAGGCAGATCTCCAGAAACAGGGTTAGGGATCATCGTATTGTAGTGAGACAGGGTTACTGAGATTGTAAGCAAAAAATATAGTGATTAAAATAAAAGCCTCGTGTTTCTGTTTGTAAACAGCGTAGATGTGATTACTCAGAAATGTGTCGTTGGTCACCGTGGCCGTGTTCGGTGAGATCATTGTTTCTTAACCTCAGACCTGGCCAACCGCAGGAATGCGCATTACGATCCAGTGATGTAATCCACTGCTTTAAAGTCATTTTGTGAAGGTGCTTCTGAAAATGAATAATACTCCTTGTCTTTCCTCATCCAGCACGCAAGAATCCGAGTGGATCTCGGAGTGCGTTCCGTCTATTTCCGACGATTTGGATAAGTACGTTTGTAGGTTTGTCAAAGTGTGTAGTAAGGTAGTTACTTAGATTTAAGCCTTTATTTTGATAAAAAATGGTAATATACAATGAATTAGGGAGGAAGGGGAAGCTCAGTCGTTAAAATGTTGGCCTTCTGCTTAGAAGGTCCTGAGTTCAAAAATCCCAGTGCCACTGCTGGGCCTTGAGCCTCAACTGCTCAGTTGTATGAATGAGATTAATGTAAGTTGCTCTGGATAAGGGCGTCTGCCAAATGCCATAAATGTAATTGTTGCAGAAGAAACATCACTTGTGGCTGTACAAAAAGCTACAGTATATGATTTTTGAACATTCCATTCCACATGGATTTTCCATTTCCTGCTATAAGAACCTCCACTCTTCTGGGAAGGTGCTCCACTAGATTTAGCAGAGATTTGTGCTCAGGTACTGATGTATCACATTCATCCATGTTCATAGGTATGGAGCTCTATAGAAGGAGATCTTCCACTTCAACCCATGAAAAGCAGATCTTCATAAAGCTGTCTTTGTGCACGGAGGCATTGTCAGGCTGGAACATGTTTGGGTCTCCAAGTTCAAGTGAAGGGAAATTGTCATCCTCCTTCATCCTAAGACCTTCTATACAATTGTGTGCCTCCAAGTTTGTGGTAACAGTTTGGGGAAGAACCACATATGGCAGGAAAAATCAAATACTTTTGCCCGTATTGTGTAGTACATCAAATGGAAAGATTCAATAATACATAAGACAAACAAAGCAAAAGTAACACAAAGCAAAAGTTGGTCGTTTTTAAGAAGCTAGAATTGTGTAGATCTTCTACGTTCATGCTCATGCACGATACGCACACATCCAGAGATGTATATATATATATATATCCTAACTTTCTACTTTTAGATTAAATTAGATTTGATTGTCGTGCATCAGTGATCCTCGTCCCCCACGACCCTGTTGCCGGTTCACCACTGTTCCTTCCTTGGAGCACTTTTGATAGATACTGACCATTGCAGACCACTAACATCTCACAAGAGCTGCAGTTTTGGAGACGCTCTGACCCAGACGTCTAGACGCCACAATTTGTCAAACTCTCAAATCCTTACGCTTCCCCATTTTTTCTGCTTCTAACATCAACTTTGAGGACAAAATGTTCACTTGCTGCCTAATAAATAAATCCACCCACTAACAGCTGCCATGATGGAGAGATAATCAGTGTTCTTCACTTCACCACTCGGAATATTATAATGTCATCATGTTAACTGATTAGTCTCCTCTCAAGATGAGACATGCCTCGATCCTTTCCATCAGATTTCTGCAGATTTCTCTTAAGAACTTTTTAACTCCACTCGAAGCACCTTCAAAGGCACCTTCTGTTTAATCGCTAGATGTTCACCGTCAGAAGAACCTTAAGCCACCATTCCAGCCCATGTGAAATATATTAAACTCCATTAAAAACCCAGTTAACCATCACTCTCTGTTAACTGGCTTAATGGCTTCCATCAGATTCCTGCAGGGATTTTGTGGTTATGGTAAAACACAATAGTGCCTTCTGTCTCAGGTAGAAGATCATCAGAATAAAATGAGCAAAGTCGGCAGGAATCTTCATAAATACACTTTATAGACCATCAGGATCCACTTAAAAGTTCTAGTGGTTGAGATTTTTTTCTAGAAGTTCAGTTATTTCAGTTTTCTTCCTTTTGCATGACAAAAGCAATATGAAAGCAATTTCGTAACGAAATACCAGTGAGGTGATGAAAGTCTCTACTTATCTTCCCCTTTCTTTCTCTCTCTCGCTCTCTCTCTCTCTCTCTCTCTCTCTCTCTCTCTCTC
>JAAIIK010000315.1:491401-504590 GCA_014706435.1 Silurus glanis
CTCTCTCTCTCTCTCTCTCTCTCTCTCTCTCTCTCTCACATGTGTTAGAATATACTCAAAATGTTAAAATCATGAACAAGCAGAAATGGTTTCCCTCATGTGCAATCAGTGACCATACAGACTGACTTTCAGTCTCGCTGCTCTTTTATTAATGCTCTACCTGAAAACACTGATTCTTAAACCCCTCAAAAGCTCAGCTTTATATATATAGTTAGAGAGTATCTCACCAAAAGTGAGTGCACCCCTCACATTTGAGCAATTATTTAAGTTTATCTTCTCAAGAGAAAATAAACAAGTATGAATGTGCAGTTTGTATATCAGTACAGATTTAATGTCGTCTGAAAATAACAACTTACAGCCATTATAGTCTACATAACTGGCAACAAAAGTAAGTACACCCTCAGTGATAACAGCTGTATGTTGTGTAAAGATGCAAAGCCACATGCCTTGTTCATCGTGTTCATGTTTTTGTCTGTTTGACAAAACCATACCAATTTGTGTATCTCGTATTAAAGCAGATCAAATTCTGTGCTTTGAGAACAATTCTTTCATGCTGAATTCTGGATGTTCAACATGCACCTCATGGTAAAGAGTCTCCGAGGATCTGAGAATTAGAATTGTTGCTGTAAGTAAGATGTAAGAAGATCAGTATCACCCTGAAACTGAGTTACAGCACAGTGGTCAGGGTCATACAGAGGTTTTCTAAGACGGGTTCCACTCGGAACGGATCTCGCAAGGGTCCATCAAAGAAGTCGAGTCCTCGTGCTGTGCGTCAGGTGCAGAAGCTGCTTTAAAAAACAGACGCGTAAGTGTCGCAGCATTGCTTTAGAGATTGCTTAAGCCGAAGGTAATCACACCGTACGCCGCACACTGCAACAAGTAGGTCTGAAGGCCATCGTCCCAGAAGGAGCCTCTTCTGAAGGTGTTTACAAGAAAGTCCACAAAAAGTTTGCTGAAGAAAACCTGCCCAAGAGCATGAATTACTGGAACCATTCCTGTGTTCTAAGATAAACTTGACAATAATGGCTGTAATAATTATATTAATCTTCTTCTTCTTTCGTCTTCTCCCTTTAGGGGTCACTACAGAGGATCATCCGTCTCCATACCCCCCTGTCCTCTACATCTGCCTCTTTCAACCCAACTACCTGCATGTCTTCCCTCACCACATCCATAAACCTCTTCCTTGGTCTTCCTCTTCTCCTCCTTCCTTGTGGCTCCATCCTCTAATAAAGTCATTTCTAATCATGTCCATCCTCCTCACTCCCAACGAAAACCTCAACATCTTCAGCTCTGCTACCTCCAGCTCCACCTCCTGTCTTTTACTCAATGCCACTGTCTCTAATCCACACAACATCTCAGGTCTCACCACAGTCCTATAAACTTTCCCTTTCACTCTCACAGATACTCTTCTATCACAAATCACTCCCGCTATCACTCTTCTCCACCCACTCCACCCTGCCTGCACTCTTTTCTTCACTTCTCTAACACACTCTCCATTACTCTGCACTGTTGACCCCAGGTACCTGAACTCCTCCACCTTCTCCACCTCTTCTCCCTGCAACCGCACCCCTCCACTGCCCTCCCTCTCATTCACACACATGTACTCTGTCTTACTCCTACTGACTTTCATACCCCTTCTCTCCAGCGCGTACCTCCACCTCTTTAATCCTCCAGCATCCAAACACTTTCTATACAATTGTGTTTCTCCAAGTTCATGGTAACAGTTTGAGGAAGAACCACATAAGAATGGTTGCCACAATCCAGATCTGGAGGTTTCTACTCATTTTTCCATGACGTGTTTCCAAAAGAGCTCTGGATATTTCACGAGGATTAGATATGATCTTATATATTAGATATAATTCCAGATATACTTCTGGTTGCTGTTTCAAAAATGGCGTCGAATCGTTTATAATTTTGTTTTTGAGGAGAAAAAATAATCCATCGTTTCTGTTAAACATCAGGACTTCAAACCACTAAACGAGTGCAGCAGTAGGAATGTGTCTCTTAGTCACGCAATCTGTTGAAATTCACTCTTATCTTGGCACGACTTTTCCTCCTGGATGTTTACAGAGTGATAGATTTATTCACATGCCTTTTCACTCTGATCTCAGCCAATACACGATCGATTCTGCTCATCGATCCTCATGTACAGAAATCAGTGTATCATTCCAGATCTTTCATTTCTCTATGGTATTCAAGTTTTCTGTTTTGACACACACACACACACACACACACACACACACATGGCTAGCCAGCACTGCTGCAATGATTGGATCTGTGACAGTCATTGCTACATATTTTGGGTCCGGTTACTGCTTGACCTCACTGAATATTTTTTATTTATTTTTGTTTTCCAACAACAACAAAAAAACCCCAACAGCCGTGAAATATGGAACACATTTTGAACAGCTTTATAATAACTCTATGTGAACCAGTGCTCATCGCAAATTTTCCCTCCTTTCTTTTCCTCTTTTTTTTTTTTCCAGAAGTTGTACTCGATTTATCTTCACTTCCTTGGAATCATTCCCACTGACTAAGCATGATGGAAATGCAAACACATCACTATTTCATGGAAAAAAAACCAAAAACACTTACTTGTGATATTTAGCATCGAGGTTTGTTCTCTCAAATCGTGAAATGTGATTGGTCAGAAGATGCTGATACTTATTTTGACAGCGGCTAGCTGTGATAGTCAGAGAATTATTTATTTATTTATTTATTTATTTATTTCTATTCAGCTCTGGAAGAAATGAAGAAAAAAAATTTTTTTTTTAATTATTTGCAGTATAAAAAAATTATAAAATGTACGAAAATATAGGAAGTAAATATAAAACGAACAGTAAAAACTGAATTTACAATAAAATAAAAATAGAATTATAAAGATAGAAAATGTCATATGAGAATTTAAACTGTGCTGTAATTGGAAAATAATCCATTTCAGAGCAACCCTGTGTGATCGCTCAACCCTGAGACTGATTATATCCGATAACTGCACACCCCATTCCCTGTGATATTTAGTATTTTCAGCCCCATTAGTGAGAGTAATGAGATTTTTCAAACACTGAGAACCTGACAAGGCTTTATTCAAAAACACTTCTTTCAGGATTGTTGTCAGGATCTTGTAAGCCTGAGAGGTGAAATATGAGGCTTCGTTCTGTGGTTAGTGGTTTAGTGAAGTTACCTTTCGCAATTTTGTCCAACAAAGAAAAACGACTGCTCCGCTGTGCCTCGTTGTCTCTGGCGGTCTTGAACATTTGTTGTTTTTCCTTTACAAACAATGACACCTTTGGCTGTGGTTTTAAATAAAAAAAAGGTGGCCACGTTCGGTGTTCACGAACCTAAAAATACCCCTGAAATCTGCAAAATAAAAAACAGATTACTCAGGCGGATGACTGCGCTGTTGTTCTCCGACAGGAGGCTCGTGTTGAGGTGGTTAGATATCGCTCGCTTTGGGTTTGCATTTTATGCCTTCAGGGTGTCACTGATATCTATTCGAAACAGCTATAGAGTGCAGTTCCTGCGGTGTTATGTTCCCGTTCATTCATAATTCTTTAATGCTGCCTATCATATCTTAAAAAAAAGCAAAAAAACAGCCTGGTCATTGTTTCCTTGAACGTGACTAGGCTATAATAATAATTCTCTATCCAATAGAGAAAATGCACTTCCAATAGAGAATTCACTTCATGTCCATGACTGAGGCCAAACAACCCGGCGTGTTTGTGACATACGAAGGTTCCCTTGAGCAAACATGGGCCATGTGGTGAACCACTAAGCCTTTTAAAGAAGCCCTGAGATCAGCAGGACTACAGCGAACACTATAACCCGAGCAAAATCGAGCGCACCGCACTGACAAACACGCCGTGAATCAGTCGAGGACCGGGCGAGGTGTGAATGTAGAACATTGCGAAACGGTGCACTGGGAAAAAAAAAAGAGCTAGCATTCAATTTCAACGCTGTGCAAACAAATACGTAGCCAGTGCTTTGTATTATATACTGCGAGTGCACGGATTAAGAGTGAGTGAATCGGTGTGATTCAATTCAACCCAAACATCAGCTCCTGGCATCGAGTTCAGACTCAGGGAAGCCAAGAATGCCATCTGAATGCTCCTTTTGTCTGAGTAAATAACAGTTAAATCGTGTAAGTGTTTAAGTTTAAAGAATCATTTGTTTCTAAATGGCCCATTTCAAGCTGTAAATCTTGAACTTTAATGTTAGAATCTATAAAAATGGATCTTTAACCAGAGAAGATTAAGATAATGTTTACAAAGTCTAGTGGAACATCTTCTCAGAAGAGTGGAAGTTATTATAACAGCAAATTGAGACTAAATAACTCAGAAGATCAGCGGTTCAAGACCTGGTATTGCCATACTGCCACTCTCGGGGGCCCTTGAGCAAGGCCCCTTAACCATCAACGCTTCAGAGGTGCTGTATCATGCCTGACCCCAGCTTCCTAACATTGCTGGGCATTGCACAGAAAGAATTTCACTGTGCTATAAAGCCAGGTACTGATACTTTGTATAGCAAAGTCATTGAAAGAATCCCAGCACCGAATCCTTCGGTTAGGGGTCCACAAACTTTTGTCCAACTTTTGGTTAAAACTGTGAGAACCGTAAGCTTTTCTTGTAAGGCTAAAGAATTTGCCGTTGTTTTTTTTTTTTTTTTCCCTCAGATCTTTGGTGAACAAAGGAATTTTTTTTTCTCATTTTATCATCTAAACAGTCATCAGCACCAAAAAAAAAGAAAAGAAAAGAACTTTCGTATGATTTATGCGAAATGCATTAGTGTGTAGTCACCAAAAACCTGCAGTACCAAGAGTGACCACGAGAGCCCGCTGTAAGCAACTTGCTCCTTACACACGTTCAACTACAGTTTAATATATTATATTCCATATTATATATCATATATTGATATAGTTGATTTTGAATAGGACCAATTGTTCACTGTGTTCCTGAAGAAAATGTTGACATTCCTGATGTCTCATTTCCACAAACACTGTCCTTACATTCTATAAAAAGTCTCAACCACGACATGCTGGTATGCTACTAGCGAGTTGCCAAGCCTCTGTGTTCTCGGTTTACCAGCAAATGTGGTCATTTAAGATAATTTCAATATTATAAGTATGCTGTTATGGTTGATTATTCACCTTTAACTGCCCTGGAGTGTTTCATTTCTCTGGAACAAATGTGTTCTTTTGCACATTATAGCACATTATAAACAGTCTTTCCCTCACCACTCAAGTAAAATAAATAGCAATGTGTTTATATTACAGAGAAAACAGGATATTTAATCTCTGTTGTCCGGAAGACATAAGTCTAAAATTAAACTGTTGCCTTTGACTTTAACCTCTGACACTGGAGACTCCTTCCTTTAAAGCTAGCCACCTACATAAGGATCATCATATCAACAATTTTACAGGTTTTTTTTTTTTTTTTTGCTGTTTAATGTTAGATTATGTGGTGTTATCACCATACAAATAAAAATAAATCAGAACGAGTACATTAAAACTTATACAGTATGTTGAGTGATTTGCAGCTGCACTATTGTCAGAGAAAACCAGTCAACGCCTTTTAACTAATCAGAATGCAGAGTTCAAGATTTAATCAGGTTTAATCGAATTTTGAAGTTTACATTCAGACAAAGCACGGATCGATGAATTGTAAAGATAGCACTTTGTCCTTTCAATTTTTTCAAATATTACACCAAAATTGTAAATACATTTTTTTTTTATAATATTCCGTGAAAACAATATGAGCGGTGTTTTACGGGGCGACCTTTGTCACCGGATTCGCTTCGTTCCATTCTACAAATCATACTAATCGCTTTTCCTTCGCGTGCCGAGCGTTTTAATATGTCACACGCCTATGTTTGCGTTTCCGTTATCTTCTGACCGTTAGAGGGGGGACGGCCTCACGTGACAACACGCAACGTCACTAAATTACCCACCAATCAACTCCAGATCATAGTAAGTGCTTTGACGTGTCACATGTCCGTGTTGTTGGAGTTTTGTGACCACGAATGAATAAGATTATAAATCAGGGCTAAGGTTTAGTCCTCTGATTGAGGCAACTGGGTAATTAAGGACATTAGGACAGGTTGCCTAGCAATGATTCACTTACTCATATAATAAAAATGTTTATTCAGACAACATTAAATTACAATAGGAAACAATTTATTATCAGAAATATCAACATTTCTCTCAGATGTGTAGATAAATAATTTTTAAATAGTCTAATATTATGTTATATTTCATTATATTGTATTATATTATATTTCATTATATTATATTATATCAAATTATATTATATTATATTATATTATATTATATTATATTATATTTCATTATATTATATTATATTATATTATATTATATTATATTATATTATATTATATTATATTATATTATATTATATTTAACGGATTTATGTTACAGATAAAATAAATATTTAGTGCGAAAAGAAATCGGAAACGCACAAATCAGAACACGGCAACACGGTCAATAGCCAATCAGCGCCTTTCTTGTTGGCCAATCATAGCGTAGGAGGCGGGGTTTGTCGGAATACGGATAGAGGGGAAAATATGAACGCCGGTTGTTCAAACTTCCGCTTGAACACTTCCGGGAATGCTTTCCTACATATTTTGGTAAGAAAAATTAGACAGAAAAATGTCTGCTGATCAAGAAGAGCGCGATACCAAAGAAGAATTAAATAAACAGGTTAGTGGAGGATAAGTGGTGAAAATGCTGCTAGTTTATTAATGCGTGTTTGAACACGTGTTCACACCTTCATCATGATTCTTACAGATGAAGGAACAGAAGGTTGCCATTGATGAACTCTCAAATCTGAAGAAGAACAGGGTAAGGGGTCGAGTTTTCATCATTTATCCCACATTTATCCCTTGAAACAGGTTGGTTTTGTGTGTAAGAAAGGATTCGGATTGAATCTGGATTTATGTAAGTGTGAACACTCATTCACACCACATGTGAAACCTGGTTTAAACCTGGTTTAGGAGTGACTTTAATCCCATTGCTTTAACCTCAGATTGAGGACTGGGATACTTCTAATCCTGAACAATGCGTTACAGATAATTCAGGTTGGACCAGATTTTGAATAAGCCGTTGATTATTTTGATGGATCGTGTATCTGAAATCGTGACATACACAATGATACCTACTGATATCAAGGTGCATTCTGGGTATTTACACCCCAATTATGGACTATGTGCACTAATTAGGGTTAGAGTGAGGGTTCACTCCCTGGTGATTACTGAGTCTCTCCCTTTTCAGATCCTCATGATTCATCCTGACGCCCTACCACAGGAGGGAAGAAAGGAAAAATTATTTAAGAAAGAAAGAAAGAAAGAAAGAAAAATGTTTAAAGTAACGATGAAAGAAAGAAAAATGTTTAAAGAAAGAAATAAAGAAAAAATATGAAAGAAAGAAAGGCTAATTATTAAAGATGATTAAAAAAGAGAGAAAAATTATGAAAGAAAGAAGGCAAGAAAGAAAAACTTTTTAAAAAGAAAGAAAAATTATAAAAAATAGAAAGCAAGAAAGAAAAATGTCGAAAGAAAGAAAGAGAATAAAAGAAGGAAAGAAAGAGAGAAAATTTGTGAAAAAAAGGAATATGTTAAAAGAAAGAAAAAGAAAGTAAGGAAGAAAGAAAGAAAATTGTTTAAAGAAAAAAAAGAAAATGATTAAATGAAGAAAAAAATAAAAATGCTTAAAGGGGTGGGGGGAGAGTATGAAAAATGAATTAAGAAAGAAAGAAAATATTTCAAGAAATAAAAATAAAGGAAAGGAGAGAAATGTTTATTTTTTTATATAACTTACTTTACAGATGTTAGGAATCTGAGGTCAGCCATGATAGAGGTTTAAGGGCCTTGCTCAGGGGCCCCAAAAGTGGCAGCTTGGCAGTACCAGGGCTTTAACCACCGACCTTCCGATCCGTAACCCGGAGCTTTGTGTGCAGAATGGTGCCCTAAAGATCCATGATGTTACTTGGAGCTGCTCAGTAACATCATGGATCTTTAGGGCACCAACTTTGAGACTGGACCTGGACTGGACTGGAGACTGGACCTGGACTGGAATTAATATCAACAGTCTGCTCCTATGGTTCAGGACCACAGTTTGCATGAACAGTTCTGCATTTACGTGTCCATCAGTGATAAAACTGTAATGAATATACATTCGGTGATGAGGATGGGTTTAACTTTGAGTCTGGTTCCTCTCAAGTTTCGTTCTCATGCCATCTCAGGGAGTTTTCCTTTGCCACAGTCGCCACTGGTTCACTCATTAGAGATAAATCTATAAAACTTTATAAATTCTACTTTTATAACCTTTTTATTTCTGTAAAGCTGATTTAGGAAAATGTTCATCATCAAAAGCTTTCTACTAATGAAATGAAAGGGAATTGAGCAGCCTTTGTTCTCCTACAGAAAGTCTTCGTCCAGCAGCCGAACAGCAACATCTTCTTCCTCGCGGACAAAGCAGAGACAACGAGCACCTGCAGGAGTGAGACTTCCTTCACTTTCAGGTTCTTCTTATAGCACTCTGATGTTGGGCAGAACCTAAAACGTTTCATTCGATGTTTCTTGTTTCTATCCATGTAGGGAATCTGGACAAAATGAAGAAAGAATACCAGGATATGTAGAACGTGTGTGTGTGTGAGAGGAAAATGTGTGGGATATGCTGTGTAGTGAGTTTGTCTTCGTCTCAATGTACACTTCACAATCACGTCTACGAAAGGCTGCGGCGTCGAGGACCCGACCGCAGCCAGGACGTCACGAGAAAGGTCTCGGACCCAGAGTACGCTTGTCTTTTCTCCGCTCACGTCCTCCATATGAGAGGAAGTCCGACCCCTCAGCCTCTGCAAGACGACGATGGGAATCTCCTCCTCTGGAACGGGGAGGTTTTCGGCGGGTTGACGGTACAACCTGAGGAAAACGATACCAAAGTTGTTCTTGATCACTTGTCCATGTGCAAAAGTCCGTCAGATGTGTTGTCCATCCTGGGTCAGGTTAAGGGACCGTGGGCGATAATTTATTACCAGAAAGAGAAGCATTGCATCTGGTTTGGGAGGGACTTCTTCGGGAGACGAAGCTTGCTTCTGAGCTGGGGGTCGGACCAGAGTTCCTTTACGCTGACCTCTGTGTCTTCTCGCTCTCCGGGTGTCGGTTCATCAAACTGTTTAGAAGTACCAGCGGTTGGCGTATACAGAATGGACTTGAGGAGTTGGTCAAAGACGGATAATCTAAAAGTTGAGGTTTATCCATGGGGTTACCTCGATTCTGATTTCACCTGGGAAGGTCTTCCTGGTTCCATCTCCTTCGTCAAGACTGATTCTGGACTCGTTCTGTCGCCCAGAGTTCCTCCGATGAACATGTCCATAACTGGTGTGGAACCAAAATCTTGTCAGTCTGGTCAAACATCGGCAGACAATCTTAAGGAGCTTCTAAAAAGACCAGGACAGCAAGAAACTGTTCGGCGTCTCATAGACATCCTCGGCGAGGCCATCCGGCGGAGGGTGGAGCACCTTCCCGATCGGTCCAACCCTAATGGCGCGCAGGTGGCTGTCCTGTTTTCCGGCGGAATCGATTCTATGATTCTGGCTGTCCTTGCCGATCGCTACGTACCTCTGGACCAACCTATCGACCTCCTCAATGTGGCTTTTAAACTCCAGGAATCGAAGATGAATCAGGGGTCTGGTAAGAAAGGACGGAAAAAAGAGCATGACGACGTCGCGGCGACGCTTCGACCGAGGTTTGACGTCCCGGACAGGATCACTGGGCGGGACGGTTTGCAGGAACTCGCGTCTCTGAGTCCTTCGCGGAAATGGAACTTTGTGAAGATCAACGTTACGCACGAGGAGCTGAGGGACAAGAGGGCGGAGAACATCTGCCACCTGGTGCACCCGTTAGACACTGTCCTGGATGACAGCATCGGATGCGCCATGTGGTTCGCAGCCAGAGGAACCGGCTTCGTATCGGAGGGAGCAGGAGAGAGGCAACACAGGTCGACAGCAAAGGTAAGGAATCTTCAAAGGCAAAATTCTTCTGACCAAATGAGATGATATGCACCTCACGCGAGGAATCATGGTAAACTGGTTACTATGCAGTCTGGGATTTCTTCATAATCAGTGACGTCCACATCGGCAGGTCGTCCTGACGGGTATCGGGGCGGACGAACAGCTAGCAGGCTACTCCAGACACCGAGTGCGGTTTAAATCCTCAGGTCTACAAGGATTGGTGGAGGAGCTGGCCATGGAGCTGGGAAGAATTTCCTCCCGGAATCTCGGACGAGACGACCGGATTATCGCAGATCACGGAAAAGAAGCGAGGTAATGCTATTGTTCTGTCATTCCAGTCTGTTATTCTGAAGTTAGACTGATGTAATTCTTGAATCTGATTGGCCAGAAAGGGTTGATTAATTTTCTTTAATCTAAGAGTTATTATAATACAAACACGTTTCTATAGCGACGGCTCGTTCACAGGAACTCGGCGGTCCGACGTATACAGATTGAAAAACGTGTGCGATCGAAGAGTACGTTTTCTTTATCTAACGTTTATTAGTCTCCAGTGTCTGAGGTCAAGATATAACTCGAATTTTTTCCGTTTTTCCATTGCTGATAATTTTCCTATAGAAACATGATAAGGGGTGTTTTCTTCTATTATATAATACTATAGATTGGTCCCCAATTTAAAAAAGTTGGGACAAATGCAAATTAAAACTGCAATCAGTGATTTGCAAATCTCATAAACCCATATTTTATTTACAAAAGAACATAGAAAACATATCAAATGTTTAAACTGAGGAAGTGTGCACATTTGGAAAGGCTCCATCAATGCTGAAAGGTATATGCAGGTTTTATAGCAACAAAGGCTTTCATCTAGAAAACGTCTTTTTCAGGGTAGGCCTTGCGTATTTGAGCAAAACAATGCTTACTGCATCTATATAGCATGACTTTGTGGTAGAGTATCCTGGTGCTGAATTGGCCTGCCTTCAGGCTAGAACTTTCACCATTTAAAAACATTCATAAAGCGAAAAATACAACAAAGGAAACCCAGAACTGTTGAGCAGATAGAATCCTTATCAGACACACATGGGACAACATTCCTCTCCCAAAACCTCAAAAACTGGTACCCTAAATTAACGGATGTATATGGAAAGAAGACGTGATGCTACACAGTGGTAAATGTGCCAACTTTAGTTTTTTTTATCGTGTTGCAGCCGTCAAATTCTAAAATGACAATTTCTTTCCTTAAAATGGTAAATATTCTCAGTTTAAACATTTTGATATGTTTTTTGTTTTATTGTGAATGGAATATGGATTTATGAGATTTGCAAATGATTGCATTCTGTTTTTATTTAGATTTAACACTTTTTTTGGGTGGGGGGAATCTGTATCAAAGTCTTCTGCACTTGTTGTTGCCCTCAGGTTTCCGTACTTGGATGAGGACGTGGTGAGCTTCCTGAACACCCTCCCTGTTTGGGAGAAGGCAGACCTGTCTCTGCCCCGAGGATTTGGAGAAAAGCTCCTCCTGAGGCTCACAGCTGTAGAGCTCGGACTCGGACCTTCCGCTGTACTGCCCAAGAGAGCCATGCAGTTCGGTTCTCGAATAGCCAAGCTAGAGAACAGCCGTGAGAAGGCTTCGGAAAAGTGCACGAGACTGAGCTCAAGTTAGAATTTTTATTTGTTTTTAGGACACGGCAAGTGGATCACAACGTCTCCAGTCCCGTGTGAAAGTGTGTGTTCGAATGCTATATGGAATAAACTTCTGGATTACGAAGTTCTTCTCTGAAGTATCTGTCGCACTCTTGATAAGACACGAGGTTTCCCACATCAAAGCGGCCGGATATCTCGTGGACGTACACCGGCCTCCTGAAATACATCAAAACGTTAATGAATATGTACATACACACTGTGGTCAAAAGTTTGCGGACACCTCATTATTTTTTTTAATATCCCATTCCACATTAATGTCCATTTGCTCTTAATAACCTTCACTCTTCTGGGAAGATGTTCCACTAGATTTTGTGGAGATTTGTGCTCATTCATCTAGAAGGGTGTTAAAGTCAGGTACTGATGTAGGTGAGGTGAGGAGGCCTGGTTTTAAAATTCATCCCAAAGGTGTTCAATACAGTTGAAGCTTTATAGCAGGAGATCTTCCACTCCAAATCATGTAAAGTACATCTTCATGACATCTTCATAAAATATACGATTGTGTAACCAACTTTGTGGTAACAGTTTGAGGGAAAGAATCACACACTATATTTCCAAAAGTATTGGGACACCTGATCTTTCCTGCTATATCCAAACTGTTACCACAAATCTGGAGGCTCTTAATTTTACAGGACGTCTTCAGATGCACTATAATAAAAAAATGTGCATTCACTTGAACTTGGAAACTCAAAACCTGTTCCAGCATGGCGATGCCCCTGTGCACAAAGTGAGCTGCTTGAAGATCTGGTTTACATGTTTTGGAGAAGAAGATCTTGAGTGGCTCTGATCTCATCCCTACTGAACACCTTTGGGATGAATGTGAACGCTGACTGCACCCCAGGTCTCCTCACCTACACATCAGTACCTGCCTTTCATAACACCCTTGTGGCTGATGAACACAAATATCCATAAGCACACTCCAAAATCTAGTGGAACATCTTCCCAGAAGAATGGAGGGACTTATAAGAGCAAATTGGGATTAAATATGGAATGCGATGCTAAAAAATCACCAGGTGACCAATACTTTTGGCAATATAGTGCATGTTGGTGTCCAAATACTTTTGACTCCAGTGTGATGAATGTGAATCACCTTGATATGAGCCATGAGAGGAAGTTCCCAGGTGCATCTCTCTCCTCAAGCGGCCGTGTCTGTAATGAAGAATAAAGAATGAATAAAGCTTTTTTTTTTTATTTAGCGCTGTTCAGTTCTCGATTCTGATTGGTCAGAAATTCTTTAAATTATTTTTTTAACAGCAGATGTGATGACAGAGGAGCTAATATTATGGTAAAGTTTCTATTCTAACATCTAAAAAAGTGTCAGTACTTTATATAAATATCATCCCTCCATCCTCCACCACTGCTCCACTCATCCCTCCATCCTCCACCACTGATCCTTCCATCCTCCACCACTGCTCCACTCATCCTTCCATCCTCCACCACTTCTCCACTTGACCCCTTCATCCTCCACCACT
>JAAIIK010000315.1:516025-536813 GCA_014706435.1 Silurus glanis
ACAGTTTTATATCTTTATGTTTGAAGCCTGAAATGTGGCAAAAGGTCACAAAGTTCAAGGGGGCCGAATACTTTCGCAAGGCACTGTAGGATGAATAAAGGCTCTTCTATGCCTATACTTCTGAAACACTACCTTTGATTTCACTGTTACAGCATAAATGATACGAGCAACTTATAATTATCTCATTTATAAAACGGAGAGTTTAAGAGCCTTGCTCAAGGGTCCAGCAGTGGCAACTTAGTGGTGCTGCGATTGGAACTCATGACCTTCCAAGCAGACATCCAGCATCTTAACCACTGAACTAGTTGCTCAGGTTAGCCTTTCCACTATGTTTTTCGATCAGGGTGACACAACGAAACGCTTACGTCAGTTGAGAGAAAGTCAAACCTGTCTGTCTATAAACTAATTTCCTTTTGCATCCTCTGCCTTTCTGTCAGGACTCACGCCGCTCCACCTGGCCGCTCAGTGCGGCTCTCTCGAGGCGCTTAACTGTCTGATCGCTCTGCGAGCCGACTGCACACTCGTGGACAGGAGAGGCTGGCTGGCTGTACACTTCTCAGCCTTTTATGGACAGGTCTCCTGTCTCCGGGCCCTGTGCAGAAAAGATCCCAGCTTGCTGGATGGATACACGTCTGCAGAGTAAGTTGTGCGGTTCAGTATACCCATATGCATCTGTGTTAAGTGTTCAGGGGGACTCACAACCAAATTGGTGTGTTGTAGGTATTGTGGCACACCCCTCTTACTCTCAGCCATGTCAGGATCTCTGGAGGCACTGGACTACCTGCTGTCCAATGGGGCAAACTGGAGAACGACGGACAGCGAGGGCAATAACGTGGTCCAGCTGGCAGCTCTTTACTTTCACACTGACATCCTCAGGCGCCTCATTCAGCTGAATCTAGATGACCTTCCTGTGTGGAGGATTCTTGTTGGTATGCTACCTTCCTGCTGCCTTTCATTATTTTTCTAAAAAAAATTAGCATTTACCTGTTTGCACATTAAGGCGGCAGTAATTTTTCAGAGCTCATTTATTGACCTAAACAATTTTGAAAAAGGTTGGAATATTCAAACTACTCAAGGCTTCCTACCTCGGGACTATGGCCAACTTGTCATTCTTCTGAGGTGTAGCTCAGACAGCTTGTTTTCTTTTTTTTTTTTTTATGGTTAGCTCATCTCTTTAGAGCATAGTGTTAATAATGCTAATGTTGCATGGTTGGTCTCTGTATTTTAAAAGCATGTATTTTGACGAGCTCAAACCAGAGACAGAAACAGTTTGGTAACAACATATCAAACAAAGTATCACGGCAAGGTACAAGAGTTATAGTGAGCGTATTATGCTATATCTACACGAATCTGGACACATTCGAAAAAGGGTGTTTTTGTCAAAAAAATATCAACTTTTTGTCAAAAGTTGCTCATCCGCACTGAAACTTCCGAAAACGTTATGTCTCTGTACTGCACATGAGCAAAACGTAAGACACTTCGACCTGCCGTTTATTTACTTTCCGTCTCTTTAAAATGTTGCCGCAATGACTAAAAATACATCATCATTTTCATGAGCATTCATTTTCTCAGTCGCTGTCTCAGTGTGGACAAGGCAAAGAAAAGAAGGAAAAATATTAGTTTTCAGTCCAATAAGGTCCTTTAAATAGTGTCATTGGGCATACCTGTGCTTAATCAATAAGAGCAGTGGTCCACAACCCCCGGGCCACGGACCAGCACCGGTCCGCGGGTCAATTGGTACCGGGCCGCACAGAAAGAATGCATAACTTACATTATTTCTGTTTTGTTTATTATCTGATTCTGTTTTATTTTGGAAAATGACCGGGGGCTCCGGCCGCTAACACATAATACATTACCGCTAAATAAGCCTCGTCCCCCACGACCCTGTCGTTGGTTCACCACTGTTTCTTCATTGGAGCATTTTTGATAGATACTGACCACTGCAGACCAGGAACATCCCACAAGAGCTTCAGTTTTGGAGACGCTCTGACCCAGACGTCTAGACATAACAATTTGTCAAACTCGCTCAAATCCTTACGGCAATTTTTTTTGCTTCTAACATCGACTTTGAGGACAAAATGTTCACTTCCATCCTTATAAATCCTACACACTAACAGGTGCCATGATGAAGAGCTAACAGATAACAGACAGTTATTTACTTCACCGTGTTACCTGCACTATTGATATTGACCTGAATGTGACAGATTAGCAATGTGAGAAGAAAAAGAGAGGTCCATGGTTAAAATAGGGCGAGCACAAGCTCCTGGAATGGAGATGTGGTAGCTCAATGCGTTGGACCTCTGCTCAGGAGGTCCTGAGTTCAGGATTTTACCAATCCATTAATGAGCTGGCATCCATGCTGAGATCCCATCTCACTCAGATAATATGTATTAGTATTACTTTATTTATTAATCTTTATTTATGACATCTGTGTGTGTTCTTTGTGACTTCAGAGATGTTACAGAGCAAGGAGAACAAGAGGTTAGAGATGGCTGTCAGATGCATCGAGGCTCTCTGTGTGAACGCTGACCCCTTCTGGAAGGAGATCATGGATTCAGGTTGGTTCTCAGGACAGTTTTGAGTGTTTTTTCCTCTGTGTATATCAGAAGCAATTCACATGCGATTGCATGAATTGTTAAAGAATGGCCCATCATATTTTAAAAAAAAAATCTGGTTATAGTTACATTTAATCTTCCAAAGAAAAGTCTCATCTGTTGGAAAACTTAACCACTGATCCTCCACTAGAGGTGGTAGTTCAGTGGTTAAGCCATTGGCCTTTGGATCAGAAGGTCATGAGCTCTAATCCCAACTTCTCAGTATTAAGTCGCTGTGCCAAATGCCATAAATGTACTAATCGTTACCATGGAAAAGATACTGTATTAAAAAAAAAATCTGTGACTTAGTACTTTTTAGCTGCAATACTGTCAGAGCAGCTGTTACAAAAAAACCTTCTGACCAATGGGAATCGAGAACTCGGGAGTACTTTACTCTATATACAGTAACAGTGTGTAATAATGCAGAGTGTGTTCATGTAATGTATGTATTGCTGCAGGTGGGATCCCAGTATTAGTGGACATTTTGCTCAACGAGAGGCCGTTGTTCCAGCGCATGGCCGCGGCTGTTTTGTGTCACATGACAAAGAACCTTCCGGTTTGTGAGGAGCTGGTGCGCTTTGGTGGCGTCCAAGTGCTCATCAAACACCTCGTCAACCACGATCCAGAGCTTCAGTCGCGCTGCACCGTTATCCTGACAGACCTGGCTAGTCACAGCGGGACGTATCAGACTCAAATCGCTGAGCTTGTGAGTGTACAACAACATTACCTTCTTAAAGCCAAGCACAATATTATCAACATATTCACATTTCCTAGCTCATATGATCTATATATATATATAAAGCTCAAATACCACTGACTGACTCACTCACTCATCACGAAATCTCAAAAACCACTGCACGGATTGCAATGAAATTTGGAACATACCTTCCTCTTGGGTCTTAGGTGCTCACTAAGAAAGGGTTTTGAAAAATTCGCCCTGGATCGCGGCTAACTCGCGAAAAACGCGATTTCTCACGCATTGTAAATTCTTCGAAATAACATTACGGATCCTAATGAAACTTACTACATTGCTTCTTATTACATGTTAGATGCACGATAAAAATTATTTTCAAAGTAGTTTGCCCTGTATCGGTACTACAAAGGGGTAGTATGAATAAGATAACATAAAATCTGCTGCTCAATGGACTATAATTCCTTTTAGCGTACTATATGCTATTCTGTAATATTAGTCATCTGTGTTATGTTGTTCAAGGAAAATAATCAGTAACAGTTTGATGGAATGATGTGGAGCTACTGTTTAAACCCTGAAGTCTATCATTCTGCTACATCAGCAACTCCGAAGGTGTTATATAACATTGCTCGTATAGTAGAACCGTTTTTCAGTTAGACCCATGTTACTTCTTGTTAGCACTTACCTCAAAGCAGCTGTCTATTGTTCCTTCACTTATAGTCAGAGGACAAAAATAACTTCACAGCCTGTCACTGATAAGTAGAAAGTGATATCTGCTGAAAACCCACAACACGCATACTGTTCGGATTGATTGTTTCCTGAAAAGCTTCAGGTTCCAGTCGAGGTCAGGTTTGGGTTTGTAAATAAATAAAAAATATACGGAATATTAATATATATATATATTTTAAGTAACGCAGCTTTAAATAACGGTAAAATTGAAAAAACAATAGCACTGAAGCAGCTAAATTAAAGCTAAAGCTCAATAAATTCATATTGACATAAACCTGTGACTTTTTGTTCAGACCCAGACCTAAAATTCAGACGATACAATACAATACATACAATTCAATACGATACCATTTTATATCGATATTATGTATGATATTAAGCGGACGATACAATACAATATATACAATGTGGTATGATGCAATATGATATGATCCTGTACCATACATATTATACAATATGAACGATACGATACATACAATGTGATATGATATGATACGATACAATACAATACGAATTATACAATACATAAGATACATACAATATGGACGGTAGGAAATTATAAGATACATACAATATGATATGTACAATTCTCAGCTTCCGGTACAATATACAACCACGTGTCATCAGATATATTGAAAAACTACATGCAGAATAATACGTATGAGCATTTACTGTATCACAGTGTATCACAGTCTGCTTTTCTACTGTATGTGAAATGTGTTTTTATGTGTTTGTGTGCTCTACGAGGATGGGGTTGCCCCTGTGGTTCAGCTCTTGACCTCTGAGCTCCAGGACGTGCTGCTGAATGCTGTCAGGTGTATCCGGGTGCTTTGTGTCGCTTGTCCCCAAAACCAGACCATGATGGCAAATTGTGGAGCCATCCAACAGCTGGTGGATTTACTGACTGTGAACTCTGGTACATTACTCAGGAAAAGAAAAACATTACCATGGCAACACTCAGTAATGACATCTTATATATGTGTAGATAGATAGATGGATGGATGGATGGATGGATGGATGGATGCCGGTACATGTAATTGAACTGAACCGTTTTGGTAGATGGGTTTCGGTAATGCAATCCTTTTTACGTGCGGAACATAGTTACAATCTGAGTTCCCTCAGGAACATGTTAATTGCCGGACCACAAGTTTTTTTTTTTAGTCTCCGCCTTGCACTTTCAGCGCACTGTCACTTTTATTTTTATTATTAAATTTGAAAACATACACAACAATGCCAAGGGTATTAAAAAAAAAAAAAAAGAAACTAGAGTTAGCACAGTGTCACTGTGGCTGCTCGCTCCGTACCGGAAATACGATTTGTAGTGCGTAATAAAACTACGATTTAGTTTTACGCATGCCACTTCCTTCTATTGCCAACGATTTTGCGACAATTCCGCATATCGAGGGAGTGAATGAATGAATGAAGGATATAAAGAATGAAGACATTTGTGAAAGTATTCTGAAATAAGTAGAACAGTTAAGTAGATCATATCTTTAGAAAATTTCATTTTAGCCTATAAATGGATAAAAAAAAAACTGTTATCGTAGACAAATCTCTGTGGTATAAGGGGAATTAAACACTTTGGTTTTATAGGACAATCATAATCACATAATTTCCTATAATCTCATGCCCCAAAGTGCTTTAAATGGTTGCTGGGCCCTTGAGCAAGGCCCTTAACTGCCAAGTGCTCACTTGTAAGGTGCTCTGGATTATAGGAAGTGGAAAGTGGTAGCCCAGTGGATAGGATGTTGGACTTCTGCTCGGAAGGTTGTGAGTTCAAATCCCAGCACCACCAAGCTGGCACTGCTGGGCCCTTGAGCAAGGCCCTTAACCCTCAACCAATCACTTGTATAAATGACATAATTGTAAGACATTTTGTATAAGAGCCAAAATGACAAATGTAAAATGGCATCTTCCGAATTTTACAAATGTATGTGTGTGTTGAACAGATCTACTTCAGGGAGAAGTGTGTCTGGCTCTGGCTGAGCTGGCCCATGGCCACAGGGAGAACCAAGACCTGATTTGTGGTGCCTCTGCCATGACCTACGTGGTGCAGATCCTGAGCTCTAGAAAAATCTCACTCCAGGTGAAAGCTGCCAAAGCGCTAGAAGCCATAGTGCACCAGAACCCTGCCATACAGGAACAATTCCTTAACAAATCTACCACCAGGCATCTTCTACACCTCCTAAAGGTAACACGATTAATCTTCAGATTTGGATAAAATTGCTCTCTGATTGAATAGTCACCAGATTGGTCCTAGACTCTAAACCCTTCATTTCATTTATATGAGGTTTCTACACACTTGGAATAATTATAAGTCTGGATCCATCCATAGTTCTGGCAATGCAGATAAATGGTAAGAATTTGTACGAATCGTGTTCCTGTTCTGGTGCCACAGGTTTTCGATCAGAAGGTGAGGGAACAGGGTGCGACGGCTCTCTGGGCCTTAGCGGGACGAACCCGGAAGCAGCAGAAGCACATAGCCGAGCTCATCAGCTACCGTTTCATCCTGGATCTGCTCCTGTCTACGTCGGATAAAATGCAATACGTAGGTAAGGCCGCGGGGACCGGGACCGGACAGAGCTTAGCTCGTTACAGTGTGTACTATTCCAAAACCAGCATCTGGGGTCCCTCGTAAATTTAAACTAAAACCTTCCCAGTGAAGCTGTCATCCTGTATGATCTCATGAGGTTAACAAAACTGAGTGCCAAGTGCTGTAAAAAAAAAAAAATAAAATAAAAAAAAAGCACTCGACGACACGCCGATGACAGGTCCTGGATAAACCGTGCCGAACATTGATAGACGTGCGTTTGGCCCGAACGTTCCTCCTGCTACTGTGAGAAGGGTCACGTCCGGCGGGAAAGCCAGCAACACTTCCTGCCTCGAGATGCTCTTCTGTCTGTTAGACTCATAAGGCGTGCAGAAGCGCACTCAGGAATACTTGACCCCCGTCGGGATTCCGCTCCTCGGCTCGCTTTACGCTGCTCTTTTTCTCTGCTCTTGTTTTTGCCATCAGTGTCCATTACTTACATGACACGGTCACCGGGAGTTCTCATACTACCAGGTTTAAACACTTCCTCCTGTCTGGCTCTCGAGTGTGACAGGTCTGTTTAAAAGCTCCCGTCTAGCAACTCCCTTTGGACGATTTGCAGCCAGAGTTGTCCTCGCATTCGATCTATAAAATGCAGCATGTGGAACAGGTCACCCGGACCTTATTATTTTTCCGACCTGTCTGCTTCTATGATTTGCAGGATGCCAGGCGGTGATAGCGCTTAGCCGAGACTGCCACGCCCACCAGTACGGACTGTGTAAGGAGAACGGCGTGCCACCGTTGGTTCGGTTGCTGCGTGGATCCCGGACTACCGAGAGAACGCTGCTCGCCGTCATCGCCGCGCTTGGGACCTTGTGCATCGGTAACAGTCTTCCAATCCTACAGCAAAACGATTTGCGTACGAAATATTAATATTATAGAAGGTTCTCTCTGATTACAGGTGTGGCACACAAGAACAACAAAAACAGCCAAAATGTGATCTATGAGGAAAAAGCTATTCCGACCTTGTTAGAGCTTCTCCGAAACCACAAATCTCTCCAGGTCAAGGTACATAATGAGACTGTTACCACACTGTTAGCAAAAATGATTCAAAGCACATCCTGGGGTCTTTTATTTTCCCTTCAGCCACATGTTGTCAGACACTATTGTCTATTTAGAGCTACATTTCACTTATGCTATAGCAGCACTAAAGAGTAGGAATGGTAAGATTCAGCAAATCGCAAGTTAACGCCGTGATGCATTATCACAGAATTTATACATTAGAGCTAAAAATCAGTAAATAAAACCATCTCAAGCTTATGATCAGGACCGGTTTATAAACGTCACGTTCTTGTGCACCACTGCAGGTCCAGGTCTCTCAGACTCTCGCTTGCATCTTGATGGGCAACCAGCAGCTTCAGACGGTCTTTTGGGAGCAGGAAGACTTCTCCTACTGCATCATTCAGGAGCTGCTACAAGCCGAAGACAGAGTAACGTGCACTTTTATTACAGCTCACCGTACATTTCATGCCCTAGTTAGTGATATTTATTTATCATATAGACCATGTTCAGTGAGGATTCTGATTGGATGGAAGAAAGATAATTTCAATAAAATTTTATTTCTATAGCGATTTTCACAATGGACATTGTCTCAATGCAGCTTTACAGACGATAGGAATTATCGAGCAAAGTTCACTTATATTTAAATTGATGTGTATTTATCCCCGATGAGCAAACCTGGGTAACTGTGGTAAGGAGAAACTCCCTTAGATGATATGAGGAAGAAACCTTGAAAGGAACCAGACTCAAAAGGGGAATCCATCCTCATCTGGGTGACACCAAGGGTGTGATTATAAATCATTAAAAAAAACATTACAAACATCATGAGTGTGTGATTATGAGTAATGTTTTTTTCTACAGTGGGTTGGAATTGTAGAACCAAGAGCTCCTCAGCATCTCACAACTTTGCTCAACATCTGAGATTATAACAGATTCAACACCAAATCCTCCATGCCAGAGCCTTTAAATGTCCGAAATCCTAATTAAGTGGGACGCAACTAGCGCTGGTACGTCTCTATTTGGCTCAGGATCCTCACGAGGTCTTAAATCTCCATGAGGTGGAACACAGCTGAAGCTGGCCCAATCTCTGGATGCCTCGGGATGGGTAGAAAAGGAGAAGCAGTGAAGAGGAATGAGCTTAGCTGCTGTTGATAATATTAACATGAAGATGTGCATTTGATCCGATGGACTGATGAACGAACGCACTGATTATAAAAACCTAAAACCATAGTAACATCTAGTTTCCTAATGACCTTACTGAGCTCCATTGAAGATATTTTCATGTGGTGTAACTTATATATTCAGCAATTTAGAGTAATGGGGTTTGAGAGATGAGTTTAATGAACCGAAGAAGAAAAGTGAAAGCGAAAAACGTGAAATAAAACAAAAAGGGCACCAGGATTGAACTCCAACAGCTTCATTATTAGTAAAAACGTTCTCTTTTTCTTTCTAAATCCTTTCCACCAAAACTCGTGTGAATAAGTGTAATCTGGTACCCCCTGGTTGTGCCCAATGCACTAACATCCTTTAACACCTTCCACTTATCATTAACATGCACCATTTCCTTTACACTTCAGTTCGGATTTGTATCTGATCCGATTCCGAATGTTTCCTCAGAGCATCCGTCTGGAAGCAGGCCACGCCCTGGCGCTGTTTGCATACAACAATCCGAAGCAGCAAGCGGCTATTAAGAAAAATGGAGGCGTTCCAGTGCAAACGATCGAGACCTTTTTGTTTTCAAATGATGAAACCGAAAGGGCCAAAGCTGCATTTCAGGTTTTCCAGAGATCCATAAAGTTTCTCTATAACTATCAATCATTTCTATTACATTCATCGTTCCTGCTGTAACGAATCGTAACTTCTTATGTTTCCGTACAGATGATTGTGCTAGGTAATGTGATCACTGGCTCTGACCAAGTGACCCTGACTGCAAGGGGAGTCACAATCCTAGTGAAATTACTGCAATCGGATAAAAACTGTTCAGTGATCGTTACAGGTGAGCCCAAAACCCTTCTTTGAGCTTAAATACTACAGACAGTTTTCAAACATAACATTGTTTTATGTGATTCTAGCTCAGTTTTTAGCCAGCCTGGCCCACACCCGAGCAGGTATCCCGGATGGCATTGTGACTATGGGAGCGATAGAGCACCTCTCCAACCACCTGTACTCCGAGGACGAGGAGGTACACCAGATAAAACAAATCTAATCAAATCACATCTTTTTGTGCCTTGTCCGTGTTTGTTATTCACGCCGAGCTTCATCTTCGCCCAGGTACGCACGGCCTGCGCTAACGCCCTCGGTTACCTGAGCTTCAATCAGTTCGCTCATCGCCTCCTGCTGGTGGAATGCAGGAAAAATCCACAGACGTACAGAACGCTGAGGGAGCATTTATCCGAGGACGCCAAAATATGCCGCAAGTTCACGAATGAGTTCAGTAGACAGAGGAAAGTGGGGCTTCCATCACTCGAATATCGCGCCAGAGAGGTAGATTCTTATCAGAATTTGAACAAAGTCAGATGGACTGAATTGAATTAAGTGGTAGCTCAGTGGTTAAGATGTTTGACTTCTGATCGAAAGGCCATAAGTTCAAATCCATGCTAAGCTCCTGCTCCTGGGACCCCGAATCAAGGCCCTTAACCCTCATGTGTATAAGGTCATCTGCCACGTCTTAAATGTGCCTCAAACCGTAACGGGGTGTACAGTTACCAGCATGAAGTGGATGGATTTCCAATAACAGCATGTCCTAAAGTGTTTTATTCATCTTTCAGATGTTTCAGGAATCAATGAGATATCCCTGAGCCATATTTACTTCCTGTCCTCTCATATAAGCGGTGGACGAAATACAAAATCTACTTACCTTAAAGTAGAGATGCACTCAGTAAAACATGACTCTGAAAATGCTCTCTTTAAACTTTCACTTGAGTAAAAGTACAAAAGTATTTGCCTTCAAATGTACTGAAGTATGATTTATTGTGGCTTTAATGTTCCTGTTATCATTTTGATCACAAGACTCTTTACTTAATCACCTCAGTTTATGTGTAAAGACTCGAATCTGACTCTCAGCACACTGATCTATTAATAGAATGATATTAATGACTCAAACACTGATTGATTTCTATTACAATCATCATAAACCTTCTTTTCAACTACAGTAAAACCCTACCGTAAGAGCAACTAATAGTACGAGCAAACGGAGATACGAGCGACCTTGCTCGCAAAATTGTACCCTATTTTGCGAGCACGAGCAAACCCACGCTGCTTTCGGCCGAGGGTAGCCTCAGTCGCTTAGTTCATCTCGTGTCTCTCGGTCGCTCTCGTTGTTCAGTGCAGCATCTTACACTCGCAATCAACCACTACCACATGGGTAAGTGTTAAATTATGTTTACATTACTGTAATTTGTGGTGTATTTGTTTGTTAAAATAGGCTACAAATACTTTTAAGTGCAGAAATAAGCGATCGAATGAGATCTCGGGAAACGGATTAAATCACTTTTACATTCTTTCTTATGACGAATATTAGTTCGGACGTACGAGCAAATGGACCTACGAGCAATTTTCACGAATTATGCTCGTCCAACGGGGTTTTACTGTACTTAAAAAAAAAAATCACGTAAATGAGGTCACGTGTGTGGTGGTGAGTTCGAGTCTGGAGTTTCTTCATCATTTATTCCTCTCTAAATGTTCTGCTTGATGTTGAACTGATGCTGAACTGTATGTAAGCGCCGATCAGAACGCGTGTAAAATAGAGCGTGCGCTCGACCCTGATTGGTGACTCGCTGCGTGTTTCACCAGTTTTTATCCTCATAAATAAAAAGAAACGACTGATTTCACAAAATGTAGTCGAGTAAAAAATGTCAAATATTTGACTTTGAAATGTAGTGAAGTTACAGTAAAAGTCTCCCCGAATGGAAACACTTTAGTCAAGTACTGCGGAAAAGCTACAGCAGGAAACGAATTACATTTACATCCTTACACTCCACCCCTGTCTCATATCTCCTTCCAGGTGCACCAAACAAAAGAAGACCTCGCACGGCTCTGACAGAACCCACCCTGCCCTGGAGCTGAATCGGCCCGCCAAGCTGTGATTCGTCCGATCCGTGTCTGGAAACGCAGAGCCTCAATCCTGACAGGGGTTCAGAAGATCGACATGCCAAACCTGAGCTACTCTTATTACCACAATAAATACACAGAAATAATACCCAAAGACATATTTCAGCACGTATATCCATTTTATTCTTTTTAAACCCTTTCATTACATTATTCAATACGATATTTATCAATTAATCTTTAGTTTTAACACCGGAAGCTTGATGGAAGCATCTCTGACGTCTGTAGAGATATCTCTGCCCAGTGGAGCTCTGCCAGGAAACCATACGGATGAGTGAATAAAAAAACGATGCATATGAATAGAATTATAATAATGTTACCTGGACTCACTTTGGCTCATAGGTGACCTCCTGAGTGTGGGTCACGATCCCTTTACCCTCCCTCAGTCTCTCCACACCGTTCCTGAAGACAGCAGCACAGGATTCAAGGTGCCGTTTGTCGTTTTTATGTCTTCCTGGAGCGTTTTTTATTCATTTTATACCACGTCGAATTGTGGTTACGGGTTATTATTGATTAAAGAACAATGAAAAGAACTTCCTGAGGTTTTTCCCCCCTTTAAAGTCGGAGATCAGACGTTTTTCATGGAAAGGCGTTTGAATTTCTTTCAGCGCACTTATCTAAGAATGTTACATATGGCTGCTTTAATGCGACACGATTCGGAAGATTTACCATGCGATCATCACGCCGTTATCGGTACAGAATTTCGCCGGAGGACAGAGCAACCGCAATCCCGTGGCGTCGGTGACGATCCTCAGCGTCTCTCGTATGTATTCGTTGCTTGCTACTCCTCCAGATACGACCTGCAGAAAGAGCGAGAGTCGGAGTCGATTTAAAAAGCAGAATGCCGAGTGCAGCGCGGTGAACTTACCAGAGTCGGGTTGTTCTGTGGTAAAAGGTCTCGGGTTTTGCAGAATAAAATGGCCCTGTGGGTGCGCTTGGCAATGTGCGATGCGACGGTGTGCTGCGCCGCTGCAGCGATGTCCTGCACACAGGATAATAACTGACCCGGCTCAACGCCTGCTAGGAAACATCCATTATAAATCAGGATTAAACCCACTCTGTGCTCTGACCCAGGGCTGGTTGATATGACACCAAATATCATATCGCGATACTTTTCTACGATATTGAGTTCGAACAAAATAATAGTAAAATAGGCAAATAGTAGTTTCCTTTCATGCCTATTAGGAAAACCAGCCCAGTCAAAGGCATCTGTTCCGTACCGTATAATTATCTAATGGTTATAAATGTGAAAAAAACCATCACCGTACCAACGATAACTAAATAAAGTGTATCGCCAAATGGTGCATCACGAGATCTGCGTTATAACGATACATCGCTCCACCCTTACAAATCCGAACTAATTTTTTTAAATAAATGATTTACCCTCCTGCTTTTCTTTCTTGTGGATCGCCATGGTCACTTGGTTGCGAACGCCGGCGAAGGAGAAGTTGCAGTCGTAGTTCTGCCCCATCGGCGGTTTAAACCGGAACTGTAGCCGGTCTCCTTCTTTCGCCAGCAGCTCGATGGCTTGTCCACCGCTAAGACCACGACACCTCGGGTGCTGGACGAGAGACAGACGTCTCGCCACCTGTATGATCAGAGCGCAATTCGTTATCAATGGCTCACACCACCAGTATCCCGAGTGGTATGGTATCTCCTCTACCTTGTCCAGAGTGTCTCCTGGAGCCTCATCCAGCGTTCGTCCTAACAGTAAGAAATCGTCGACGCCTCTCGCCAGCGCCAGAAGAGAATGACCTCCAGACACGAGCAGCACCAGGAATGGGAACTCGACGTTCTGGAGCATCCTGATGGTCAGAGCGTGGGCCTCCATGTGATGGATAGGGATGAAAGGTTTCTCGTGTTGTCTTACGAAGCTCAGGCTGAAGCGCAAGCCCACACCGAGGCTCAGAGCCAGACCCGGTTTGACCGTCGTGGCCACGGCATCAAGTTCTCTTGGCGTGACGCCGCTCCTGTCCAATGCCTCCTGCACGACTCGGCTGATGTTCTCTTCGTGGAGGCGCTGGGCGACGGGCGGGACTATACCTCCTGTTCTGTCGGAGAAAAACATCAACACTTAGTAGATCCATCAAGAAAAATGCTTAAAAGCACCATCCGGGTTTGAAACATCACATAAGACTCAATCCCGAAGGTCTACTGAGAAGATCAGAACAATACTGGATTTTCGTTGTGTCTAGAACAATTGCTTTTATCCAGAGTTGAGTTCATTTATCACCAAGATCTTGTATTATTGATGGACTCACACCACTTCATAAAGTCTTCCCCAGCACATCCCAAAGATTCTCAATTGGGTTAAGGTCAGAACTCTGAGTGAAAATGGTCTTTCATCCACTTTTTTTGCAATGTGACCTGGATGAATCCTAGAACTGTCATAAAGAAAATCCATTGATGAAAAAACCTGGTCATTAAGGTAGTCAGACCTGACTAACTGAAGCATCCGCAGATCATAACATTTCCCCCACAGGATTGTACGGTTGGCACTAGGCATCAAAATATCCACCTCTCTCCTTACGCTTATGCTCCTCTGGCTCTGGACAGGACCTTCTTTTCAATCTTCATGCTCAATAGCAAACTGAATTGTTTTATCTTTGATGTGCCTCGCAATCGGTGGGTTTCCTGATGTTCTTACTTTCAATATTAAACACACCCCTGAGCTCTAATCTTGTTTTTTTATTTATGGTTTGATTTCATCATTGTCGAGATCTCTGACCTCATTTTTCCTGGAAGATGATGGGTCACCACTATCCTTCCAGGTTTTAATAATTCCCTGGATAGTTCTTAACCCTAAATTTAACCATTTCAGCAATCTCTGAATCTCCTTTGTTGTTTGTTTTTTTATGCTTGATGCAGACCAAAAACCCTTCTGAAACATCTCCAGGACCACAGGATATATCAAAATGGGGAGATGAACCGAGAAGCTCCTCAATGTATCGGTCAGTGTTTAATCGCCCATACACCGATCAGGCATAACATTATGACCACCTGCCTAATATTGTGTTGGAGTTGAGGACTAACAGCATAACCTTCTTCAGCAGTTTGAGCTACAGGAGCTCGTCTGTTGGATCGGAACCACACGGACCAGCCTTCGCTCCTCACGTGCATCAATGATCCTCGGCCGTCCACGTCCCTGTCGTTGGTGCTCCACTGTTCCTTCCTTGCAGCACTTTTGATAGATACTGACCACTGCAGACCAGGAACATCTCACAAGAGCTGCGGTTTTGGAGACGCTCTGATCCAGACGCTTAAATCCTTACGCTTGCCCACTTTTTCTGCTTCTACTTTGAGGGAAAAAATTTTCAAATATATCACACCCTCTAACAGCTGCCAGGATGAAGAGATAAGAGTGTTCTTCACTTCACCAATCATAATGTTCTGGCTGATCGGTGTGTTTATCACTGCAGTAATTATTCAGTAGAAGGCTCTGAGCTCATGCACAGGAGAGGAGATGTTTATTCGAGATCTATATAAGGAAGGAACGGGGATAAGGATTGACATGGCATTAGAGAAGATCTGGAGTGATTTGTGTGCAATATCTCAATACAAAAACATCTCGGCATGGACTTGGTGTCAGTGTGGAGAGAAATGAATGCTGGTTACTTCAAGTGAACTTCCTTCTGAGAGTGTAAAGCTTCTCCAAGGATGGTCCCAGTCTCATCCAGGACAGCAGCTCCGGTCTCATCACAACTCGTCTCGATGCCTAACACCACCCTGGATCTGACCTGAGAAGCTTCTCTGAATGCTTTAAACCCCATGAAGACACACTGCACCAGCCTACACGCCCCTATCCGTGCATACATACTGCACGTGTTCTCGTATTACCACGAAACTACACCACGAGTTTATGCTGAGTGATCAAAAATAATTCCACGCATCATCGTTCTGTCTCGTATCAACGTCCTTTTAACCACAAGCGCCAAATTCACGTCACACACTCAACGCAAACGTTCGCTCTGTTTCGCGTTCACGTCGCCGTTCCGCTTTTCCCACTCGTTTTCGTGTCCATTCCGCTTCCTCGTCTGCGATTGGCTGAAAGACCGATATTTTATCGCAAGTAACCAATCAACAAACAGAATACGATCTGATTACCCAATCATAACAAAGGAGGCGGGCTCTGTCGCAATGCGAGTGGGAGGAACAAAGTAGCTCCGACACTAAAAGTAGCTCCGGAGGGCAACAGGTTGTTCCGCTTATTACAGTCATTTTTATTTATCATTGCAGTTCATGTCAGTTACATATACATATAAAATAAGATAAATACAATTAATACAAAAATATAGAGAAAATTATTCTTTCTAAAACCACGCCATTTATTTTGTAAAAAATCGCGGAACCTTGATGCGCCGCATTTGTTTCCAGGGTGTAAAATGCCGACACGACACCTCGCATTGCATGGCTGTAAGAATTCTTTTTTTAATAATCGGGGCTGTTTTTATGTTATTTTATTATTAATGTTCAACCTGACGAGTTATTTAATAGTTTACATTTAAGTATAAACTGGAAATAACGTGTATTTCATGTGAAGTAAAGATATAAAGATATAAAAATGGAGCCAGAGAGTAAAAAGAGAAAAGGAATGGAGTATGATCCAGACTCTTGGCAAGTCCTTCCGGTCCTTTCAGACGAAATGTCGGATGATGTGGAATTCCTGGACGCTTTCGCCGCCCCGATCACCGATAAACGCCAAACCTCACGTCTGGTCAAAGATCTTTCTGCGGTCCACCCTTTATCAGATCTCCAGCATATCAGACGAGTGAGATCTTGCAAGGACAAGAGCAGTCCTCACCCGTTAGAAGTGATCGTGTGCCTCGTGAGCGACGTCCCTCATATCAAACGGCGTCCGGCATCCCTGAGGGATCTCCTGAGCTCTGACGGGTTCAACCTCGAAGGCTTGGGAGAACCTTTCCCGGTCCGGATCCCGGCCCGAGCTCCTTTAACCAGGCCGCAGTTCGAGCAGGCGAGCCTTCACTGGCCGACGTCCTTTCACGAGGACAAGCGGATCACGCTCGGTTTAAAGGGACAACTCTTCACGTCCAGGCAGATAACCAAAATCCACGAATACATGACGTTAGCCGTGGAGGCGGCGAAATCCGGGCGAGAGGAAGGAATGGACGCGGTGGGCGGCGTGATCGTCGACCCGAAATCGGGACGGATCGTCGCCGTGGGTCACGACCTGACCCGGGATCATCCTCTTCACCATGCCGTGATGGTCTGCATCGACCTCGTGGCCTGGGCACAGGGAGGAGGTGTGTATGGGTACAAGAAACACCCGGCGTGTACATACACCGCCATGGACCACCAAGTCCAGACAGGAGCCTCGGGGTCTGAGGAAAACGCCCAGCCGTACATCTGCACCGGGTACGAGCTGTACGTCACCCGCGAGCCGTGTGTGATGTGCGCCATGGCTCTGGTCCACTCCAGGATCGGCAGAGTGTTCTACGGAGCTCCTTCTCCTGACGGCGCTTTGGGCACCAAGTTCAAAATCCACTGCCAGAAAGGACTGAATCACCATTTCGACGTTTATCAAGGAGTCAGGAGGCGGAGCTGCGAGGAACTGGTTCCGTTGACGTGACTGCTGTTTTTATTATACCGACTTTCTTACTTTTTTTTATCGCAAATATTATTAAAGATATTTCATTTATACGATTTGGACCACCCTTTTTCCTTTAACACTCAAATCTAAGATTTCTTTTTAAACATCTCCATTCCACATTTAGTCTCCATTCACACTCATAAAAAAAAGTGTTCCTCAAGATTCTGTGGAGATTTTCTGCTCATTCAGCCACAAGGGCGTTAGTAGGTGAAGTGAGCTGAGGAGATCCGAAGGTGATGAATAGGGTTATCGCAAGAGATCTTCCACATCTTCCAACCCGTGAGAAGAAGACCTTCGGGTGCATCGTCATGCTGGAACAGGTTTGGATCTTCTAGTTCACGTTTCATGCTTCCACATCCAAAGGCGTCCAACACAATTGTGTGTCTCCGACTTTGTGGGAAAGAACCACATACGGCTGGAAAGGTCGGGTGTCCCAATACTTTTGGGCCAGATATATTGTAATATGTGATGTTGTAATATATTGTAATCGTGTAGCAGGAAGCTCTGCTAACGCACGAAAGAACAACGAAGAGAAGAAGAGAAGCTCGACTGAGTAGCATGTTGCCATGGTAACGCTGAGGCTGCCAGCTGTGTAGTAACGGAGTTCGATCATAATCCGCATAATTAATGTAGATATTATTATTATTAGTCGAAGATCCGGTGCTTCAGTAGGCGTCTGATCCGACTTCCAATCTCAGGGTTTATATATGAGGGGTGCTCAATGCCCGATTTCACATAGAACTACCGGTTTTCTCCCAATAAGTTAACATACATCCCATAATGATCAAGCTGTAAATAAAACGTCGGTGGATGTTGCGCTGGACGCTCGCACACGCAGTTTAGCCGATTGCATTAGCTGACGTGCGAAACGAAAATCCCGTCTCTGCGGTTATTTATTTTTTCAATTTATTGATCCAAAATGTTTTAATAAATTTTCTTCTATATCTTCGTGATGTTCGATACGTCATGGCTTTAAAATGTTACGAGGAATCTTTTTTTTTTTTCCGAATACCCGGTGTCATCGCCTGACGTGAAACAGAGACGGCTGTGTTGGAGCTACTGACCGGGTGAGGAACAGCCGAACTCTGACACTAAGGGTGTGGAAGACAATTTCATGTCTCAGGTCAAACACCAGGGCAAGTCTGAGCACAGCAACAAGACACAAGGGAGTCCTACTGACTCTGGACTGGACTGAGGAGTCAAAATCTGAAATATTTGTAGGGGCAATAACGAGTGTCTGTAGGCAACAGTGAAGCATGACGAAGGTTTCCTGCAAGTTCAGGGCTGCATTTCTGCAAATGGAGTTGGAGATTTGGTCAGGATACCTATAGATCATGCAGTACCATCAAGGAGAATCTGATTGACCCCAAAAATAGTCATTCTATTAAGAACCATCTTCACCATGGAGAAGAACAAGGGGTCCTGGAAGTGATGATGTGTCCTGATCTCAACATCATTGAGTCAGAAGGATCTGAGGAGCCTACATCCACAGGAGATCTTTGGTTAGTCTTTAAAGCATTGTTTTTTCCACCTGATGAAAACTTTTCCACAGAACTACTTTCTCCTTTTGTGTTTAATTTTTTCAATCATTGAACATTTTGGATTTCTTCAGTGTTAAACGACCCAGAATATGTTTTATATTTTAGATGGTCTAAAGTAGCCCCATTGGGATTTAAACTTACAACCTTCAGATCCAAAGTCCAATGCCTTAACAGCTAAAACTCCCTGTTGGACCCAAGAGTGAAGGAAAAGCAGCCAACAAGCATTCAACACCACTGGGAAATGTAGCTACTTTGAAAAATATAAAACACATATTGTGGGTTTAATAATAGTTTCACAGTTTAGTTTTATTCAGGATTCGTGTTGAACATAATGAAAATAAAGAGAAGGAAAACGAGAACAAGGTGTCCAGACTTTTGACTGGTACTGAATAGAGACGCAGACAAAAAAACTGAGACTGCGAGAGCACAAATAAGCCTTTATTACACACAGGGTTTGTTTGAGCTCCAGTAATACCATGAATAAACAGAGACGCTGGGAGGAAAACAAAAAAGAAAAAGAAACCCAAGCTGGTCTGCTCATTAAGAGATTCACAGTTACGTCCTAATAAACGAGTACACTGACTGGAATGAGCACATAAACATCACACTCGCATCAGTAAACACTAAAAACCTCGGCTCACACGCTGCTTTAGCATCCTGATGGAGGAGCTACTGCAATACTCTAACCAAAGGAGAAAAAAAATCATAATCATGCACGTCTTTATAAAGACTTGAGACGTGGGGGGAGGGGGTTGTTTGGGGTTTAAAAAGCCTCGGATTTAGTGCACACCCACAAACAAAAACCGAAACAAAAGCAGCAAACGAACACACACACACACACCACCTCAAATGTGAAACCCGGGCCAGCCCAGATCCATGAGGGAGCTGAAAGAAAAACGGGGGACAAACAGAAAAGGAAAAAAGAAATTAAATATTTAAATTAATGCTTGAGGCGTCGTCACGTGTCCCCTCCCCCACACCAAACCACTCCGGGGTACCTCGAGGTGCGTGTGGGCGAAAGACAGACACTAAATTACACTCTGTACAAAACTGCAAAGTGCCTCCAGGAGCTGAGAGAGAGAGAGAGGCGTTCTTTCCATCCTGGTCGGTTAATACTTGTTGATGCCGAAGAGTCGGACGCCGTGGAGCTGCGGCAGTTTGGGGATGAGGACGCTCAGCAGCGACGCCGTGTTGATCACAAAATGAGCCGTGTCGTATTTCGTGTAGAAGCTCGTCAGGAAATATCTGAGGGGAGGAAACGCAAAAGTATTAGGACACCTGTACTTTCCTGCCACACGTGGTTCTTCTTCAAGCCTGTTACTACGAAGTTGTACAGGACGTCTTTAAGTGCGGTAGAATAAAATAATATCCATAAAGATATGGGTTGGAAGATCTCCAGCTATAGAGCGTCAACCCTAATGAACATCTGTGGGACTGCACCCCAGGCCTCCTCACCTCCATCAGTACCTGACTTTACTAACATACTCGTCTCTGAATGAACACAAATCTCCATTAAATCTAGTGGAACATCTTCCCAGAAGTTATTAGAACAGCGTAGACTAAATGTGGAATAAGACTTTATACTTTATAATGTATTTTATGATTTAATAATTATTATTGATTTACGAGAGAAATAAACCTACATACATACACGTGAAATAATTATGATTTGATTCTCACACACACACAAATACGTACAAAATGATGGGTGAAATGGTGAAGAACTTTCTGGAAGATGTGAACTGCACGCCGTAGTCCAGCTGTTCCCAGTGTGTGAGGAGTCGGGCTTTGCCCTGGTCTGGAGTCTCGAACGGTGTTCCTTTAACCGCGTGCATGAACACGTACATTCCCTACAGGAGATTAGAAACACTGTACATCACACACACACTCCCTACAGGAGATCAGAAACACTGTACATCACACACACAC
>JAAIIK010000315.1:553086-572649 GCA_014706435.1 Silurus glanis
TTCTTTCTTTCTTTCTTTCTTTCTTTCTTTCTTTCTTTCTTTCTTTCTTTCTTACATTTAAAGTAAAGTATAAATCTAATTTAGAATCTATATGCTTTATGTATTCTTTCTAAAATTATCCATTTTTACACGTTGTAACGATGTAATAATGTATATGGACGCTTGGTGGCGCCAAATGTCCATAGAATGTCCCTTTTGGTTTCATCGCAGAGCAGCAGCGTGTAAACCGTTACCTACATGCTGATATACACGTTCACGTCACAACACATTATACACGATATAGCCAGAAGTTTGTGGACACCTCACTATAAGTTTAATCTGTGCTTCTTTTCGAACTCCAGATTTAGTCCACCTTTACTGTTATAATAACCTCCACTCCTCCGGGAAGATGTTCCACTGGATTGTGTGGACATTCGTTCAGGATGTGTGTTAGTAAAGTCAGGTTCTGATGTAGGTGAGGGTGAGGAGGCCTGGGGTGCAGTCATCATAAATAATTCATCCCAAAGGTATTCAATAAGGTTGAAGCTCCACATCATCCAACCTATGGAAAGCAGATCTTCCTGGAACTGAAGCGTGTTTTGGTCACCAAGTGTAAATGAAGGTAAGATTTAATTCTGCACAGACGTCCGAGACAGCCGCGTGCCTCTGACTGTTCGAAGAAGAAGCACATGTATAGAGTGGAAAAGCCGAGTGTCCTAATACTTTTGGCTGCACCGTGTTGGTATTAAATAAGTCAAAAGCCCTTTTGTAAAGGCACTCGTGTGTCTTTCAATATTGTTTTACCATTCTACCATTTCTGATCCTACTTTAATAATCTGAACATCCTGCCAAGACGTAGCTCAAAATCCTGACAGCACGCTTGTACCGAGGGACTGTTCCTCCACCGCTCCATCACTTTCCGGCTTTCTTGGCAAGCTGAATTCATGTTAATTCTGGCTTTTCTGTAGGACAGATGTACCAAGGATAAAATACTAATCGTCAAATACGGTGAAATATATGGACAAAGTGACATTTTAAAGGAAAATTCAGCTACATTCATTTTATTCACTAAATCTGGGGTGTGTGTGTGTGTGTGTGTGTGTGTGTGTGTCTGAGGGCAGATGCCAAGCTTTTAGAATGTGACCATATATGGCAAATTTTACAAATCCCGAACTCCAGGTTGCTTGTGGGCGTGGCCCATCCGAGAATTCCTATGTTTAAAAACATTTTAACGTAGGGTGAAATTTAAAAGTAGTTATTTTTACAAAATAGTAACCTTTGCAGTGTGGTACAGCGCCCCCCAGTGTTCCTGCCACGAAGCGCATCAAGCACCTTCTGCTATTCGCTCCTGAACTCTTTGCAGCGGTGTCAAAACGGCGAACTTCGAGACAAGGAAGAGGGAGCAAGAGCTCCGGTGCTCCCTGTGACTATGCGTGCAACCTCGTGCTGCCCATCTGATTCGATACCACCAATTCCCACTTCAATGATGTAACCTCAGATGAACATCACATGACATATTATACCGTGTCGTTATTTGTTTTCACAAAAATAAAGCTGAAATTGTGAAACGCTCGTCCAGCCAAACAACTTTAGCAGCAATATCTTGAAGGTACCATGTTCTGTATGACTTTATCATTCTCTCAAATCATCGCGGAGGAATTCTGGATCATTTCCTTTACTGCATTACTTCAGTTTATTGAGGTGCTACCAGAGGTACAGCACAGCATTTCAGTCAAGATTGAGGTCTGGACTTTGACCTTAAATCCTGAGATTCTGGTCTTTTTCAGATGTTCTGCTGCGTGACCCAATTTTGGTTAAGCTTTAGCTGTCAGACAGATGCCCTCACATTTGACTCTAGAATACTTTGGTATATAAAGGAGTTCATGGTGGACTTATTGACTGCCTGTTGCTCAGGTCCTGTAACTGCAAAACAAGCCCAGATCAGCACATTGACAGTTAGTGTGATGTGTTTGCACACCAAACTGTGCATTATGGCCAAACATCTCCATGTCTTGGTCTTCTCGTCTGTCCAAAGTCTTGTGGTTTGTTCTATGTTCTTTTTAGAGAGAAGAAAATTTCTCCTGGCATCCCTCCCAAACAAACCATACTGGTTCAGGCTTTTTCTAATTGTACTGCCACTCATTTAACATCAAAATCCCAAATTCAAAATTACATTTCAAAATTTCTTGAAGACCTTGGGGTAAATTAGCTGGGACGTCCACTCCTGGGAAGATTGTGGACTCACTTGTATATGTTCCACTGTGCAAATAATTGACTGTCAATTTTATGGAAATGGCCTTATAACCCCTTCCAGATTTCTGGGCAGCAACAGTTGCTTCTCTACTACCATTGCTGATGTCCTTGTGTGAAAACACACCCGAGTGCTCCAGAACAACGTCAAATCGGGCTTTTCTAGAGGTGCTCACATTTTTCTGGCATTTTAACAAAGGCGTTTGATTAGCAGCACCCGGATTCCACATCGGCTCTTAATTCCCGTGGAAGCGGTGAGGGCGTACTTAGATTTTCACACGTGACTCGTAATGGAAAAACGTTTACACACTTTGTTTGAATGTGATGTTAAGTCTTACATTTCCTCTTTTCTCACATTTGAGTCTAAGAACAGCATATTCTCATTCCTGTCCTCTGTTTTATTAACAATCAACACCTTACGAACTGTAGATTCTGTCGGTCAGGAACATTCCGTTCCCCACAAGGCCGGTTTTTACGCCGAATATGCTGTATGAGCTGCACAGGGACGGGAGGGGAAGAAGTGAAGAGTAATACAAGTATGGGAAGAGGAGGTATCTCTTTCCTCACTCGCTGTGTGTTTGTGTGTGTGTGTGTGTGTGTGTGTGTGTGTGTGTGTGTGTGACAGACATCCCTCTGCAGATCTCTTTTCTTTTATAATAAACTTTCTTTCTTTTTGATTCTACTCGAGCCTGAGACTATTATCCAGGATTGGATATTTTGTAAACGTGGTATTGTTCATCTGAGGTTGTATTTACCCGAATCTTAAACCCATAGAAGGATCAGATGGTAATATTTATGATATCCTGATCATGCAAAAAAAAAATTTCGATGGTGCTACACAAATATTGAATCGTACCGATAGATTAGTATAAGTCCTTGTTCTTTTTCTACAAGATCGAAATAACGCCATCATTTACTTACGATTTTGCAGAAGTCGAGATTGAATCGATAATTTCGCTGAAAACACGTGTGTTGTTTTCTTTTTTTCACATTTCATGCTAATCACCTGCGAACTAGTCACCGGTTGTACCCCACAGACCAGTTTCATTTGAAATATACTTAATTTAAATTTACACTTATGACATTTGGATGATGATGTCCTTATCCAAAGAGACTTACAATGATCTCATTCATACAACTGAGCAGTTGAGAGTTAAGGGCCTTGCTAAAGGGCCCCAGCAGTGGCAGCTTAGTGGTGGGAATTGAACTCATGACCTTCTAATCAGGACACCTGAGTATGGAACGTTCTACAAGATTTTCTGGAGAATTGTGTGAGATTCATTCAGACGCATTTTAGTAAAGTCTGGTACTGATGAAGCTGAGGTGAGGACCCATATATCTATAGAGTTAAAAGCAGAACTCTACGTCTATAGACATCCCCCCCCCCCCAAGAACGTTCTTGCGACCCATTTGCAACTCTTCCAAAATTTCTGGGTCAAGAAGTTGTTGGGGACCTTTGCCCTTAGTATTATAACTTAATATCCATATTAAAATAGCTATACAGGCGTTTTTTTTTGTTGAGCGTATTCAAATCCACACTATGCATCCAGTAAACCAGAGGATAAGTTGAAAAAACTCAGGAGTTGGTTGTCCTTCAACCTGGAAGTGGTCCAAATTTAGCAGTGTGACGGCGAGATTAGCCACTAAGCCGACTCAAATAAGGCTATGGCTGAAGGCCTAAGGCTGTCATTTAAGCCTAATGTACCGAACAGAGCGGTGTGAGGTTTACAGGCCTGATTTTTAAGTGCAATAGCAGATTGTGGGTGATCCGTCTAACATGTGGCCGTGTCGCCGAAACAAAAAGCGATATTCGGGGATCTGCATATCGGAGGATTTCGTTCCTGTAGGTTATTTTAACGGGAACGATTCACTAGTCTGCTTAACGAGGGCAATCTATTTATTTATTTTTTAAATTATTTTAATTTTTTTATTTTTAATATAAACGTGATGGCGTTGTACCTCGGACCGGTGTCTCATATCACAAACTTCGCACTTCATCGCGTGTTGGGTTTCACGAGTTCTCTTAAAGCTGTTTACTAGAGAGATCCTTTTACACTTATCAAATTGTGTATTTCATAGCAGGGATGCATGCTATGGCCCGCATGCACCTCAGAAATCAACACCTTGGATATATTTACTAGCGAGTGGAAGTGCCAGTGACAGGCAAACGCATGGGTGTGAAAATATGTGTCCATTTCTAATGCAACTGCACTCCTATTTGCAGGAGGCGTATTCAAGTTTGTTCAGGAAGACATTTCCAGTGTTCATCATCTCCTCTGTGAATTATTAGGAAAATCCCACAGGCAGAAAAGAAGTAGTCGGTCATGATGTATGATGTCAAGTTCTTCGACACGCGACGCCTTTTTCTCTGAAAGCTCACGCGTTTATTTTCGGCTGGTTAATTGTTTATAATTCATGCGTACGTATGAGGACTCGGCCCTACAGGTGGTTTTATTTTAGGACGGGGAGAAAATAGCCTGACCCATTTTTACCATGTTGTTTCAGGTTGTGGTGTGGCAGAAGTCCAAGGTATCGGATCACGCCTCGGCTCTCATGGCCGTGCTCGGATCCTCCGTCGCCGCCAACCTGTTACCGGTTCGACATCGCCACGAGCAAGCAGAGGTCAGTGACGCGCTGGGAAACGCTGGGAAAAGGAATTGTACACAGCCAGAGTTCATGCACAGCAATGGAACAGCTTGTTATTTTTTTTTCGCCATAAAATGATAAAGATGAAGAGAAACCTGGTTGGTCCTGTACCTGTATTTTGGGATGGTAGTAGTGGTGTTGGCGGTTTTAATACAATTACACTTATATACACCTTTTACAAGATCACACACTGTCAGACCCACCCTACATTGGGATGTACCATTATCTATTTTATTACATATACAAATCAGCATTTAGGAAAAGGCCATTTTCCTGAATTCTTTAGTTAGGTTATCAAATGACTGATCAGAAAACTTGCGTTTTAATGTATTTTAGTTCAAGAAGTGGGTGAAGAGTGATAGCAGGAGTGATTTGTGATAGAAGAGTATCTGTGAGAGTGAAAGGGAAAGTTTATAGGACTGTGGTGAGACCTGAGATGTTGTATGGTTTAGAGACAGTGGCATTGAGTAAAAGACAGGAGGCGGAGCTGGAGGTAGCAGAGCTGAAGATGTTGAGGTTTTCGTTGGGAGTGACGACGATGGACAGGATTAGAAACGTGTTTATTAGAGGGACAGTGCATGTAGGACGTCTTGGAGACAAGGTGAGGGAGGTGAGATTGAGATGGTTTCGACATATGCAGAGGAGGGACATGGGGTATATCAGTAGGAGAATGCTGAGGATGGAGCCACCAGGAAGGAGGAAAAGAGGAAGACCAAGGAGGAGGTTTATGGATGTGGTGAAGAAGACATACAGGTAGTTGGTGTGATAGAGGCAGATGTAGAGGACAGGGGGGGTATGGAGACGGATGATCCGCTGTGGCGACCCCTAATGGGAGAAGCCGAAAGAAGAAGAAGAAGAAGAAACAACATGATCTCACCAGATGAAGATCCAGCTAAAAAGTCGACGTTTTGACCATTGCGGAGATTTAGCAAAAATAGCAAAAGGTGCTTGACGTACTTCGAAAAGAAGACTTCCAGGACACGTTCCAGAAGTGGCAGGATCGCTGAAAACGCTGAGCAAGGGGACTATTTTAAAGGTCATAGTGTGTAAACGTAGATGAATAAAGTTTTGAAACCTTTTGATACCACCTCGTACACAATCAATGAGAGGTCGATCGTTGTAAGCTAACCTTTAATTTTTGTACCATTGATTCCTTTTGAGAGACTACATCATTTCAGATGTTTTTTCAGATGCATTTGTCGCTTTACTGCGTCATATCTAATTTTCATGGAAGGAATTTAAATAATTCTCCATTTTTCCATTGATACGGAAATTCCCCAGATTGGAAATTTCTGGCCACGGCTCCATTTTTATTCTATTCACATTTGAAAAGGGTACAACAAACCTTTGCACTTGACTTTCGCGCCGACTTGTGTAAAGTATTAACTGGGTAAAAAAAAAAAAAAAAAAAGCTCACCTTATTATTATTATTTTTATACAACCAGAAGAAAAAGAAAGAAGATATTCATCAGCTTCCGAACCTTGTTCTCCCAATGGCCACGTTTTCTAAAAAGCTCCAAATGAATAAACAGTGGAGTCTTGACATGTCACGTTGAGCTAAATTTGACTTAAAACTTCGCTCGGCTCCTGCAGGGAAACTGAGCTTAGGGACTCACATAACATTTTCACTGCAGAGGGCTCTTCCCCTCTCCCAGGAGCACTGTTTCTCTTCGCCTTGCCTGTGCATTCCTCAGCACTGAAATTTCTTTCTTTTCTTTTTCTTTTGACTCCGCATTCTGCCCAGGTAGTCCCTCAGATCAAAACCCCTTGCGTTCAACCTCTTTGTGGCAAAGCTTTGTTCATGTCATGGAAATCCTTTGGCTAGTCAACTGGTAGACAGAAAATTCACAAAAAAATAGCTAATGACTGCAAAATAAAGAAAGAACGATAGTAAAAATGGGATGAAATTTACTGGAATGTTAAGACTTACCTCACAATTGGTTGGAAATTGCTCATAAAAGCTAGCTACTTATAAGCTAGCTACATATACAACATACAGAATAAATAAGACCAACCCAAACATCAATGTTTACCTCAGATTTGTTCATAAATATAAATTTTAAGACTGTGGAATTAGAAACTACGTACTATAATCACAGTTAGCATTGACCTCCTGAACAAAGCCATCCTTAAAAACATGAACGTTTCATCACAACTTGTGAACTCAGACATTGTGGTGTGATTCTGGACATTTCATGATCTTTTAGCTTTGAAATCGAGGAAAGCTTTTGTCAAACCGAACAGCATTTTGTTTTATCGTAGCATAACTGCAGCTTCAAATCTCTTCCTTTACTTTCTCACCATTTATTTCTTAAGCAGTTGTTACCAACACCAAGTTCAACCAAAATGATACTAATAAAGCTAATTTATTGTATCATCTGCTGAAGTTAATTGTAAATCCCATTCATGGCATTTAGCTAATGCCAGAAGCTAGCTAGCTAAAGAGAATGAGTAGTAACAAAGCAAGGTAGTCAGGAACATCAACAATTTCCTCAGATTTGTTTCTACTGTCATTTTATTTATCTAGGTATGTATCTTTTGTTGTTAGCTAGACGCCATGGTTGGCATTTGTATTTTAGATGATGCTAATAAAGCACAATAATAAAGCATAATTTATAGTGTCGTTTCTGTTCAATTTGGTGTTCGTATGAAAGTCTTTACAGTTTGATCAAATGTTTACTATTATATTGGCTGTTCACTGGGTTTATAAAAGGTTTAAAAGCTGTAGGTACCTGAATTATTGTTTTACTGAAGAACTTTTTAGTAATTTCACAGCATTAGCCACTGTAACCATAAGGTTTTATATGAACAATGGTTTGTTTTGCATGATTTGGTTTGCAGTCTTTGATGAGTATAATTATAGTGTCATTATGGACACATCAAAGTTTCTCAGCATGTCTATGGAAAATGTAGAGATTTTAGGGTTAAAGGTCTACAGATTTTACTAATAACAATAGCTGGAGGTTGGATCGTGCTTGCCGATAAATTATTAATCATCCAGTAGTTTTTAAAATGGATACTGGATAAAAACAAACATAGCACTCCACGTAAAATAGTATTGAACTTTATTATAAAAAAAATAAAAAAAATTATGAATAATGAAAAAAAAAAAATTAATATAATAATGAATAAATTTAATTATACTATTTATAAATAAAAAAAAAACAGCATGTAGTGTCACTGATTCACCTCTAGAGGCTGCTCTCGTAATGACAGCGGACCAGAAGCTGGAAAAACTATCTGTATGGATTTTTGCCAATAGTCGCTAGTTCCAGCGATTAGCTATCAGTGCCGATTAATCGGCAAAACCATTGAATCGCTCGACCTCTATTTATGAGAGCAATTTCTTGGTTTCACAGTTTTTCTGCCTTGTTTGATGTTACTCTTCAAAAAGGCAGAATAAAATTCGGGTGTTGGAAAAGTGGAAAGCAAGTTCACGTGGTGCACACAAATTTTTGATTTGCAGTATCTTAAATATGCCCTCTTTTATTGTTGCTATGATCTGGTATCTACTCCATAACAGTGGTGAACAAAGTACATAAACAGTCTACTTGAGTAAAAGTAGAGATTCACTTGGTAAAATATTACTCCAGTGAAAGTTAAAGTGCTCCCTTTAAACTTTAACTTGAAAGTGTCTAAAGAACTATGATTTATTATGGCTATAATGTTCGTATTATCATTTTTTTTCCCGCAACACTTTTCGCTTAATCAACTCAGTTTATGTGAAAAGACTTTAAAGCTACTCATGACACAAAAATCTATTAAAAGAATGATATTAAACACTGAGTCAAACACTGATTGATTTTTATCCAAATTATCATAAGTTTAAAACCTTCTTAAAACCAAATTACATTTACTTACTTACTGTCCACCACTGCTCCATAATCCCCTTTACTAATCAACAGAAGTGTTTCTGTACAAAATGGATCATAATTTGTTCAATTACACCTTCCCCATCCCGTATCTGTGCAACTGTAGAATTGCGTCTGCACATTATTTAGCTTTTCTCACCTTCAACAACCTTCCAAAGCTAGTCAGATAGACACCCATAGCTCTAGCATCGCATTGTGTCCTGTGTCATTTTGCAATAAAATGTAATGCATTAACATCTTGCACTGAACATAGCAGAGATTTCTAGCGGTCAGTTTGGGCTCCAGAACATGTGAAGTGCGCGTGTCAGAGGATCTCAGCATGGCCAGGCTGGCGAAGAGCCGCTCTCACGCTGTGCTGGCACCAATTACGCTTTCCCTGGGCAGCGCACGCAAAGAACGGGCATTCGGTCACATGCTCAGCTGCGGAGAGTTCACATCGTTCGCTATGCCAACGAACAACCAACGTGCGGCTCTCGGCACCTGGTTACGAATTTCTTGGACTTTCCTGTCTCTTAAACACGCACACAATTGTAAAGATTGACTGTTTTTCTCGGTGGTACTCCTCCGAGCTCCCGGAGCCAGTTTGTTTCTGCTCAGACACAGCAGATGAAATCTGTAAAATGCCATTCTGTTTGCAGTTAATCCCACCTGACAGATGTGGAGCGTGGTTCCTAGCCCATTTTTAATACTGTTTTTGTTTTGGAGGCCCTCCTTCAGATCAGTTCCTTACATAAGCCCTTGACCTTTTCCACCTCGGTTTCCTGTTGTGAGAGCTGCCCTGGTTGTTTTTCCTCTTCTTCATGAAGGGCAGATCTTGGGTTCTGGAGTGCGATGCAGTGGTCATTTTAATTTGGAACACAATGACGTCAATCTGCGCAGTTGGAAAGGAAGCTATTGTGAGTGGACACATGGTGCCCTACTTTTTTAGCATCGTTGTCATAACCGGACAATTCGAAAGTTTTTTTTTTTTTCCATGATACTAAATATCCAGTCCATATTTAAAGAGGCGGTGGATAAAGTAATAAAAAAAAAATAGAGATGTCCATTTGCTCTATTAACTGGCCTGGGACAACTTCCAACTTTCACCAGTTCATCATTAGTTAATCGTTTGTCAGGGTCCTGTTGGATTGGATTTCGCATTGGTTCAATGGTTTGTTTTAAATGGTGCATTAATGCTGTAGATTTAATTTAATTTTTATCTTCTGAAAATCATTTATTTTCTTATATCTAATATACAGGTGCAGCGCAATAAATTAGAATATGATTAAAAAGTTGATTTATTTTAGTAATTCGTTACAAAATGTGAAAATCGTATATTATATAGATTCATCACACAAACTGATATATTTCAAGTGTATATTTATTTTAATTGTGATGATTTTGGCTCACATTTAACAAAAACCCACCAATTCACTCATAAGACCAATCAAAAAAGCATTTTAGTCAATTGTTGACCTTCTGGAAAGTCTGTTCATTTACTGTATATACTTGGTAGAGGCTCCTTTTGCTTTAATTACTGCCTCAATTCGGCGTGGCATGGAGGTGATCAGTCTGTGGCACTGCTGAGGTGGTATGGAAGCCCAGGTTTCTTTGACAGTGGCCTTCAGCTCATCTGCATTTTTAGGTCTCTTGTTTCTCATTTTCCTCTTGACAATACACCAGAGATTCTTTATGGGGTTCAGATCTGGTGAGTTTGCTGGCCAGTCAATCACACCAACACCATGATCATTTAACCAACTTGTGATGCTTTTGGCAGTGTGGGCAGGTGCCAAATCCTGCTGGAAAATGAAATCAGCATCTCATAAAGCTGGTCAGCAGAGGGAAGCATGAAGTGCTCTAAAACTTCCTGGTAGACGGCTGTGCTGAACGTGGACCTGATAAAACACAGTGGACCAACACCAGCAGATGACACGTGTCCCCAAACCACCACTGACTGTGCAAACTTTACACTGGACCTCAAGCAGCTTGGATTCTGTGCCTCTCCTGTCTTCTTCTTCCAGACTCTATGACCTTGATTTCCAAAGGAAATGCAAAATATTATTTCCTTTCATCTGAAAAGACGTCTTTGGCCCACTGAGCAACAGTCCAGTCCTTTTTGTGCTGTGTCCAGGTAAGACACCTCTGACGTTGTCTCTGGTTCAGGAGTGGCTTGACACGAGGAATGCGACAGTTGTAGCCCATGGATACGTCTGTGTGTGGAGGCTCTTGAAGCACTGACTACAGCTTCACTCCACTCTTAGTGAGTCTCCCCAAATTCTTGAATGGGCTTTGTTTTACCTTTTTCTACCACATTATTCCTTCTATTCAACTTTCCATTAATGTGCTTGGATCCTGCACTCTGTGAACAGCAGCTTCTTTAGCGATGACCTTTTATGTCTTACTTCCATGTGCAGGGTGTCAATGATCGTCTTCAGGACAACTGTCAAGTCAGCAGTCTTCCCCCATGATTGTGGAGACTGAACCAGACTGAGACACAATTTAAAGGCTCAGGAAACCTTTGCAGGTGTTTGGATTTAATGAGCTGATTAGAGAGTGACACCACCAGTCTCCAATATTGAACTTCTTCACAATATTCTAATATTCTGAGATGCTGAATTTTGGGTTTTATTAGCTGTAAGCCAAAGTCATCAAATAATCATATGAAATATATCAGTCTGTGTGATGAATCTATATAATATACCAGTTTCACTTTTTGTATTGAATTACTAAAATAAATAAACTTTTTAATGATATTCTAATTTATTAAGATGCACCTGTACACTATATGGACAAAAGTATTGGGACACCTGACCTTTCCAGTCACATGTGGTTCTTCTCCAAACGGTTACCACAAAGCTAAAGGTACGCCGTTGTATCTTTGGATGCGATATAATACAATATTGCGTTCACTTAAACTTGGAAACCCAAACCTGTTCCAGCATGGCATTGCCCCTGTGCACAAAGATCTACTTTGTATAGGTTGGAGTGGAAGATCTTCTCCTATAGAGCTCTGATCTCATCCCTAATGAACACCTTTGGGATGAATGTGAACACTGACTGCACCCCAGGTCTCCTCACCTCACCTACATCAGTACCTGCCTTTACTAACACCCTGGGGCTGATGAACACAAATGTCCACAAGCACACTCCAAAATCTGGTGGAACATCTTCCTAGAAGAGTGGGGAACTACTACATATTTAATCACCAAGTGTCCACAAACTTTAATGTTCTGTAAATATTAGAGGCACACATTTGTATTGGACCTCTTTGGATGCGCTAGCATGAAATTCTGCTCCATGAAGATCTGCTTTACATGGATTGGAGTTTAAGATCTCCAGCTGTAGAGCTTCAAACCTATTGAATACTCATTCTATTCTGCATTGAGTCCCGATTTGCAAACATTTTTTTATTTTTATGATGTGCTACTCGACTTGGAATGGAATCACCAGTGACCGTCACATTCATTTAAATCTTGTATAAGATTAGATTAGATTAGATTAGATTTGATTAGATTTAACGTTATTGCCAATGCACATGTTATGGTACAAGGCAACAAATACAGTTAGCATCAAACCAGAAGTGGATGGTGGACAGTGAAAAATTATTACATATGTTCTGGTTGGTAAGGCAATGGTATATGATAGATATAAATAACTAATGATAGATGAATTAATAACATGAAATGAATAATATGAATGTAACTAAACAGTGCACAAAGAGGGTTATATATAATGGGTACAATGGTCATGGATAGTGCAAGGAAGGAGATATTGTGTAAACTGCGAATAAATAGGTTATATTTAATTCAGATTACCGTAATTTCCGGACTATAAAGCCCACCCATATATAAGCCGCACCCACTGAATTTTACAAATATTTTTATTTTTAACATAAATAAGCCGCACCTATCTATAAGCTGTCTACACTAACAGGCTTTAACGAAAGACACGTTACACACGGTGTAACGGGTAAAATATGTTGCGCTTCTTTAGGAGCATAGCGGTGTTTTGGGAATAGCCTGCAACTGCATTCTTCCGCTATTACTGCGTGTGTGTAAGACTGAGGAATATGTCATTATTATTTTCTGATGCTCATTTCTGATTTTTTTGACTTACCCGTAACGCTGTTGCCAAGAAAAATAAAAAAGCACGAGTTTTGGAAACCTGTCTGTGCTTATATGATTTCTGTTGCAACTGGAGTTAGCGAGCTCTCCCTTCACCCAGACTCAACGTGCTACAACGGCTTGTATCTAAACAGTAGCCTACCAAGAATGTCATTGTTCACTGTCTTCCTCCTTCCTTTCACAACTATTTCTCTCGGGAGTTTATCACACAGGTGAGGTGCGTTTTTTCGTTTCCGTTCGGAAATTTCATTGGTCTAATGTTATGAGGTTCAGTTTTTTGGCTTGAAGTTTGTGAAACCGGGAAAAACCCAGGAAAAATTTATAAATTAGCCGATTCGTTGTTTAAGCCGCGGGGTTCAAAACGTGGGAAAAAAGTAGCGGCTTATAGTCAGAAAAATACAGTACATTTTATTATACAGATTTACTGTCCTCTTTACAGCCATTATTGACAAAATAACTGGCAACAAACGTGAGTACACCCTTAGTGATGTCCTGTTCATCATGTTCATGTTTTTGTCTGCTTGACAGAACCATACAAATTTGTTCAATTCTCTCATACTGAACACTGGATGTTCAACATGCACCTCATGGTAAAGAGTCTCTGAGGTTTTGAGAATTAGAAATGTTGCTCTCCACAAAGATGCCGAGGCTGTAAGAAAATCAGAAACACCCTGAAACTGAGTAACAGTACAGTGGTCAGGGTCATACAGAGGTTTTTCAACACGGGTTCCACTCGGAACAGACCTTGTAAAAGTCCTTCAAAGAAGTCGAGTCCTCGTGCTGTGCGTCAGGTGCAGAAGCTACGTCAAAAAACAGACCCATGAGTGCTGAAGCTTTAAGGTCCGCTTGTCAGAGCTCAGACCGTACGCCGCACACTACAACAAGTCGGTCTGCAGGCCATCGTCTCAGAAGGAGCCTCTTCTGAAGCTGCTTACAAGAAAGTCCACAGACAGTTTGCTGAAGACGACTTACCCAAGAGCATGAATTACTGGAACCATGTCCTGTGTTCTGATGAGACTAAGATAAACTTGTTTGGCTCAGATGGTGTCCAGCATGTGTGGTGACGCCCTGTTGAGGAAAGCCAAGAAAATTATAACTATATATAAATATATGTTCAAATATACACATAAGGTAATATACATGTATGTAAAAAAAAATACAAATATTTAACTGAATTGGAATAAGTAAAAAAATAATAATAATAATTTGAAGCTGCTCTCCGGTTTCTTTAACCCACAGTTGGACTCTTATAGCAGTAACATATGATTCTCAAATATATGTCTATAGTACATTTACAGCATTAGGAAGACACCCTTATCCAGAGCAACTTACATGTATCCCATTCATACATCTCAGTAGCTATGGGATTAAGGCCATTTCTCAGGGGCCCAGGAATGGTGGTTTGGTGAGGCTGAGATTTGAACTCAACTTTTGGATCCAAATTTCAATGCCTTAACCACTAATCTACCACCACCCCCAGTATTAGTGTATCAGAGCATTGTGGTTTGCAATCACATTCCTTAATAAAAATAACTGCTCTGAAAAAACTGTTAAAAAATTTAAAAACTGTAAGCTCTGTTTTATGTACGTTATATAGACAAACGTGTGTACACACCTGACTACCAGATGCTCCTTTTTGAACATCCAATTCCACATTGATTTCCCATTTGCTGTTCCAATAGCCTCCACTCTTCTGGGAAGATGTTCCACCAGATTTTGTGTAAAATTCGTTCTGCCACAAGGGTGTTTGTTCGTAAAGTCAAGTAATGATGTAAATGAGTTGAGGAGGCCTGGGGTGCTGTCAGCATTCACGTTCATCCCAATGGTAATTAATAGCTTTCGGAGCCACTCAAGATCTTCCACTCCAAACCATGTGAGCCATATCAGAGGTGTTGTCATGCTGGAACAGGTTAGTTCCCCAAGGCAAGGGAAAATGTAACGCTCTCACCACCGAAGGCATCCTATACAAATGTGTGTCTTCAACTTTGGGTTTTGGGGAAGAACCACTTCACAAAATGGGTCGGTGTCCCAATACTTTTGCCATTTTTTTGGACCTGAAGCATCTCCAAACTCTGCATCTGTATAAGCAAATTCATTACCCTGAAAAAGCGCGAACAAATTTCAGCCTGGAGACGTGTGAGAAGGTGTACAAAGTGATCACACACCACGTCGGTCCTCTCAGGGTCTCTCTAATAACACGTACGTCCAGAATACAGTGAGAATTCCCTCACGTCACACGGCCCCTGAAAGTAACAGGTGTCTAACAGGTCAGGTGGATGGACCGTGTGCTGACACCCTGCCTCAGCGCTTTAATCGCCGCACCATATATTCGCCTCTCTGTACGCGAAAGCACCAGGAATTTCCTCTGCGCGGCCCCTCGCTGAACGTATAGAGGAACGCGTGTGCGAGACGGAGGAACATGCATCATGCCATCTGCAAGCCCAGACGAGGACACGTGTTATTTATAAGGCGTTCTCGGAATCGAGCGTCCGCGTTACGTGGAGAAAAACAAATTTATTGTTTGTTTTTCTTAATGCCTTCTTCTCGAGCGTGTCTGTTTCAGCAATCAGTCATTATCCGAGAGAGAAGTGCACTCATCAGGCCGGAGACCGTGCCAAGAACGTAAGCGAATCCTTCCTAACCCCCTCGAGCCCCATCCACCTCATGAATGTGACACGTGCAGAGCGCAGCGAAGCGTCAGCGTGCTCCGCACGGGTCATACAGGCAGGGAAGGATGCCGTTCATAGCAGCTTCTTGGCTTCAATCAGGGTATCGTTTATACCGGAGGGGAAACGCTTTACTCGCGGTCGGAACGGATTTAAGAAAGTTACAATTCAGTAGTTAACACAAATCCAAACCAACGTCTTTAAATCCTTTCACACTCCTACCTCAATTTTTTTTCTCCTCTCATTATTTTTCGACTTCTTGTTGGGCTGATTCGCTGAGCTGCTCTGGTCATGTTGAAAATGTTTTCGAATGAGCCAGGTCATTTTTTTTTATTCCCCTCCCCCCCTCCTCCTCCATCCACTGTCACTGTACTGATTTCCCAAATGACATTAATTGAATTTCATGGCAGAAGACTTTTTTGTTTGGCAGTGTGATCCACATCCTGTTATCCTGGAATAATAGTTTCCTTTCAGTCCGCGAAGCTCCGGGGACGGGGCTCACCTGTGCTGCAGTAATTGAGAAAATGCTGTAACAGCAACGTGTACTTAACGAGCGCTTATTGTGGAAGTCACAATACCAGCAATTATAGAAAGAAAAAAAAATGCCCTAATTCGCCAAGTGTTTAATTCAGAAGCATCCAAATATAGGGACGGTTTCTAGTCTCGATTCTCACTTTTGCTGCACATATACTGCGTTTTGCCAACTTTTTTTTTGCTTTGCCAAGCGAAGATTATAGGAGCTTGGCAAGAGCAGCTAGTTATGAGATGACAAATGCATTCTGACTGGCCTGGGAAATCCTAATTAGGCAGTCCGATGGGGGTCAGAGACACAGCAGTGTGAATTTATGTGAAAAAATTTACCATTTTACAAAGATAAATTGTGCATGTCATGTTGGGAGACGCAGGTTTTGGATTGGGTAATACATAACCTGAATTTAATGATCATTCTTGAGATCATTCTAGAAATTCATGGATGCAGGACTTCCCTTTGACTCTAAACCTTAAAATACCTTTAAAAAAATCAGTTCCTACAGGATTTCTGAGCTCTGAATTGATCAATCCCATTTTCTTAGGGCATTCCAGGTTCAGTGGTTAAAGCTCTAGGTGACTGTTTAGAAAGTCATGAATTCAAGCCCCACCTCTGTCAATCTATCACTGTTGGGCCTTTGAGAAAAAGGGCTTAACCTTCTTTTTACAGAGGGGCAGTATCATGGCTGCCCCTGCGCCCTATATGTGAAGAAAATAATTTCTCTTTTGCTTTAGCGTATATGTGAGAAATGAAGCATTGTTCTTCTCCTTCTTTAAACAGATTAGCATCGAAGGATACTTTCCGAAGCCAAACTCCGATCTCAACATGACGAGTTCCAGTACCTCAGACAAGATGTTTATTTATGTGAACAACCGGCCTGTGAATCACAAAGACATCCTAAAGGTGTGTTCTCATTATTACACAATAGAGATAGAGATGAATAATTGAATTACGGTTGAGGCTCTGAGTTACTGTTCGGAAGGTAGGTAGATGGCAAGGCCGCAGCACCGCCAAGCTGTTACTTGGGCCCTTGCGCAAGGCCCCTTAAACCTTTCTGCTTTTGGTGTACTGTATTATGGCCGACTCTTTATTGTTGGTATAATCCAAACTTTGGGAGGCATGAAGGAAAAAAAGATTTCTGTCGACCAAGATGGCCGTACCCAATAATGTTCCAGTGGTCAGATACACTATGTTTATGTATATATGTACATATGTGCTTTTGTATACAGGGTTGTTTCTAGCTTTTTTGACTCCTATCGTCACCCACCCATTTATTAATCATTGCAAAATTGCCTGAATTCAAGTATGTAAAAACAGGTAAATAATTTTGATGGGTGAGGATGAAGCGCCCCAGTGGGTTGTGTCTAGTTTGCCAATGCTAAGAAACGGTGCTGTGTGGATTAACACCATTCAGGCATAGCATTATGACCACCTTCCTAATATTGTGTCGGTCCCCGTTTGCCTCAAAAACAATCCTGATCCATCAAGCATTAACAGCATTAACCTCTTCAGCAAATTGAGCTACAGTTGCTCGTCTGTTGGATCAGTCCAAACGGTCCAACCTTCGCTCCCCACCTGCAGCAAGTGGTCAACTGGACCACCTTTGAGAGATACTGACCACTGCAGACTGGGAACAGCCCACAATAGCTGTAGCGTGGAGACGCTCTGACCCAGTCGTCTAGTCTTCACAATTTGTTAAACTCACTCAAATCCTTACGCTGGCCCATTTTTCCTGTTTCTAACATCAGCTTTGAGGACAAAATATTCACCTGCTGCCATTTACACATATCCACCCACTAACAGGTGCCATAGCTTTCCTTCATGGAGTTTTACATTTCTTTGTCCTCCAGATTGTAAAGCAATACTATGCTAATTCAGCTCATTCGAATAACGAATCGGCCGGTCGCCGCTTTCCAATCATGATGCTGAACATCACCGTCCCTGGCTCGAGCGTGGATGTTAATCTGACCCCTGACAAATTGCAAGTGATGCTCGAGAACAAGGTACAAACACATCTCATTGAACATCACTGCATCAGATTACATTCGAATTCATTTCCACCCACCAATCCAATGTTTTCTGTTAATTCCCCCTTCAGGATGCTGTGCTTTTAGCCGTGGAGTCTGTTCTGATCTCATTATATGGCTCTTTTTCTGTTGGGAATGAAAGCCATGAACTGGCAGAACAGTCTAATTCTGTGGTGGAACTTAGTAAAGAACCTGAGAAAGTGCGGGAAAAAGATCCACCACAGTCTAGCGCACCTTTGGTGCTTGGCAATGCCACTCCAATCAAAAAGGACGGCGAGACGTCTCTACCCGGTACTGCTAACACAAGCTCGTCTTCCTCATCAGAAGATTGGATAATCAACACAAGTTTAAGCGATTCATCATTTTCTGAGAACGTAGGGTTGAATTCTACAATCCCTCCTGAGGACAAACAAGAGAGCTGTACAGAGGAGATCTCAGCAGAGAGTTGGACCATGGGTAAGGCTTTCACAGATCCCACCACTGGAGACCGTCTAGAGCCTGTGAAGCTCCATCAGCCAGGAGCTCAAAATGACGTTGACCTCGATCCCGAAGTTGGAACGAAAAGTAGCAACCCTTGCAAGAGAGCCACAAATGTCATAGTGGCGAAAACGGCCAAATTAACGGCCTACGACCTGATCAGCAGCCGCTCCGTGCGTCAGCCGCTTTCCGCCTTCGCTCTGTTTGAGCAGGACACCAGATCATCCGTCCTGCTGGAGAAGCCACGAGCCAGTCTGCAGGATGTCACTGCTGCTGTAAAAGAGAGATGGGAAAGCCTCGGGGAGGAAGAAAGAAAGAAGTAAGTTTCCAGATTTCACTCCCAAAGCTGCATTTTCCAGTTGTTGTGATTCACTCTCTTGGTTTTAGGGAGGGAGGGAGGGAGGAGGGTAGACGGAATAGACTTGCCACTTGCAAGCATAAAATATGGTGTGGAAAGTCTGCTTGATTTGTCCGGGTTGCCGTCCAAAGCAGAGAGGGATTGATATGAACTACGGTCGTGTTTTCCAGACAACTGGGTTTGATTACTTGGTTCGCTGGTCAATAATGTTTCCGCTGTAAAAGAGGTATTCAGGATTCCGGAGAATGCCATGGTGTATTTATAACAACAACTGAATCTCACATAAGTCAGTGTCAGTGTAGAGGTGGTTTATAGTATGTGAAAATAAAAATATATCAGATCAACTGTGAATATTTGGGGTATTAATAAGAAAGGAATTTATTGGTACATTTTATACTCCAGGGTCTATTCCCATCTTGCTCCTAGTGTTCTCTGGATAGACTCTGGGTCCAGTGCTATCACTGACAAGTAATTATGAACTCTTTAGCTTTTAAAAAGCTTTATTTACATGCTTTTGACTAAAGTCTTTATTATATGTCCTCTCAGAGATTTAAGACTAAACACTTCGTACTAATGCTATTGGTCCTAAAGGAGTTGATTGTATAATATGTGAAGATTTTATATATATATATATATATATATATATATATATATAT
>JAAIIK010000315.1:580186-594430 GCA_014706435.1 Silurus glanis
TTCTTTCTTTCTTTCTTTCTTTCTTTCTTTCTTTCTTTCTTTCTTTCTTTCTTTCTTTCTTTCTTCTACCTCTATCTTCACATATTACTGATTTTCTTTCTCTCAGGGGGAAGCTGTGAGGATGACCAGACAGTTGCCCCTGAACATGTCCAGAGACGACGTCACAAACATCATGTCTCGAATGACTGAAGAATTTGAAGGGAAGCGGGACGTCTGCCTTCACGGACGGCCATTTTTTCACGACCTCACTGAAGTTCCTGAAACAGACCAGGAAGCTCTTGACATCTTGTCTAGCACTTGCTGAGTAGTTCAGGACTTTTCCAGTGTAACGTTCCTCTGAATGTGTTCAGTGTACACCGATCATTAAATAATAAAAGTGTAAAAGTATAAGAGAATAATAAATATTTTCACTGATAAGACGCAGTTTTCGTTTGTTATAAGGAAATAAGGAAAATGGGCTCTATGAGGTGTTCCAGGTGGTTAGTACACGACGTGGAGGTGAAGAAGAAAAATGGTGTTAAAGTGTAACGTATAACTGTTGAGGGCATGGTTTTATACAGGACATTTGGAAAGCAAATTTTTACTCTACTTTCCGGCATTAATTACAACCTCGAGGCTTTTTGAGTATGACGCTGCAGGATGTACACACCTGGATTGGGGGATTTCTGACATTTTTCAGGGCAAATCCTCTCAAGCTGGGGCAGACACTATCCGGTCTCTCCAGAGCTCAGGGTTCAATAGGGTTGAGGTCAGAGCTCTGGCTAGCCCACTCTCAGACATTCAGGAGACCTCTAGGAGTCGTCCTTAAGCAAATATTGTGTTGTCTTTTTATATATACGAAGGTGAACCTTATGCCCTGAGGTCCTGAGCACTGTGGAACAGGTTTTTATACACTGAGTGTAGATACATTTTTAGATTAATACAATTTCGATCAAATGCAGTATCAGGCTGCAACATAACACCATTAAAGTAAGTGAAGGGGGTTTGAATACTTTCCAAATGCACCGTATATATGAATTTATTTTTACACACCTACTTAACCATTTCTGATTTATTCGCGATTAATTTCTAGAGTCATTTTCCTTTAAAGCATCTAATCATCTGAATCAAATTTTGACTATCGTGTACTTGACTTTGAATTTGCCGGGTGAAAGCTGGCACATGGGAGCGAAATACGACAGGTTCTCTGGTTCACCAAAAGCTGCACAGTCACAGTAAGAGACCTCCAGTAACCAGCTGAAAATAAAGCTGGCACACTGCTGGCATGAAGTTGGCATGAAGAAGGATTTTCAGATACACTCTATATATCCCATTTCACATTTAATTTCCATTTGCTCTTATAATAACCTCTGCTCTAATGGGAAGATCTTCACCTGGTATCTAACACATTTTGGGGTTTATTATGGATATTAGCGATGTGCGTCTCCATTACTGAGGCTGATGTGATTCGCATATCCAGCAATACGATGCATTAAAGAAACATATTAAGCAGCTACCGATGTGATGCGATACGATTTATGGCTGTTGTCATGCACTGCGATCTGATTCGACGGATCTGCTTCAGAGCCTTCTGACTTCTAATGTAGTGCAAAAAAGATGAAATAAAACCAGATGTTCTTTTCCTGTTCTGTCTCCAGGAAGATGCAGCTCTACCTCTGCCATGTCAATCTGTATTCTATGTGACTCGAGAAACAGTTTAGAGAAGAGAAATCAGTCTACATATCAAATATTGGTCACAAATTATTGGTCACTTTCTAAATAATAAAAGTAAAGAGCATCTACTAATTATTATATAGAAATAAATCCGCTTTTATAAACGCATTTTTTGGTCTATCGTGCTATCTGCGGTAAAGGGGCGGGATTACTGTATACAGATGTCTAAATATACACTGCACTTCACTCCTTATTCGCTTTTTTTAATGAGACAGATAACATTAGGTATAACTGTAGGGGCTCGGTGGTAGTGATGGGAAGATCGGATCATTTCAGTGAATCTGGTTCTTTGAATCTTTATTTGAGTCATTTAGTTCTTTTCGTTTCTTTAATCAGAAATGAAATTATATATTTAATTGCAGCGCGGCTATGGGAGTCACGTGACAAAAGTGTGAAGGACTCGTACTAGAAGAGTCGAGAAATAAACTACTCGGTTCTGTTTCCTGTACATAACCTACAGAGATTTTCGATGCTTTGCTCAGGCGTGCCCAGTAGTAAATGAACAAATCACTCTTTGAGTTGATTCGTTTTGATGAGTCACATTAATGACTCGTTAAAAATGAATCGTTCATGAACGACTCATCACTACTCTGTGGTTGAGGTTCTGGGCTACTGATTAGAAGGTCTAGTATCACCAAAACTGCCACTCTTGGGGCCCTTGAGCAAGGCCCTAAAGCGTATCTGCTCCAGGGGTTCTGTATCATCGCTTCCTCACATCGTTGGTATATGCGACGGTGTTGTAATGTACATGTGACAAGTGAAAAGCCGTTTAATTCACAGATTTTACCAAAGAGTAGCATTTCTCCTCGTGCTTCTTGTTTTTTTTTTTTCTTTAAAAGGGCCTGAATTTCTCTGCTGGATGTTATGATGCAGCTCATTTGCAGCTTAACCACCATAAAGAACTAAACATGCACATGTGCTCCATGTTAAACACGCCAGCTGGCTACTTTTGACCTTTATTTTTATTTATTTTTTCATTTAATTATGCACGCCATTGAAACTTGTGTTCTGCCAAACCTGACCTGGGTTCTGAGCTCAGTGGTGCTCACACGCCTCTCTTCCACACGGCATCTCGCAATTAAAAACCCAGACATGTGCTGCGAGCGCATGTGTTGCGTGAGGAGAAAGTGCTGACGGCAAGCATTTTATTGTTTTCACAACACGACGGAGTGATTTCGAGGACGTCTCCACACATCTCCGTGACTCGGACGTCTTGTGCTTTTGGGCATTTCTGATTTATAAAGTGGTTCTTGCGTATACAGAAACCGCTCGCTGCAGAAAAGCGTTCATTAACGACTGGAGGGATTGCAGACACGAGTTAAAGTCGTGTAAAAAAACAGATCTAGGGCTTGACTTTGAGGAAGGAGGAATAATAGTAATTAGCTGCCGTTCAGATGCTTGGAGTTAGAACTTGCTTAGATAAATGACTCCTGGACGTGTTAATTAGTCCCCCGTCACGTCAATCGCTGGCCCGCCTGCCTAAAGGTCCGCTTTACGGCCGTCTACGTGCGTTTTTATTTTCGGAGTGTACATGCTTCGTCGGGACTTGTCAACGACCCACAAATTGAAGTGCAATTTGACGAGTGTTTGACAAGACGGGTTAAATATAAAACGATTCCTTTACCGCATCCGTAGAGGACGCGATCGTTCAGCACTGCTTTCCTGGATCAGGTGTAGAATAATGTGTTTACTCAAGGGGGCGAGGAAGCAGGTCTTGTCCTTATACGGATCGAAGTGTAATACGTAGAAATGATGACGAGGAGTGTTGAATAAAGGCGAATGTCAAAGGTGAAGAAGGAAATCTTTGTATTTAATAAAGACCACGGTCTGATATTATAGCAAATGGATGAACATTTGCACCTTTAAAACGACCATATCTTTCTTATATGTTGCTTCCACTATATGATCATGCCTCTGGATTCTCGTCTGGATTTTTTGTTATTAACAAACCACATATGACAGCAGATTATTGGTAAACACTTGTAAAACGAGGGAATGTTACAGTACATCGGTTGCCATTCATGCAAAAATCAACTGAGCACAAACCCTATAAAAAAAACGACATGTATACTAAAACTGTGAGCTCATTAAATATCATTAGAAATATAATATATTGCATTTTATTCGGTGCACATTCCAATTGGTCTAAAACCCTGTAGTGGACTTTTGCTTCCATTAACTACACCGAAAAAAAAAAAAAATATGTAAAATTGAGTGACAGCTGGTAAAGTGAATCCTGCGTGACCTTTTTAACTGAGTGGTCACATGCTACGAAGATGATCGTCAGCTAAGCCCAGCTAATCATCCTGATATTCCCTTGGTGCCAAATGCACTACCTCCATTTCGCTGTTCTGGCTGGTCTCAGATTGCCCAGCACATGCGTGCTCCAAGATATAATTGAAGTCTCGAACAAGGGTCAGAGAGACTCATGGACCAGGAGCAAGCACTGGAGTTTCAGCTACAGAAGTACATGCAGTTTGACCTTTCACTGTGATAACTCGAATATTATTATAATGGTAGCTACGGTATTGCATTTTTTTAGGAAAATATTGAATGAATAATAATATTAATGTTTCATTAATAATATTGATAATAGAGGTCGATGCAGGAACAGATTCATGTATAAACCTGTACAATTTTCTAGTTTTCCTGAACTTTTTTTTTACAGATTAGTGGCTCCTTGGTATTCATTGTGATGCTGTTTTCTTTTTTAGGTATGTTTTCTAACAATCTCTGGGTCCTTTTAGGAACTATATTTATACCCAGAGCTCATCACAGGTCAAATTCACTCAACTGATTATGTGCCAAGGATTTTCACTGCCCACTCATTCGGTCACACCTCACACATTTTTTTTTATCTGTAAATAATCTTACAGACTATACACACCTCTTCTTGTTCTTCTTCTTGTTCTTGTTCTTCTTCTTTCAGCTGCCCCCATTAGGGGTCTCCACAGCGGATCATCCGTCTCCATACCCCCCTGTCCTCTACATCTGCCCCTTTTAAACCAACTACCTGCATGTCTTCCCTCACCACAACCATAAATCTCCTCCTTGGTCTTCCTCTTTTCCTTATTCCTGGTGGCTCCATCCTCAGCATTCTCCTACTGATATACCCCATGTCCCTCTTCTGCACATGTCCAAAACATCTCAATCTCGCCTCCCTCACCTTGTCTCCAAAACGTCCTACATGCGCTGTCCCTCTAATAAACTCATTTCTAATCCTGTCCATTGTCGTCACTCCCAACGAAAACCTCATCTTCAGCTCTGCTACCTCCAGCTCCACCTTCTGTCTTTTACTCAATACCACTGTCTCTAAACCATACAACATCTCAGGTCTCACCACAGTCCTATAAACTTTCCCTTTCACTCTCACAGATACTCTTCTATCACAAATCACTCCTGCTATCACTCTTCTCCACCCACTCCACCCTGCCTGCACTCTTTTCTTCACTTCTCTAACACACTCTACATTACTTTGCACTGTTGACCCCAGGTACCTGAACTCCTCCACCTTCTCCACCTCTTCTCCCTGTAACCGCACCCCTCCACTGCCCTCCCTCTCATTCACACACATGTACTCTGTCTTACTCCTACTGACTTTCATTCCCCTCCTCTCCAGCACGTACCTCCACCTCTCCAGGCTCTTCTCCACCTGCTCCCTACTCTCACCACAAATCACAATATCATCCACAAACATCATAGTCCAGGGAGACTCCTGTCTGACCTCGTCCGTCAACCTGTCCATCATCACTGCAAACAGGAAAGGGCTCAGAGCCGATCCTTGATGCAGTCCACCCTCCACCTTGAACCTGTCTTTTGTTAATACTGCACACTTCACTGCTGTCACACTGTCCTCATACATGTCCTGCACCACCCTCACATACTTCTCTGACACACCTGACTTCCTCATACAGTACCACAGCTCCTCTCTCCACCCTGTCGTGCGCTTTCTCTAAAGCCACAAACACACAATGCAACTCCTTCTGCCCTTCTCTATACTTCTCCATCAACATTCTCAAAGCAAATAAGGCATCTGTGGTGCTCTTCCTCTTCTCTCAGCCTGGCTTCCACTACTCTTTCCCATAACTTCATGGTGTGACTGATCAACTTTATTCCCCTGTATTACCTGCAGGTCTGCACATCTCCCTTATTCTTAAAGATCAGTACCAGCACACTCCTTCTCCATTCCTCAGGCATCCTCTCACCTTCCAGAATCTTGTTGAACAACCTGGTTAAAAACTCCACTGCATCTCTCCTAAACATCTCCATACTTCTACCGGTATGTCATCTGGTCCTAACGACTTTCCACTCTTCATCCTCTTAATTGCTGCTCTCACTTCCTCCTTACTAATCCTATCCACTTCCTGCTTCACATCTCCACACCATCCAACCTTTTCTCTCTCTCATTTTCCTCGTTCATCAGCTGCTCAAAATACTCCCTCCATATTCTCAACACACTCTGTCCTGCACTTCCTCATTCCACCACCACGTCTCTTTGTCTTCCTTTCTATTTCCAGATCTCACACCAAGTACCTTTCTAGCTGTCTCCCTCATCACTTCTGCAGTAGTTGCCCAATAATCCAGCACCTCTTCACCCCCACCACCGAGCCCCTGTCTGACCTTTTCCCTGAATCTCACACTACAGTCTTCCTCCTTCAGTTTCCACCATTTTATTCTTCTTTCAGTCCTCACTCTCCTCCTCTTCTTCTTCACCTCCAAAACCATCCTACAGACCACCATCCGATGCTGTCTAGCTACACTGTCCCCTGCCAACACCTTACAGTCTCCAATCACCTTCAGGTTGCATCTCCTGCATAAAACATAGACCACCTGTGTGCACCTTCCTCCACTCTTATACGTCTCTATATATATCTCAGACTATACACACTGATCATGTATAACATTATGACATTCTAACATTATGAGTGGTGAAGTGAAGAACACTGATTATCTCTTTATCATGGCACCTGTTAGTGGGTGGATTTATTTATTAGGCAGCAAGTGAACATTTTTGTCCTAAAAATTGATGTTAAAAGCAGGAAAAATGGGCGAGTGTAAGGATTTGAGGGAGTTTAATAAACTGTGACATCTAGACGTCTGGGTCAGAGCATCTCCAAAATCTATCAAAAGTGCTCCAATGAAGGAACAGTGGTGAACCAGCGACAGGGTCGTGGGCGGCCGAGGCTCATTGATGCATTTGAGGAGCGAAGGCTGGTCCGTGTGGTCCGATCCAACAGACGAGCTCCTGTAGCTCAAACTGAGGAAGTTCATGCTGTTGATGCTCAATGGGTCAAAACTGTTTTAGCAGCAAAAGTTGACCCACACAATATTAGGCAGGTCATCATAATGTTATGCTGATCAGTGTATCTAATCAGTTTCACCAGAAAATATGAAACAGTACATGGATTCCATAAATACCAATGCATTATATATTCTTTGATTATGCACCAAGTGGCAAAAATTTGTATACAGATCTTTGTGAAAGCTGATATTTTCCAAGAGAGGAAGTTTTATTGGCGTATCGCAAACATTCAGGAGACATGAATTCCTTCGAGATGAGGAAACTCCGGCTTGAATAAAAGTCAAGCGTGTATGTTTGAAAAGCAAGCACAGGAAACTAGCACCATGCCACAGCTTTACCCAAGCTAACATTGTAGTCAAAGTGCAAATCTCTGATACATGTCATACATTTGAGGACGGCATGTGACTATCTGTCCGGTGGCGTTTATTGATGTTAATAAAGGTCTGAGCAGCTGGCTGAGGTGAAGCGATCCTGCGGGCAAATTTGGCACCCAGCATAAGTGTGGGATGTACTCGAAGAGGCCACAAATCCCCAAGACAGCTCTTGTATTGCTGGGGAAATGAGTTTATGAGTTACTGTAACAGGTTTCCATGTACACCGCAAGGACAAACGTTGGTGTTTGATTGATCAAAAGATATGTGGTATGTGCTTTTTGAACACCTCATTCCACATTTGGTCCACGTTTGTGGCACGTTGTTTGTCGCAATACTTTTTTTCAATATAATGTAGCTATTGTGAATGGTGTGAACACACTGGATTAGATCACATGATTTATATCCTTGAATGGAAGATCTACCGTTCCTTATGTTCACCAAGATGAAGGTTGAATACTTGTGATTGGTATAAGCATTGCATGTAGTTCGAGGAGTATTGGTGCACCAGCCTTGTTCAGCTGTGTAAGCTGAACCTCTGAAGATGATAGCCCCAAAGGGCCTGGTTTGGAACGAGTGTAAACTTATTCTGCTGAATAACGGTACCCCCACCTCTCCCCCCAATGGATTCTTGATTCATTTGAACTCCTTAAACTCAGACGACCATCTTTAGATGTAACTCATGGGTAAGGCATCGACCATAACGTCATTGTGAAACGAGTCTTATCCCCGATTGAAATGGAGAAGTCAGACGTGGTGATCAGACTGAGCACCAAGAACAGACTTTACTTGAGTCACATATGTTCATCGACTCTTTGGGATACATATAGTGTTAAAGTGTTAAAAATCCAAGTTTATTTACTGTACAATATGTTTTAATAGGTGTGTATGTATATATATATATATATATATATATATATATATTAATTAAAAAAAAGTCCTGACCTGAATCCTATTGAGATGTTGTGGCATGACCTTAAAAATGCTCGAAAACCCTCCAATGTGGCTGAATTACAACAATTCTGCATAGATGAGTGCAGCAAAATTCCTCCACAGCGCTGTAACAAACTCATTGCACGTTATCGCAAACACTTGATCGCAGTTGTTGGTGCTAAGGGTGGTCCAACCAGTTATTAGGTTTAGGGGGCAAACACTTTTTCACACAGGGCCATGTAGTTTTGGATTTTGTTTTCCCTCAATAATAAAAAACCTTCATTTAAAAACTGCATGTTGTGTTCACTTGTGTATCTATTATTAATATTTAAATTAGTTTGATGATCTGAAACGCCTTCCCGTGTGCTCACCACCTGCAGGAGGGACCGTAAGGGACCGGTGCTGAGAGGATCGGGCAGCAGTCGAAGGCGGGGGCCTTGACAACCCGATCCCTGGACACGGTGAAGTGTCTAGGGAATCTGCTTAGACTGCTGCCCCCGCGACCCGAATTACGGATAAGCGGGAGAAGATGAATGAATGAATGAATGAATGATGATCTGAAACATTAAAGTGTCACAAACATGCAAAAAAATAAGACATCAGGAAGGGGGCAAACACTTTTTCACACCACTGGGTGTCCAATCTTTTCCACAAAGGGCCGGTGTGGGTGCAGGTTTTCATTCCGACCACTTAAGGGCCAAAGGGCCACACCAGATAGTCATTTAAAATGAAAATGATTGTATTTAAACAGGTAGAATTTGGCGTGGACTTGTGTGGTTGGAATGAAAATGTAGAAAAGATTGGACACCCTTGGTTTAACAGTGAATAGTTCTGAATGTTAACTCCTGGTTTGAGGCCTGGATTTAGACTGTAAAGACTGTATTGGTTGTGTAAAAAAAAAAAAAAAAGAAAAAAAAGAGAGAGAAGAAGAAACCAGCACAAGGAACAGACAGTTGTGTGGGAGTGAAGATAGCAATTTTGAAGCTATTGCAAAAATGTGAAAATATCAGAACCATTACAAACACATTGACTCAGGACTACTTTTCGCTTCTGATCATCATCACTGTACCCCGCAACATCGTATATCTGCCACAAATGGACATTCGGTGCAACCCAGATGAGGATGGGTTCCCTCTTTAATCTCAAGGTTTCTTCCTTATGCCGTCTCGGGGAGTTTTTCCTTCACCACAGTCGCCACCGGCTCGCTCATCAGGGACAAACTTACTTTTAAAGAACATATTCACTTTTAATCACCACATTATCTGTGTAAAGCTGCTTTGAGACAATATTCATTGTTAAAAGCGCTATACAAATAAAAATGAATTGAATTGAAATTGAACATTGGGCATAACAATACAAACACATTGGGCAAACACATTGGGCATAACAATACAAAAGAAAAATAAAAGGATGCACTGGTGTACCAGCAGCCAACAGCTAATAACAGAAGCACTGTGACAGCCTTGTGATTAAGAAGACCAGGAAGATGTACAGAGATGAGTGACAAAAGTTTTGCAACCAAGAATAATCTGGACCACAGTGATTGAAAGGCCACAGTTTGGAATAGAAAAGAATCTGCTTATGATCTAGAAGATATTAGCTCATCTGTCAAGCACATAAGAGGTAGTAATGAGTGGAGTGAGGAGTGAAGGTGGTCCAGTGGTTAAGGCATTGGATCTTGGCTTGAAAAGGTCACGAGTTAAAATCCCAGCACCACCAAGCTACTTCTGCTGGGGTAAGGGCTTATCCATCAACTGCTCAGTTGTAAGTCATCTGCATCTGCCAAGTGGCACAAACTAACTAACTCACTAACATGAGCACCGGAGTGTATGATTATGAAAGAACATTACTTATAATCTTACACTCCAGTGCTCATGTTAGTTCTCTCTCTCCAGTGTTCTGTATTGTTTAAAGACTATAATCACACTCGATGTCACCCAAATGAGGATGGGTTCCCCTTTTGAGTCTGGTTCCTCTCAAGGTTTCTTCCTCATAACATCATTACTATTAAATTCTGTAAAGCTGCTTTGAGAAAATGTCCATTGTGAAAAGTGCTATAGAAATAAACTTGACTTGACTTGACATACGAGGTGATATCAAAGAGTTTACAAGAAAGTACTTTAATTATCTACGTTTACACACGATCACCTTCAAATAGTCCCTTTGCACAGCAATACAGCGCTCCCAGTGTTCCTGTCACCGGATCTCCGCAATTGTGTCAAAATGATGAGCTTTGAGCCGGATCTTCATCTTCGGGAAGAGGCTGAAGTCCGTAAGACCCATTCTGGTGAGTACTGTGAGTGCGGAAGTGTGATCATGTTGTTTCTGGCAGGAAACTCACGTGTAAGGGGAGATCGGTGACAGGGTGTGCACGTGGTCAGAATAGCGCCAGTTGCACAGCTCTCGATGTACACGGGACAATGTCTGATGAAGGGCGGTGCTCCCTGTGACTGTTCATGCAGCCTTGTGCTGCCATCTGTTAGCGTGTTACAAATCTAGTCTTGAAACTTAATCCATCCTGATGGAGTCCAAAGTGCTATGCTGTGGCATTTAAAACTTTAGGCATGTAGATGTAAAGTGAATATGAGTAAATAAGTGCTGAAATTTGTGGTTTTATGTTTGACTTTTAATCTTAAACTCAAATGTCTTTGGTGTATAACATGAAGGTACGAATTGTGCACTGCAAATAATAACTGTCTAAATATGAAAAAACGTTTGATTTAAGCAGATACGACTAGAAACACGTCAAAATATCTGCCAGTGCTGTAAGATAATTACACTTGGTAAGATTTCTTGAAATAAGAAAACATATCTAGGCATAAGAAAAGAACAAAAGGTTTTTTTAAATAACCATTAAAATTCAATTTAGTGTGATTAATTTCAAACTAGAGTGCTAATAATTTTTTTTAAAAGTTAGATTTTTTTTTTTTTAAATCTTAAAAATCAGAGCTACTAAACAAGAGCATTCCTCCGAACCGCAGAATCGTCATCACTATATATTCTGTCTTAATATGACACGAAGCATTTAAAACTAAAAACTAAAAACAAGATTACTATTAAAATCAGGATCACGCACACACAATATTTATTCAAACGCACAAATGCGAAAACAAAGCGAAATCATTTCTCCTCAAAATGTTTCAGCGTATTGCAACATAAAACATTACTGAATTTATTTTCACATCATCACAGAACACTGAAAGATATTCAACATGAGAAACAGAAATCAAACTACAGAACACGTAAAAAGTTATAAGTACTTTGTATAAAGAACAAAGAAAAGAAAAAAAAGAACATACTGGATAATGTTTGGAAAGAGCATGCTGATTTAATGCTGCAGTTATAATTTGTTATTTGGTTGTAAAAAAAAAAAAAAAGGAGGTTGGCGTTGACTTAAAAAAAGCGTTTGGAATAAATCGTATTTACGAACAAGTCCTAAGTGTGATTATTGAGCATTTTTAACTGGGCAACCTTAAAACCAGTTATTACAGCTCAAATAAATTCTTTAAAAATACGGTAATCGATGCTAATCAAGCTCAATTTGCAGGTAAAAGAAATTATTTTAGACTGTACTTACTAAGAAAGGGTAAACAAATATATTAATAATCTTAAATCAATCATAATAATCATACGCAATCGGCTCCTGCGTACTATTTTACTCTTAAAATAAGATAAATCAGAGAATGGCTATGAAATAAGACTGTAATTTTGACTAGATGAGGAGTTTTTGCAGTGTGATGCTGTTGATAGTGGTATAAGCATGGAAGTTGGAAGCATGGAAGTTGGAAGCATGGAAGTTGGCCACTGTTGGCCCTTGGGGAAGGCCCTTAACCCTTAACTGCCCAGTTGTATAAAATGACAAAATGTAAGACTGCAAAATGCCGTAAACGTAAACCGAAGCTGATCCTGTCCGACCTGTTGAGTATTTGAGATGAATTGAAAGAGCTGGCCAGACCAAAGCACTGGTGCATGTCTTTAATGGGAAACAGCTTCATCAATGGCAGAAAAATATAAGAATTTCATCAGAAAGTTGATTTTAAAGATCCCATGTTAGTGTTACACAATACAATCTTAAAATCTTAACATGTTCAACACACATTCAGTGGTTTTTCAGCTGATATTTGAGCATCATCTGAAAAACACCTGCAACATTTGATCAAATTTCCAGAAGTCATTTGGGTAGATGTCCTTTAAAAAAGTTTAATTGCCTTGATTTCCCATTATAATTTCCAATAATGCAACAAAACTGATTCACCATATGACAAGACATGACAAAGGTGGGGACAACTTGCTATTTTTTCCAAATGATCCAGACATCTCTCTTTCTCCACTGAGACGCATCTATCCTCCATCACTGTCAGTCACTGGCCCAGTGGGACACTTGTGGTTTATTGCGCTGGACCTTTTTTTTCCACTCCGGTCATTAACGAGCCTTGTAAATGAACTTGAGCTTATGGACAGAAATTTTTCTGGACGACTCGTTCCAACCCTTAATGCAATCTCGAGGTGCATATCACTAAACCAGGACACCTCGCTGTCCCCATTCACAAACATCCGGAAGCTTTACAGTGCAATTCATCAAGGGGTCTCGTAAGGGTCAATATGTTGTCGGGAGAGTGGGAGAATGGGAGAGGGAGGCGGAACACGGTTTTCTTGCTAAGTGAAAAAACAAGCGGTGTGGACGCGCTGGCTAAATCCATCAGGAGCACTGACAGCCAGCCATCAGCAGCCTTGTGTCTGCGTCCTGTGACCTGAGGCGCACAGCTTTTTATTGCGTTTCATTGCTTACTTTGGATCGGACTGGAACTCACTACTAGAGAAGTTCAGCTGGGTCTTAAATCATGTCTCCCTTGGTTAGCGAGGTGATTACTACATTGCAAATCTTATGATACAGTGTCCTTGAGAATTTATGAAAATTAACAGAGATGTATATGTTTTAATGCCATGCAAAAGATACATGACATCGCCAAAAATAGGGTTGGGGATTTTTCTTTTAAAGTTTGGATTATTATCTTAAATAATTGTGAAATTATGAATGTTCCTCTGTGATGAGTAAAGTTACCTAATTGCCTACCTTTCTACCTACATATCAACCTATGTATGCTGCCTACCTACTTACCTACCTTGACACCTACCTACCTTCCCACCTTCCCACATACCTACCTACCTGTCTATCTGCCTGCCTGTTCACCTACCTACCTATCTACCTACCTGTCTACCCACATGTCTACATACCTGTCAGCCTACCTGCCTACCTGTCAGCCTACCTACCTACCTACCTGCCTACCCAAATGTCTACCTGCCTACCTACCTACCTACCTACCTACCTACCTACCTACCTACCTACCTACCTACCTACCTGCCTACCCAAATGTCTACCTGTCTACCTACCTGTCTACCTGCCTGCCTGCTTACCTACCTACCTACCTACCTACCTGCCTACCCAAATGTCTACCTGTCTACCTACCTGTCTACCTGCCTGCCTGCTTACCTACCTACCTACCTACCTACCTGCCTACCCAAATGTCTACCTGTCTACCTACCTGTCTACCTGCCTGCCTGCTTACCTACCTACCTACCTACCTACCTACCTACCTACCTGCCTACCCACATGTCTACCTGTCTACCTACATGTCTACCTGCCCACCTGCCTGCGTGCTTACCTACCTACCTACCTACCTACCTACCTACCTACATACCTACTTACCTACCTGTCTACCTGCCCACGTACCTACCTACCTGCCTACCCAAATGTCTACCTGTCTACCTACCTGTCTACCTGCCTGCCTGCCTGCTTACCTACCTACCTACCTACCTACCTGCCTACCCACATGTCTACCTGTCTACCTACATGTCTACCTGCCCACCTGCCTGCGTGCTTACCTACCTGTCTACCTGCCCACCTACCTACCTACCTACCTACCT
>JAAIIK010000315.1:624094-638251 GCA_014706435.1 Silurus glanis
CGCACTGTACACACACACACACACACACACACACACACACACACACACACACACACACACACACACACACACAGAGAAACATGTGCTGTTAAACATTATAAACCCTGCCTTATTGAGCCAATAAACCAGATTGCTGCAGGCTAAACACCTCTGATGTGTACCCAGAAAACACTGAGAACGGAGGAGTTTTGAGCAGACGTCTGATCTGTTTGGGAAGCAAACAAGAACAAGCCTTTATCTCTCACCTGGTCCTGATAAGAGTCGAGAACGGCAGCCACGTCCCCGGCCGAGGGAGACTTCAAACCCACTAGATCCTTCTCCAGAGCCGAGATCTGCGAGCAGAGACAAAGGAATGAGCGCTTTCTCTCTGTTTATGGACCTCGTTTATGGAAGTTGTCCATTATTTTACTTTATGGTGCACACTCTAAAGTCTGAATAATACACATTCTGCGTTCCTTCCAGGTTAATGAGGGATCTGACACGTAAAACACAACAATTACAGCGAAAGGAACAGTGCTTTAAAAACGGAGGTGTTTGGTTACATTTCTGGGCTGCATTACAGGAGGCTCACACCTCACATAGGAAGCGGTCTTTCACCGTTTCCTCGAATTCTCTCGCCAAACTTTTTGCCTTTTATGAAGTTTGTGGGCGTGGCCAAAAAAAAAACCCATCTATACTTATGCACAGGGTTGAGCAAAGATACATCAAAATGTATTTAAAAATAAAATACCAAACACCTCAACAATCGCTCTATTTGACCTGTTTATTCACCATTGCACTGATTGTTTATTAAGTAAACAATGTTTGATAGCAACAGCTTCTCTCTGGTTGAGCCACGCAATAAATCTAACGTATGAAACCATTTAACAGATCAAATATTCACATACAATATCCCAGTGATCTTAAAGATGAAGGTCCCGAACCCAGCCATTAGGGTTGCACAAGCCAGTGCACTCTTAGTGCCGGCCCCAAGCCCGGCTAAATGGGGAGGGTTGCGTTAGGAAGGGCATCCAGCGGATCACGATCACGAATACGGATGATCCGCTGTGGCGACCCCTAATGGGAGAAGCCGAAAGAAAGGTGTTTGGTAACAAAGGACGACTTCACATCAGCAACACAGACTCAGTGTCAAACAAGTAATTCATAAGAAGACGAATGATGGCACCTGCATTCATATCAACTAGTTTCTCACTAATGAATCGTTTGATTATTATATATAAATATGTGTCAGGCAGTCATTCATGCAATGGGGTGCTAAATCATGATCCTACTAAACAGCCATCATTCATTGGACACCTATTTGAAAGCTGGCAGCCTGCATGTTTCTTACCTTCAACACCTTCTGAGCAAAATACTGAGTGGGCACCAATCAGAGACCATTTATGATGTCATCATGTAGAACTTCTTACAAAGTATTTTTAAACTATAATACAAAACTAATGTATTTTGATACAAAATATGAAACCATTTTCGTCAACCCATCAAATATACAATTATTTTTATATTTGAAAAATATGCATTATAAATACTGCCCCCTCCTGGGAAAGTTTACACAACGTGAAAAAACAAACAAACAAAAAAACGTGGTGGACAAAGTACACAAACCACGTAGCTGAGTTAAAGTAGAGATACACTCAATAAAATCTTACTTTCCCTTCAAATGTACTTAAGTATCCAAAGTACTATGATTTATTATAACTTTAATGTTCCTATTAGAATTTTTATCACAAGACTCTTTACTTAATCAACTCAGTTGATGTGAAAAGACTCGAATGTGACTCTCAGCACACTGCTCTATTAATAGAATGATATTAATGACTCAAACACTGATTGATTTCTATTACAATGATCATGAACCCAAAACATTCTTTTCAGCTACTTAAAAAAATCACATAAACGAGGTCACGTGTGTTGTGGTGAGTTCGAGTCTGGAGTTTCTTCATCATTTATTCCTCTCTAAATGTTCTGCTTGATGTTGAACTGATGCTAAACTGTATGTTGGTGATCAGTAGATACACCGAGGGCCGATCAGAACACGTGTAAAACAGAGCGTGCGCTCGACCTTGATTGGTGACTCGCTACGTGTTTCACCAGTTACGTTTTTATCCTCGTAAATAAAAAGGAACGACTGATTTTGCAAAATGTAGTTGAGTAAAAAGTCAAATATTTGACTTCGAAATGTAGTGAAGTTACAGTAAAAGTCTCCCCGAGTGAAAATACTTCAGTAAAGTAGAGATACGTGAAAAAGCTGCTTAAGTAAAGAATTACATTTACTTGTTATCGTAAACCACTGAGAAAAACACTGATAAATGAGGCTGAAATAGAAGCGAATAAAACAGCTTGCTGCTTATATAAGAGCACGTTGAACTGGAAGATAAAGGCAGCACATGTTAAATGTATTTTTTCTTTCATATTTTTATATCACCAACACCATGACAAATTCCTTGTACGTGCATTACGTGATACTTGGCAAAAAAAGATTCTGATTCTAGTGAAGTCATGACCCTGGTGGTTATACGGAGCAGATTCCTCATGACCCGCAGCTTGCGGTTGATAAATGATCAGAGAGGTGACGAGTGGACATCGTTTCCTAACTAACTTTCTCAAATTATTTTCTGTACATGTAGCAGGACTGTTTGAAGTCTTGATGATATGAACCCTGAGTTGATATTTTTATCTCGCTCGGTACTTCATGTCCTGATAGTTCCCCTGTCCTTGGCCTGGACGTAGGCGTTGTCCTACACACCGCTCTGTCTCTCTGTGGAGGTGCCAGAGAGTCAGCATTAACACTGGCATCCCGGGTATGTGGACTGGGTTTCGGTGCCAGGACTCTGCTGCTGTCGGCAGCTCCGCCCACTCCCTGCTGATTGGCTAAGAAAATGCTGACTCATTAACTCTGCCTACTCTTCATCTGTCCTTTAGGAAATTGTTCAAAAGTTAAAACGCTGATGCTGGATACATTTCGGATCAACTTTGATCAAGATCATACCTTCTCTGACTGGACGAAGTGTGTGGCGACTCCTGACCTCTGCACGTCTCGACCTTTCAGCCGAAACCCCGTCAGGGCGAGGAAGAGTCCCAGCTTTCCCTGCAGCCTTGGCAGGAAGTAGCCCCCGCCGACATCGGGGAATAATCCTGCAACGACCAAACGGAGAGAGAACACAGAGATGGAGGTTGTTCATTTTTAATGGAACTGGTCTAAGAATGTGTTAAATATAAAGTCTGATCTCAGCTTTTAGTTGTTTCAAGATTGTTGGGAAGCAAAGGTTTAATTTACGCAATTATGGGGCCAAGCACTTTCTGCCCTCTGGCCGCTTAGTAAAGTACAGAAGCCAATAGGACCATTAAGAGACAAGCAAATTTTGACAAATATGATTCTAAAACATGTCCTCGTGTCTTTTTTTTTTTTGTTGCTGACATGCATTTTTGGACAAACCATTCCTAATCCATCCATCTAACTCTAAGCAGTTGGTGGTGGTGGTGGTAAAAAATAATAATAATGCGACTAATTTTTCTTTTTATTTCTTTTTGTTATTTTAACAACAAACATATAAATTTTTTTTTCAAATGGAACACCACCTGACTCTTCTCCTTCCATTTCTCCCACTGATGCTACCTGCGTAGATGCAGTATCAAGAGTGCAGAGGGGTTGTAGGCCGCCAGTTTGAGGTCACAAATGGGTTGAACTTTGAATGTCGTGGCGATTGTTCGAGGTGAATGCGTTCATACGAGATCTTGCAACTGGACAAAATTGAGGGAATTTTTGCCGGGAGAAATAAAACGAGGGAGGTGGGAGATGGGTGTGGTATATGGGAGACTCCCCGGAAAAACTATGCTGCGTCTTTGCTGCTTTGGTGCTCGGTCTCATAAATCTGTCTCCTATATTTGTTAGGTACATTAATACTTGGCTTTAATGGCACAGTGCTTAATGCCCAAGGACAAGCTTTACTTAGCTGGTTGTTCCCATGGTTATAAGCCGAGCTCTGCTGTACAGAACAGATATTAAGATGGCAAGCTGCCTTAATACAGTGAAAGCTGTAGAACTTAGACTTCCATTTCAATGGTCTAATTTATTTAACAATACAATTCAACCAGTGGTGGGACGTCAGTGCCGGCAAAGCCTCCTCCTGCTGGTCTCAACTCGATCAGAATCACTGACTTACATTTTAATATTTTTTTGTTCATGAACATGTATCATATTATTCCCAAGAGTCTATTCTCTTTATTTCATAGCGATTCTCTCGGCTGTGACACAGTGTGTCTATAACCTTAGAGTTTTTATCTGAACCGATTTCAGCCGTCACAATACGTGTTGACTGGGTCGAACTAATCTGCCATGAGACCTTTAGAATCAACATTGTGGACCCCTGCAGTATAAAGTACATGAGAATAAAGTTGTTGCTCTAACAAATCAGATTTCAAGTTGCTGAATGCAGGGCCAGAATACTGTCGTTTTCATGTCCTTTGTTTGGATGGTCAGAAAGCGCACTAGTCGGAGCTCGCGAACCGCATCCGTAGCAAACTGCACAAACTCAAATATATTGTGTCCTTTTTTTCATTCCACAACGGCTGAAAGAATAGAAAAAAGCTGGACATCGTGAGGAAGCGTCGGCCAAAACAGTTCAGCTTTTTCATGAACCGTTTATACTTTTGCCTTTTCTTTCCTGTAGCACTTGCACAAAAACACAATTCGCCTTCGTTTCAAATCCCCAGGAAAACTGAACCAAAATATGCACAAAAACCCAGGGTCATTCGATGAGGTGAATATCGACACTTCTGTTAGAGATGATGTATGTGGGAGGTGCAGTTGTGGCTACACTGAAAGGAGACGTGTTGAATTGTGTTCATTGGGTTTCTTGCTTTAATAATGAGATTCATTCTCACAGTATGAGATTCCTGTGTGTGATGCAGCACTCTGCTCTACTGCGTCTCTCTCTTATTATTTACCAGAGATGTTCAATCAGGTTCAAGTCTGGGCTCTGGCTGGGCCACTCGAGGACATTCACAGAGTCGTCCAGTAGCCACTCCTTTGTTATCTTGACTGTGTGTTTAGGCTCGTTGTCCTATTGGAAGACAAACAGTCACCCCAGTCTGAGGTCCAGAGTGCTGGAGCAGGTTTTCATCGAGGATGTCTCTGTACATTATAGGGTATAATTTGTAGAATTTTGAGGAAAATAATAAATTAAATCCATTTTGAAATGAGGCTGTAACATAAAATGTGGAAAAAGTGAAGCGCTTTGAATACTTTCCGGATGCACTGTATATTGAGATTCCTGATTCCTTGATCAGTCGCCTGAAAAAATACCTGCTATGGATTTATTTGTATAAAAGTTATTATTTATATGTCAGAACGCATAATCGTTTACGTGACGAGGTGGCGTTTTATTATCTCGTCTAGGAACTGCCAATTCCTACAGTGCGGAAGAGAAATAAAAATCTCAAGCCTATCAACGTACTTGGGGCTTCCACCTTACTTTTATAAACCGTCCGATCCCAATTATTAATATTTATCCAAACGTAAGGCAGGCAAAGCTCTGAGGTGGTCTCCGTGCACCCGGTGTTTATTCTCCGAGTAAACAGGACCGCAGAGTCTCTCTCGTCCATTAGCTCTGGACCGAATCCAGATAGCCGACGCCTAGATTAAACAACACTCTCGAATCCTTTGCAGTGTTCATTCCCGGATTCGTTTCCTCTGCTGTTTGTCTCTCTCTCTCTCTCTCTCTCTCCTCACAGTGCATCTTGTACTTTTGTGGGAGACAAATCGATCGAGTTGAATAAAGCGAACACGAGCAACAGCTGATTTTTCTACAGCATCTTATAATTATAGCTTTTGAAGAAAACTGCACGCACAGAGAGAGAGAGTTTCTATCGACTAATGAAAAGCTACATCTGTGATACGAGAGCACGGTTCCAATTTCCTGCCATTTTCAAGAATATTCTGTGAAGTCATGGAGGACAAATCGTTACATATAGATTTTTTTTTTTTTTTTTTTAAAGAAGATTAAACACCATTTACTCCATTTCAATCATACACGGAAATGTGAACGAAAGTTTGTCGGCACAAGATCTCATCCCACATTTAGTCCCTATTTGCTGTTATAATAACCTCCACTCTTCTGGGAAGATGTTCCACGAGATTGTGTGGTTTTGGCGATACATTCAAACTTTTCATACAGTTAGTAAAGTCGTGTACTGATGTAGGTGAAGTGAGGAGGCCTGGGGTTCATCCTAAAGCTGTTCAGATATCTAAAGAAGGAGATCTTCCAAATCTTCCCACACATATAAAGCATATCTTCATAGAGCTGGCTTTGTGCACAGGGGTATTGTCATGCTGGAACAGGTTTGGGTTTCCTAAGTATACAACTGTGTGCCTCCAACATTGTGGTAACAGTTTAGGAAAGGAGCACATATGGCTGGAAAAATCAGGTGTCCCCATACTTTTGTTACAGTGTACATGACAACTTAAAGACAATTCCTCGGGCAGTACTAAAGCCAGGAGAGATGACAGATTGTGACCCCCCCCATCCCCCACCACCATCTGAGGATTAATCTGTCTGACCCAATTCCAGGCTGCAAAAGTAATTTAATAAAAACGCAGATTAGTTTGTGTTTGCGCTGGTCATGCATCGGATGTTCCTGCAATTACTAATCAATCCCAACAGTCTGAGTCTGGAGATTGTGTTTGATCTTAAAATAAAATAATTAAAAAAAAGATATGCTCAACCTTATCAGTAGACTGTAAACGTCTGGAAGTAGCAGCAGCAGCAGCAACAGCAACAACAACAACAACTCCTCAGCTTTTAAATCAGACCATCCTTCTGACATCATTTGGACACTAAAAACAACCAGGGACCTCAAGACGAATGTTTTGGAGTTCAATTCGAACGTTTTCATCAAATCTAGTGTCATGTGACGATCTGAGGGATCCAATAGGAGCATAATATATACCTGAAGCTATAGGAGGTTTCAAATTTCATGGCAATTACTTTTATACATAATACTCAATAAAATCTGATTGGCTGATGGTGGATTTTTTGGTTTTTTTGACCAAATTATCTAAAAACAAAAGCACTGTGATGATAAATTACTAATACTAATAATTACTAAATTACTTTTGTATGTAACAAATTCGGTAAAGGGCAAAAACACAGGAATTGGACAGTGAATGTGTGGAAAAAAGTTCTGTGAAGTCCAAATGTGACATTTCTGTCTCCAACAGAAGAACTTGTGTAAGACGTAGAACATCAGAGAAGATGTGATCAGACTCCCCTCATCCCCACACTCACACATTGAGGTGGAAGCCTAATATTTTGGGGTTGTGTTGCAGCAGGGAAGGTTGGAGATTTATGCTGGAAAGTGAAAGGTACCAACATGGCAACCATTCCATACTTTAACACCATGCAGTTCGGTCTGGACCACGGCTCATTGGAACAGACTTCACCGTACAAGACGACGATCCTGGAGTGATATCTATCAAGGAGCGACCTGCCCAGTCATCGCACCTAAATCCTATTGAACTGCTCTGGGATGAACGTCAAATATTCCATCTGAAACTTTTGTAGAATCGAACTGTCTGGATGCAGAGTGTGTGTTTTTGAATTGAAAAAGAATGGAACATCTGGACATTTACAGATGGTCAAAGCAGAGTTTGTTGCATAGGAACAAAAGGAACATGCATGTGTCTCACAAAAGACTAGGTGTTAACACACGTTTAAATACCGTATTTTTCGGACTATAAGCCGCTACTTTTTCCCCACGTTTTGAACCCTGCGGCTTAAACAACGAAGCGGCTAATTTATGAATTTTTCCTGGGTTTTTCCCGGTTTCACAAACTTCAAGCCAAAAAACTGAACCCCATAACATTAGACCAATGAAATTTCTGAACGGAAACGAAAAAAATGCACCTCACCTGTGTTCTGAGCCGCACGGCATCGGGAGAAAAAACGTTTTTCTTAAATGCACGACGATGCCAAAAGAAAAACTCCCGAGAGAATTGTTGCGATTGTCTTGGTAGGCTACTGTTTAGATACAAGACGTTGTAGCGCGTTGAGTCTGGGTGAAGGGAGAGCTCGCTAATTCCAGTTGAAACAGAAATCATATAAGCACAGACAGGTTTCCAAAACTCGTGCTTTTTTTATTTTCCTTGGCAACAGCGTTACGGGTTAGTCAAAGAAACTTAGAAACGAGCATCAGAAAATAATAAGGACATAATCCTCGGTCTCCACACACGCAGTAATACCGGAAAATGCAGTGGCAGGCTATTCCCAAAATACTGCTATGCTCCTAAAGGAAGCGCAACATATTTCACCAAATTCAGTGGGTGCGCTTTATAGTCCGGAAATTACGGTACACATTAGATCACACTTTTTTTCCACCACATCTCTAATAAAAGGAATAAAAAGTGGTTCAAATACTAATAGGCTAATATATTATATAATTATGTTCTTCCATAAAGATATTGTATATTACAGTTCTTCCAAACAGAGAATCTAGTCTACTAGGTAGGCGCTTTAACACCATTAGGTTATATCCTATGTAGTGAGCATGTATAGTAAATAAGAAGGCATTTGGGAATAAGCCTAACTGTATTATATATTGTAGCGTTCGCGTCTTCATTTATAGATCTCTTGCTCACTCCCAAAACGCCACCCGTTTTCTCCTAAACCCACCCGTTCAAGTAACATGGAACTGGCAACTTTTACTCATTACTGAACACTACAGAACATTGTAACTTAGTCTCCTTAAGCACCTGTAATAACATTAAAATATGTTGATACAGAGGTAAAATTGTGGTAAATAAATTTTTTATAATGCAATTACATCAAATAATTAACACAAAGAGATGCATTATTAGGTCTTATATCCAGAATTCATTGATTATTTTCCCATTCCTGGTGAACACCGTGACTCAGATTTTTAGGAGGAATCGAGGAGGATTGAGAGATTTCAGAGTAAGATGAGCTGCAAATGAAACAGAGTGGTGCCCGACTTGTACCCTTGGCCATTTCATTACCTAATGCTGTCTTCCATTATGGACGGGTCGGATTTCTGACAATACGGCACCCTACTGCATTTCAGGACATCTTTACCATCACCTACACCACACGGTCCGCTATTATAACCCATGAGACACGGTTTTATTTGAGCTCTTTTAGCCAAAGAAAACCAGATTTGATTGATCCTGTTCGGGAAATGGAAAGAAAAATGGTCAAATTTAGAGAGAGTTTAGCTACAATTATTCAGATGATCACTATGAAACGTAATGTGTTGAGGCTTTTGTGGTTGCCAGGTCTTCATCTTTAAAACATGCACTTTTATTTGAGCCAAAAAAAAAATAAATGCAGAAGGCATTGTCGTGCTGGAACAGGCATGGGAAGAAGTAAAGTGTTCAAAAGGGCTGGAGCTCTATAGAAGATCATCTACTTTAACAAATGTACAGCATATCTTCAAGAAGCTGGCTTTGTGCACAGGGACATCGTCATGCCAGAAAGGTTTTTGGGTCTCCTGGATCAATTGAAGGGAACATTTCAAGCTACCAAATCCGAAGACGTCCCACACACATTTGTGTGCCTCCAACTTTGAAGGAACAGTTGGGGGAAGAACCACATATAACTGGAAAAAATGTGTCCCAATACTTTTGCTTATAGAGTGTATGATAAAACATGAAGCCGCTCAAAACACCATTTTTTGTATAACAATTTGAGGGTTTTTTATATCAAGGTATATATTAATAATAATAAAAAAACTGTAAGCCACAAAAACTAGTGTATTAAAAAATTAAATAAATAAATGAAATAAATAAAATGTTGAATTATTATTAAAACCTATTACAAAAAATAAATAAATAAAATCCTCCCAACGTATCGTACCATAACAATGCCAGAGGTATAAAAAATAAACTAGAGTTAGCGCAGTGTCACTGTGGCTACTGACTCCGTACCGGAAAAACTATTTGTAGTGCGCATGCATAAAAACTCTAAAGAATCCATAACGCAAGCGTTAGCCGCTAACCAAGAATTGGCTCACGGTAGCGTAATGGATTCTTTAGCGTTTTATGTCCATCTTCAAGAATTTCTCTTAAAAAGAGAAAATCCTGACAATTCCACATTTCGAGGGAGTGAATAAATGAAGGATGGATGGAAGACGTTAAAGTCTGCTGAAATAATTAGAACAGTTAAATAGATCATATCTTTCGAAAATTAAATATTTAAATATAAAAAAAAACAAAAAAAAAAAATACAAGGAATGTTCAGGTATAAAAAAAAAAGAAGCAGCAAAAACAAAACGTTATTTTTGAAATAAATGAATAAAATATGTGAAAATAAAAGTAAATAAATAAATGAATTAAATAAATGTTATTTGTATTCACTTAAAAAAATCTAATAAATATGACAGATCAATAAACAGAAAATAATTAAATAAAAGGGCTTATTCATTTTTTTTTTTCTTTTTCGATTGAATTACAAGACCTTCCTTTATTTACTGATTTAATAATGAAAGTAGGAAAATAAAAATAAAAATAAATCAAACCTGTAATAATTCTAACCTTTTTCTTATTTTTATTTTAACGATCAAATCCAAAATTTTCAATGTATTTTTAATCAGATTGTAAAACACTTCATTTAACAGAAAATACGTATAAAAAGTTCTCCACAAAATCTTTGCCTCATTGCTGATATTTTAACATAGTGTCCAGCCCTAATCTCTAAATCCTGTTTAAACAAAAAAGCTCACATCTGTTAGTATTATTACCTTCTCTAACACACAATCCTCACTCCTTAATTACAGCTCTCCATGTTTTTTTTTCAAAACAGCTTTGTTCATTAGTCTACGTCAACTTTTAGATGCTTCTGTGACTCTGGATGATTAAAGATGATCCTGATTCTGATCCCGGATGGTTAAAGACGAGATCTCGGACAGTGACATCATCTTATTATTTAGAGTGGAATGTGGAGTTAATACATGCAGTGACAATGACATGTACACTATATTGGCAAAAGTATTGGGACACCTGAATTTTCCAGCCGTATGCGGTTCTTCATCAAACACAAGCGTATAGGACGTCTGTGGATATGGAATATTTACGAGACCCAAACTTGTTTTATGAAGATCTGCTTTCCATGGGTTGGAAGATGTGGAAGATCTCCAGCAATAGAACTGCAACCCTATTGAACACCTTTAGGATGAATGTGAACGCTGACTGCACCCCAGGCCTCCTCACCTTCATCAGTACCTTCCTTTACTAAATTTACTGAAGGAATCTACACAAAATCAAGTGAATCATCTTCACAGAAGAGTGGAGGTTATTATAAAAGCAAACGGGGACTAAATGTGGAATGAGATGTTCAATCTTACGATGAGGTTTCCACCAGCTTTTGTCCAGACGGTGTGACTGCTTGATATCCATTATAGAGTAAAATCAGCCAGAAATGCTAGTATGGGAGGTACACTGCAATTTTTTGGGTTCTAGAATTAGTCAGTATGTTTCCAAAAGTATTGGGACACCCGACCTTTCCTGCTATATGTGGTTCATTTCCAAACTGTTACCACAAAACTGGAGGCTCTCAATTTTACAGGACGTTTATAGACGCACTATATTAAAAATTTGCATTCACTTGAACTTGGAAACCCAAAACCTGTTCCAGCATGGCGATGCCCCTGTGCACAAAGTGAGCTCCATGAAGATCTGGTTTACATGTTTTGGAGAGGAAGATCTTGAGTGGCCTGCTATAGAGCTCTGATCTCATCCCTACTGAACACCTTTGGGATGAATGTGAATGCTGACTGCACCCCAGGTCTCCTCACCTACACATCAGTACCTGCCTTAGGTAATACCCGTGTGGCTGATGAACACAAATATCCATAAGCACACACCAAAATCTAGTGGAGTGGAGGGAAATATAAGAGCAAAATCACATACCAAACATATGACCAGGTGACCCAATACCTTTGGAAATATAGAGTTTGATGCTGATATGTTGGGCCAATTTTCCCCCTCTTCATCTCATTAAATCTAAAAGTCAATTAATAAGTAGTGATACAGAAAATTGCTCAGATGTTGAGTTTTTTAATTTAGAGTGAGGAGGATGGACAGGATTAGAAATGAGTTTATTAGAGGGACAGCGCATGTAGGACGTTTTGAAGACGAGGTGAGGGAGGCGAGATTGAGATGGTTTGGACATGTGCAGAAGAGGGACATGGGGTATATCGGTAGGAGAATGCCGAGGATGGAGCCACCAGGAAGGAGGAAAAGAGGAAGACCAAGGAGGAGGTTTATGGATGTGGTGAAGGAAGACATGCAGGTAGCTGGTTTAAAAGAAGAAGAAAATACAGAAAATTGCTTAAATTTATTGAACAACACAAGCCTTTCCAATCAGTACAGGGTTTTGGTTCCCATGCCGACCTGTAACCTAAACTACAGCTGGTTGAAGGCTCACTAACAATACAGTTCCCAAAGGTCTCCTCATTCTTTCTCCGGTATGTCGAATCGGAGGCGTCGAGAAAGAGAACTCCGATTGGCTATTCAGCTTAGTGATTTAGAATGTGAGGGAAAAAAAATAAAAAAAATGCAACTGATGAAAGCAAAAGCAACGGAGTAAAGAAGGACATTTGTTGTGATTCTTGCTCTTGTCTTAGCATCTTAGCAGACACGAATCCGTTAGTATACAAACGCTGCTTGCTTTAGATATTCAAAGTTCTATCTGTTTCCCTGTTTCGCCAAATACAGACTACTGCCACCTGCTGGTATGGGAGAGTTCTGTTCTCTCACGCAAGCACAGAATTGGTGCGTCAGGGGCACCTTTCTAACAATCGGTGTAATTTGCACCACAATCGGCCGATGCTGTTTAATTAAAAAATGCCCGATTAATCAGTCGACCTCCAATCAGGACCAAGACCAACAGCCAGACGAAAAACATCCTAAGACAGACCCTGAGTAATACTTTTGTGGAAGTTGTACTACTCAGTTGAAGGGCGGCTCTACAACTGACCGTAATCAAAAAGGATTAGCGCTAAGCAAACACACTTCAGACACATGCTTTTTTCTCCAGATAGACACGCATGGATGTGATAATGGAGTGTGTTGAACAGAAGCAGAGCTTTCAGCCACTCGAATTCCTGAGGGAGCTTTTGCCCACTTCCTGTGTACCAAGGACGCTCAGCTCACACAAGAGTGTGGCGAGGGTTTTTTTTTTAAAACCCAGGCTGGCTGAAACACAGTCATCTTATTGAACATGATTTTCAACAAATCAAGGTTACAGAGGTTTTTACAGAGAGAAAAAAAGTGTGAAAAAGAAAAGAATGGAGATGAAAAACATTGAGGAAACATCTCTCTGCTTTCTGAGGATATACAGACATACCATAATAATTTGACAATTTTTTTACATAAACATGCATTCTTTTACATTTTTAATACAAATGTAATTTCAGTTCCATAAAAGCTTTTCCTCATTAGCATTTGAATGCATTTACTGCCAGCTTATTACAAACCCTCAGGACTATGAATATTAGAGGAGGCCATTTTGTAGCCTTTTAAGAGCTCAGAGTTACTTACACTCAAGTCTGTGGCCTTGTTTCATATTACAATCCTGAGAGAAAACATGCTGTATCTCACAGACAACACATTAGGCAGCAATAAATAACAAGTAAGCCAGGACATACAAGCCTTAATTCCTGAAGAAAAAAAAAGTATTTGTTGAAATAAAAACCACTGAAAAAGTTGCCTGAGGCAATTATCATGTCTTGATGTCCAGAATCTAATCTGAACTCATGGTATATAAACCAAGAGTTGAGTCAGTTGATTACGTCAACAACGATGGAACTGTAAATGATAGGACATTCGATGTCACCCAAATGAAGACAGGCTCCCCCTTCGAGCCTGGTTCCTCTTAAGGTTTCTTCCTCCTGCTATCTCAGGGAGGTTTTTCTTACCACTGTCACCAGTGACTCGCTCATTAGAGACAAACTTATAGTGATCAGGTTATGATGCTAAAATTGATATTCGCGGTCTATTTGTTTCTGTAAAGCTGCTTTGGGAGAATATCAGTTGTTAAAAGTAAATTAAAATGAAGTATGAAATCCCATGCCATGACAGACAAGTACCAATTCAAATTCCAAACCATGACAGACAAGTACCAAGTCAAATCCCAAACCATGACA
>JAAIIK010000315.1:638261-653386 GCA_014706435.1 Silurus glanis
AAGTCAAATCCCAAACCGTGACAGACAAGTACCAGGTCAAATCCCAACCCAAATCACAAACCATGACAAACAAATAAAAAGTTATTTTTTATTTTCACTATTTGCGTCATAGGGTTTGACGCTCCTATTGGTTCTTGGTTTGACGTTTGCAGTAGTGAACAGTACGGAATTAATTGTAATTTATTTCTGTACTTAAGTAGTTTTTCCACATATCTGTACTTTACTGAAGTATTTCTATTTGGGTTTACTTTAACTCCACTACATTTTAAAGTCTAATATCTTATGAGTGGATAAAAACGTAACTGGTGAAACACGTAGCGAGTCACCAATCAGGGTCAAGCGCACGCTCTGTTTCACACGTGTTCTGATCGGCGCTTGGTGTATCTACTGATCACCAACATACAGTTCAGCATCAGTTCAACATCAAGCAGAACATTAAGAGAGGAATAAATGAAGAAGAAACTCCAGACTCGAACTCACCACAACGCACGTGACCTCGTTTACGTGATTTTTTTTAAAGTAGTTGAAAAGAAGGTTTTGGGTTCATGATAATTGTAATAGAAATCAATCAGTGTTTGAGTCATTAATATCATTCTATTAATAGATCAGTGTGCTGAGAGTCACATTCGAGTCTTTTCACATAAACTGAGGTGATTAAGTAAAGAGTCTTGTGATAAAAATGATCAAAGGAACATTATAGTTATAATGAATCATAGTACTTTGGATATTTCAGTACATTTGAATGCAAAAACCTTTGTACTTTTACTCAAGTGAAAGTTTAAAGGGACACTTTTACTTTTGTCACATTTTACCGAGTGAATCTTTACTTTTACTCAAGTGCATGGTTTGTGTGCTTCATCCACCACTGAGAGAAGTCACAATGCAGGAAAGAGACAGAATTTCATCTTAGGGAGAAAAAAAAAACCCCGATCGTAATGGCCATTAATATGCTGTTGTTGAACGTGTCAAACCAGTGATCAAAGACTATGGATTTTAGCCTCAGTTTATAGGAATCTTTTAGGATTTTGGCTCAGACGACCAAATCGTGGCCAAAATGGCACAGTGTGCACCAGGGCTTTAGAGGGATTAAGTAAGGTTGAGCTTTGCCACGATGCCTCCCTTGTGCCCAGAGTCAATTTACAGCATCTTGACAGTCAAATCCTTTGCGCTGCTGAGCACATGAGTGTATATCCTTTTGGATTACTGAACTTTAAGTCCAGACATCTGCACAATACAAAAAGGAGCGTGAAAGCGCAGAGGTCAATGACGGATCCACTAGACCGTAATGAAAGCGTAAATGTTTTCCATTAAGTAATTAGCACATCACGCCATGCCAAAAGCACAAATAGATCAGAGGGAATGGCTAACTTGTTGATCATGGTCTTCTCGAACGTGACTATAAACATCTTGAACATCTTTATTAAACGCAGAACACCGTTTCACGCCACACGGAAATAAATAAAGCGCCTTGCCGAAGCGTGTCTGCTAAATGCAGCTCCAGAAGCCAAGCAGCTGGAAGAAGCGAATAGCGAGTGTTCTCTGTAACCGACACCGGCTAACAAGTCATGAAATGAAAACACGCAAGGGGTGAGCGTGAGGCCTTGTGTACTCTACGGAGGTCGGTTTGATTTGCTGCCGAGTGGAAGGCACGCATTCCTTCCATGGGCAGGAGGAATGTGGTGCTACCTATGATCCGCATTTAGCGTGCTACGGTTCCAGAGTGTGCTGACAGCAAAGCCTGGACGTTTTCCACAGAACGCGAGCCTGAGAGAGATAAACAACACCATCAGTGAGGAGGAGGTTGTGCATGTGTGTGAACGGGAAAATGCTGCGAGCGGGGACTCAACGCGCAGCCACTGAAGCCACATGATTGAGATGTGACACGAAGGCCTCGTTTACAAGCACTTTTCTGGTAATTAATGGAAACAAAGTTTTTACACTAGCATTTAAAAACATTTTTTGCATTACAAAAGTTCACCGATTCTGAATGCTTACGGATGGATGGAGCCACACAGAAAAATGGTACTGGGACTGCACTTGGCATGAACCATCCTGCCACCGTGACGAAGATGGGTTCTCTTTTGAGACTGGTTCCTCTCATGTTCCTCACATTCTTCTTCTCATTATTGCTATTTGTTCTTTATTTCCTTGTCTCTTTACTGTTTATTATTGTTTGATGTTTAATATTTGCTGTAGTTCGCTTGCAGCCTCACTTAAGCATTTCATTGTACAAACTCTTTCCTTCTTCCTCATGTAGTCTGAAGGGGTTTTTCCTTTCGAAATTGAAATTGAATTGAGTTCAAATCCCACCACCACTAAGATGCCACTGCTGGGCCCTAAAGCAAGGGTAAAACAAAATACATATATCTCATGTCTACTATGCACCAGGGGAGCTGAATCAGAAGGTCAGAGGTTCTATCCCCAGTATCGCCAAGCTGCCACTCCTGAGGCTCTTGAGCAAGGCCCTTAAGGGGCGCTGTATCAAGGCTGTGCAAGGATATGCAAAGAAAAGATTTCAATGTGCTGTAAAGTACATGTGACACGTATAAGTTCTTTATCAACTGCTCAGTTGCATGAATGGAATAACTTGTATTGTCATCCTGAACATTTTTTGCATCAACTAACTAAAAACTGTTCATTCCAGTACTACTTGTCTGTGTCTGTCCATCTCTTTGTCTAGGGCATGACTTTACATCCCAGCCACACCAAGCTGCCACTCCTGGGGCCCTAAACAAGCCCCTTAACTCCATAGCTGCTCAGTTGCATGAATGAGTGTGTGACAGTATATCAGATAGAGTAAGACCTCGGTACTCGTCAGTAATTCCTTCCAGAACTTGGGACGAGTGCTGAAACTGAAGGCTTCTTGGTAGCATTTGAACCACATTAGGACCGATGATTTAGACTTTTTGTTTTTGGAGGGGGCTCTATTGCACTGTTCATGAGCTAACATGAGACTCTTCATGCATCTGCTTTACTGCGAGACTGAAGCACTCACGGGTTTCATCGCGAGAGTCGAGTTCTGAGCGGGTGACGATTGCCGAAACATTTTTCAGTTGTCGAGTACGAGTATTGAGGTACGTTATTATCTTATGCCGAGATAATTACTTTAATATAATGATATCCAATGCCAACTTTATGCCTCAGGTTGCACTGTAAGATAAATGGGTTCTCTATGGATCAAAGAACTGAGACACCCGACCTTTTCAGCCATATGTGGTTCTTCCATAAAGCATGACAATGCAGCTGTGCACAAAGCCAGCTCCAGGAACATCTGCTTTACATGGTTTGGAGTGGAAGACCTCCTGCTATAGAGCTCCTATTAAACACCTTTGGCTTGACCGTGAAAGCTGACTGAACCCCAGGCCTCCTCACCTACACCTTTACCTGACATTACTAACCCACAACATTTTGTCTATATAGTGCATTTCATATTACATGGTAAATTTAGGCCACTTTAGCCACTAAACTACCACCTCCTCACCTCTACCACCTTAAACTGAACGCAAACTTCCCGAGAGCCAATCAGAATCCAGGATTCACACAGTCCATTGTCTAAATGAAATTATTTACATTCAGGGTGGCTTTTAAATGGCCTGTAAATGTCCACCGTGTGTCTGGCGGTGTGTATTTTCCTCTAAAGCAGTACAAACAAGTAAAATAAAACGACTCTGAGGTTTCAGTTAGCGTTCAATACCTTAGAAGCAATACTAAACAAACAAACAAACAAATAAAAAATAAATCATGCTGAGTCACAGTCAGCTGGTGTGGAATCAAGGTGCGATGTGCAAAATATGTGCATAAATAACAACGCATAGAGGGAAGTGCTTTCACATGCAGGGTTTTTCCTATTGTTCGGATAAGAGGGAAAATATTATTTCTAGTTTGGTATTCGAACAAAAAAAAAAAAATTGCAGCAGACAGATTTTTGGGACAGAGATAAAGCTGAAGTCTGGTCTGCATCCAGAAAAGTCATTAGGTGTCTTGTTTATAAAGAGAGAGAGAGAGAGAGAGAGAGAGAGAGAGAGAGAGAGGGGGAGGGGATACAAGGCAATTTTAAGATTCACCTCTAGATGGAGTTCGGTTAAATTATAGAAACTAGTTGGAGATTCCATTCAATTCATTTGTATTTGTAGAGCAATTTTAACAATGGACATTGTCTCAAAGTAGCTTTAGATAAAGCGGCAATTAAAAAAATGTTCCTTATAAGTTTATCCCTAATGAGTGAGCCGGTGGCAACTGTGGTGAAGGAAAAAATCCCTGAGATGGAATGAGGAAGAAACCTTGAGAGGAACCAGAGTCAAAAGGGAACCCGTCCTCATCGCCGAACGTCCAATCAATACAGTTCCATCATTATTTACAGGTGCTAAGAACACTGGTCAGAACGATGTTTAACTCATGATGGTTCCACAAAAGATTCATGAGATTACTGTGGAGGCTGGACCATGAAGATGGATTTGGACTGGAATAAGATTGGATGGTTTGCTACAATAAGACTACAGTTACTACAGTTTTGCTTTCAGGTTTCCATCAGTGACCAAGTGAGAACTTCAACAATAACGGAACTGTAATGAACGGACACTCGGTATCACCCGGGTGAGGATGGGTTACCCTCTGAAGCTCTCTCAAGGTTTCCTCCTCGGGTAATTTTTTAACGCTCAAAATGTATATTCTTAATATATTTATTTTTGTAAAGCAGCTTTGAGACAATGTGCGGTGTCAAAAGTGCTATACAAGTAAAAAATTTAAATAAATTTGCTGCCAGCCAATCAGGGGCCTCTCTGAGCTCATGTACACTATTGGGCAAAAGTATTGGGACAGCTGACATTTCCTTGCATATGTAGTTCTTCTCCAAACTGTTAACACAAAGATGGAGGCACTCAATTGCATAAATTGTATACAATTTTGCGTACACTTGAACGTGGAAACCTAAACCTGTTCCAGCGTGGCAATGTGCACAAAGTGAGCTTCATGAAGATCTACTCTACATGGGTTGGAGAGGAAGATCTTGAGTGGCCTTATATAGAGCTCTGATCTCAACCCTACACCTTTGGAATGAATGTGAACGTTGACGCACCCACATTAGCAGCTGACTTTACTAACACCATTGTGGCTGATGAACATAAAATCTCAAAAAGCACACGCCGGAAAATCTAGAGGAACATCTTCCCAGAAAAGAAAAACGGAGAGAATTATAAGAGCAAATTGGGACTAAATGTGGAATGTGATGCTCAAAAAGCACATACCAGGTGTCCAAATACTTTTGGAAATGAAGTGTATGTAGAAGAGGGCAGATAGCAGCATGTTGAGAGCGACAGGGGGGGTCAGGATTAAATTATTATTAACATTCATTTAATTCAATGTGATTCATATAGAAGTGAATTAATAATAATAATAATAATAATAATAATAATAATAATATGTGGGGGAGAAGTTTTATGGAGGTCACATGGTTCTGAAGATGTTTTGTTTCCATGTCAATAAAAATGTTCTTTAACAGTCAGAGTGTGAATAAGAGAATAAAAGTACAAGTGTGTGTGTGTGTGTGTGTGTGTGTGTGTGTGTGTGTGTGAGACAGTGAGTGAAATGTATTTATGCATTATTAATGCCGCTGGGTTTTAGACAGGACAAACAGTGTGGCTCTTACCGATGGCCGTCTCCGGCATGGCGAACAACGTCTTCTCCGTGGCCACACGAAAGTGCCCGTGGACTGAAAGCCCAACACCCTGGGGGAGAAAGAGAGAGAGGGGGAGATAATCAATAAAAGAGGCTGGAAAGAGCTGGCACAGAACGAGCAGATGGAGAGATACGGAGAAGACAACCGGAGACGCAGCGCAGGACTGAGAGCAAAAATCGAAAAAACAAATTTGCATCAGAATCGATGAAAAAGCCTGTGTGAAATGTTCGACCGTGATAATAAACACCACTAGAGAATTCTGCAGGACCGGATCGGCATTAGGAAAGAGAACCGGTGTTGAAAATTAATAAATAAATCACAAATAAAAACAACAATTAATAGGAAGAAACAAAAGACAGAAAGAAACGTAATAAATATATGATAAAATAATAGAAAAAGAAGATATTAAATACTGTGATAATAAAAATACTGTGCTCATTCACATACAACATATAAAAAATAAATACCAAAAACCAAGAACAAAAATAAACCAATAGCAAAAAACAACAACAAAAAAGTCCATTGTTCAGTTTTACATACAGTAAAAACAAACAAAACAATATAAACAAATGTATAAAAAAAAAAAAAAAAAAAAAAAAAAAAAAAAAAAAAAAAAACCCACGACAATAATGCGTTTATTATAATCAATAAATCAATCCAGGAGGAGACACAGGAATATTTGCACCAGAACCAACAGGTTCTGAGCAGTAACCCAGAGGTTTAACTGTTGGGCCGCCACTGCCTCACATGATCACTGTGGGATCTACTGAATTCTTTCTACAGGATTGCTGCAAGATCCTCTAATTTGTACAGGATCAATGTGGGAACCACAGAATCATTTGTACAGGACCACTGTATCATTTCAACTTCATCACTGTGGAAACTGTGAATCATTAAAACCGGATCACTGTGGAAACTACTGAATCATTTCAACTTCATCACTGTGGAAACTACTGAATCATTTGAACCAGATCACTACTAAATCATTTGGACTGGATCACTGTGGGAACCACTATCATTTGAACCGACTCACTGTGGAAACTACCGAATCATTTCAACCAGATCTGTGGGAACCACTGAATCATTTGTTCAGGATCGCTGTGGGAACAACAGAATTATTTGTAAAGAAATCAATCAATCAAATCAATCAATCAGTCTGTCTGTGGCTTACAAATTGCAATACGCTAGATCCTATAAAATAATTCAGTAGATCATGAAGCAGTTATGTAGAGAATGAAAGAAAAAAAAAAAGAAAAAAGAAAAAAAGGCACACAAAAATCCCAAATTATTTATAAAAATAAACAAACAAATGAACAATGTGCACAGGGATTAGCAAACGTTTTAACAAGCGTGATAATTTTAACGATGTGTAAACAGATACATGGGAATGTGGCTGCACTGGTTAAAATAATGCCCACTTCCTGATGTAGCATGTGTACACCATTTTGGACAAACTGGTGAGGAGTTGTTCTGTTTCCGTGCGAGAGCCGATGTCAGGACCGTGGAGTCTCGTCCGTGACTCTAAATGACAGGCTGTGGGTTTGGCTAGAAGACGAATGAAGTTGTTTGTGTAAGGTTACAGCAGACTCCTGACTGGTCTGTTTTATGTGTGACAGAAAGGTCAGGGTGTCTCGTTAGCAGCCTGTAAGCTACAGCAATAAATAAAGCAGCCCAGAATAGAAACATGCAGCAGAGACCTGTAGAAATAATTCCGTAGATCCCACAGTGACTTTATACAATTAATTCAGTAAATCTTGTAGCATTTCTGTAAAATTTGTGAGCAACGTCTACAACAATCCTTTAAAAATATCAGTAGATCACACGGTGATCTTATAAAAACAAGTCAGTAGATTCCACTGTGGAATATAATACTCCTGAGAAAATAATTCATCAGATCTTGCAGCAGTCCTGTAGAAAAGAATTCACTGGTTGCCACAATGATCATGTAGAAATAATTCAATAGATCCCATTGTGATCCTGTAAAATAATTTAATAGATCCTGTAGCAATCCAGTACAAATAATTCAGTGGTTCTCATAGTTAGCATGCAGAAATAATTCAATGGATCCCACTAGGATCCTAAAGAAATAATTCACCAGATCCAATAGTGATCCTATAAAATAACTGAGTAGATCCTGTAACAATCCTGTGGAAATAATTCAGTAAATCGTGTAGCAGTATTGCAGAAAGAATTCAGAAGTTCCCACTGTGATCTTATAAAAATAATTCATTTGACCCCACTGTGATCCTGAGGAAAAATGTAATAGATCCCATTGTGATCCTGTAAAATATGTGAGTAGATCTTGTAGCAAGCCTGTGGAAATAATTGAATAGATCCCACTGTGATCCTGAAGAACTAATCAGTCAATCGGAAATCAGAAAGATTTAGATAAGTTGAGCTGAGTAGATCCTGTAGAAAAAAATTCAGCCAATCTTGTAGCGATCATTCAGAAGAAAAAAAATACAGCAGATCCTGTGGAAATCTTGCCCGAAGTAATCTGGCAGACGTAATGCTTTGAAAATCCCGAGGTAAAGTCATACTATTTTTTCTCGAATTACCGTTACATTTAAAATCAAGAGACCAAATCAAAAAACACATTCACCCCCTTGTTTCTAATAAGAAACCGAATTCCATGTTCATTTATTTTTTTGATCCCTGATATTCTGATTGGCACAAAATGGCAAAACATGAAGCTCTGATGGTATCAATCACTTACAATCAATCACTGGTTGGTAAATTGATCTGTCTACGTTTCCACACTATCATCCTTAAAAAAAAAAAAAAAAGTCTCCTTGCACAGCAATACAGCGTTCCCGGCGTTCCCGCCACTCCTGGAACGTGTCTTGAATGTCTTCTTTTGGAAGCGTGTCGAGCACCTCCTGCGATGCAGTGGTGTCAAATCGGTGACGTTTGAGCCAGGCCTTCATCTTCTGGAAGAGGGCGAAGTCCGCAGGAGTCAAATCTGGGGAGTAGGATGGGTGCGGAAGTGAGATCGTGTGGATCGTTCTCCGACGATCATCATGCACGAGTTGCCAAATGGTTTTGATGTTTTCGCTGGTTGAGGTTGTTGAAGGTCTTCCTGATCTCTCGTCGATCTTCTGGTGATGTTTTTGAAGCGCACGTGCCGCTCAAAACACTTCGAACGACTCGGTGCAGCATCGTTGTATGTCAAACGTATGTCATGTCAAACGTCTCCGCGGCAGATTTGCCAGTTTAACTTGTTGTCCGTGATGAAATCGCAGACGTGGTAGAACACGTGGCTCAGAACAGCAGCAGTCCACCATTAGTCCCGAACATTTTTGACACCGCCTGGTACAACTGCCATGAACCAGGTAAAGGTTCTCTTCTGAATCTGGTTCCTTTTATTGTTTCTTCCTCATACCATCTCAGGGAGTTTTTTATCCACCCACCACTGATTTATGAATTAATATTCAATTTAGATAATGTTTACTGATATAATTGCTACACAAATAAAACTGATCTCAATTCAAGCTAAATTATGTTGCTAATTTACTCTAAATCACCCTCTTATTATAACATTATAAATAAGTCTAATATCCAACATCCTGCATTTTTATTTTAATAAATTTTTAAAAAACATATAAACAAACTAATAGGAACACAACGTCGCCTTTACTACGAATAAGACAAAAGGTTTCTGTCTAAAATTGCAATGATCATGACCAGCGAAATGAACCCAAGTGACCCGAGAAAGTCTTTAAAAAAATCATCTGGATCTTTCTGTGTATTAATAACGAACCCCTTAGTGGGGTGAAAGGTGGATTTTGTTGAGCCTGAGCAGCACAAAGTGACTTTATAAACCCAAACCCGGGAACACGTTTGTATTCACAGGCCTTGTGCTCTGCCGGGACGCTATTCACGGAACGTCGGAAACTCTTACAGATTCTCTGAGATATTTTGGCGGCGGGATACAAAGGAGAAAAAGATGGAGAGGTCCGTCTTCATCCCCGATGGAAAATACCACAGAGCGGAGCAACGGATTCTTATCGACGAGATTGATGTGGAAAGTAAAAATGCCTTTTTATTTTATTTTTTTTAAGGAAAGCCTGGAAGATGTCTGCAGATTGTAGTCATGAGGACCCAGACTAAAAAGGTCAATATCATCGGTCTATAATGCTGTGAGGTCAGCTGTTCATGAGAAGGATTCCGATCAGCATCCTCCAACATTCGCATTTCTCAACAGGAAAAGGAACGAAAGCACCACCACACGGATTAGACAAGCTGACAGCTACAGCAGCTAGTGTTAATGACCAGGCACTTAACCTTCTAGCCTGGAATGGTGTTCAGCCAGCTCCGTATTTTACAGCAACATTACTATTTATAAAAACACCCACGAAGTTAATACACTATAAAGAATAACGTTTGACCATAACATTCGTATGTGATGTTCCGCTAGATTTTGTGAATATTCGTTCAGCTTCAAGGGTGTTAGTAAAGTCGGGTACTGATTATGTTGAGGAGGCCTGGGGTGCAGTCAGCGTTCACATTCATCCCAAAAGTGTTGGAGTGCAGGAGATCTTCCACATCATCCAAACCATGAAAAGCAAATCTTCATGGAGCTGCACAGGAACTGGAACAAGTATGGGTCTTGTAGTTCAAGTGAAGGGATGCATCCGAAGACTTCTGAAACAACTATGTTCCTCCAACCCTGTGGTAACAGTTTGGAGAACACCAACATGTGGCTGGAGAAGTCCCAATATATTTGCTTATATAGTATAGAAAAATAGCCTTTATTTGTCACATAAACAAAACAGTGAAATTCTTTTCTTTGCACATCCCAGCTTGCTCGGAAGCTGGGGTCAGCAATGATACAGCGCCCCGGGGGCACAGAGGGTTGGGGGCCTCACTCAAGGGCCCAAGAGTGGCAGCTTGGCGATACCTAGGCTTGAACCCCCGACCTTCCAATCAGTAATCCAGCACCTTAACCACTGAGCTACCACACCACCGACGGTGACAGGAACATTGGGTTCTTTCATTTGTGCTGATTATTTTAGCCACCAAAGCATCCTGAGCGTCAGATGGACGAGTTGTCACATCTTGGTTTATCGCATTAAAACGTGTTTCCAGTCTCAGGTCATAACTCTCAGTATGTTTGTTTTCGAGTTATTTGTTTTTCTTAACCGCCGCTCCGGAGAAGCATGTTAGCAATGCAGGAAATATGCAGACGCGCTCACGCACGGGAGAAGTCCGGTCATGAACTCCTTTTTCACACACGAACGAGAAAGGATCAAAGTCATGCTCCAAGATTCCCCTCGTGCCTCAGTCCTGCTGCTGTTGGGATCGTCTGCTGCCAGACCCGACGCCCTCGCCGAGTGATTTAGTGCTCTTCCATTCCTGATGTTCTTCCGTGAGTGAATATTAGAACGAGCCCCTGGGGAAATTCAATCCATTCTGTTGTCCATCATTCTAATGCCAGGCAGGATACCGATCTGCTATACACGGTACAGAAACGCATAGAAATAAGGTATGGGAATCTATAAAATTTATTAAATGAAATATACAAGAAAGAAATTAAGTAAGAAATAAAATATGAGAATGACCTGGAACATATAGCTACGTAAATTTATCAGAATTGCAACCTGCTGCATTCAAATCTATGCCGTTGAAACCTAGTAATTATCAGAAAGCTCTTAAAAAGGGTGGTGGTTCAGCAACAGAACTTCTGAGCTACCACAGGATATACAAATACCACCAGAAGATATACACACATTAAATATATCATGTGAAGGTAAAGCCAGTGCTGAAATGGCGTTGGTTAAAGTAGTAAATTACGTATTGCAGAGTGGCAATTTCAACACCGTTGAGCACAGGTATCGGATCTATACTTAGAGGTCGACCGATTGATCGGCCGTCCGATTAATCGGGTTGATTTTTTGGCATTTTTTTAAATTAACCGTTATCGATAGGACCACCTGGTAACTTCTCAAGAAAACGGTAATACTGACAGTACGGACACACAAAACCGTCGTTAAAGAACTAGCTGTGAGGAAACCCGACGACGGGGGAAAAAAAGTCGGGGCAAAAAAAGTTGCACTTAAACACACCGGACAGACTACAGTACATTCGACGGGCAACTAGCATGTATGGTGTGGGCTTGAGTGAGAGAACATAACTATCCCATAGCAGCAGGTGGCACCAGGACCAGTAATTTTATTACTGGACATGCTCACAGAGCAGTCCCTACAAGTTTATACCTAATGATGGCGATGGCGAGCAGAAAAACTCCCTTAGTTTGGAATAAGGACGAAAACCTAAGAGGATCCAGAGTCAAAAACAGAGGCACCGATAGTCGATTGCCGCAACTAGTGGTGAAAAACCCATACCGATTTTTTTCTAGCTTTCGGTCTGCAGTCGATACGAGAGCGGCCTCTAGAGGCGAATCACTGACACCACATGCCATTTGTTTTTACACGCGACACTGCTTACTGCACGGAGAGTAAAAAGCAACCTTTCATCCTCAAGACACCATAATGCAAGACACATAAGCTGGGTCTTGCTCAATTGTTTTAAGAAGGTGAAAATCTTCCAGTGAAGGATTTCTCTCGTGTCTGTTTACTGGTTTTTTTTAGAGCAATATTTGTAGCTTTGTTGTAGGTCCTATAGTTACACATGTTAATCATCACTTACGGAATTCAATTCCCCTTCAACTTCCATCATAAACAGGTTTGAAAGAAGCCGGTTTCCCCAGCTGAAATTCTTGCTGATGGTAATAATCTGCCAGTTTGGTATAGCAAGTATTCCTTTAATAAGACCAGACACGCAGTCGTCCTTTCAGCAAAACTCGTGTCTGTGTCCCATTTCTGCTTGGATGCCACTCTTATTAGCTTTTGTTTCCGCTGGGCATTTGAGCTTTGTCTTCTCTGAGTCATGCCTGACCTGTTTTTAGATTTTTTTAGTGACCTGTTTTTAGCAGACCAAGGCTACATTTCTGTTAGTTTTGCTAGATCTTAGATAAACTATAGATCATGATCTCCTCCTAGATCAAATTACATTGACATTCAGGGACAGGCATTAAGCTGGTTTAAATCCTACCTGTCTGATCATTACCATTTTGTAGGCTTAAATGGAGAGCTATCCAGGGTTAATGCAAGTAAATTATGGGGTGCCACAAGGTTCAGTTCTAGGGCCCCTGCTTTTCACACTATACATGCTTCCCTTAGGAAATATTATTAGAAGGCATGGGATTAGCTTCCATTGTTATGCTGATGATACCCAACTATATATCTCATCTAAACCAGGCGATACAGCTCAATTAGCTCGGATAACTGAGTGTGTTAAAGAAATAAGAGATTGGATGACCCATAACTTTCTAATATTAAATTCTGATAAGACAGAAATTTTGCTCATCGGCCCAAAAACCAGTACACAGAAGGTCCAGCATTTCAACCTGCATTAAGAAGGATGTTCTGTAACAACTAGTTTAACAGTAAAAGACCTGGGAGTTATTTTAGACACCAACTTTTAAAAATCATATCAACCAAGTTACAAAAACAGCTTCTTCTACATTAGAAATATTGTTAAGCTAAGAAACATGTTATCTCTATCTGATGCAGAGAAGCTCGTCCATGACCTCCAGACTGGACTATTGTAATGCATTACTAGGTGGATGTCCTGCATCATTAATAAACAAGCTTTAGTTAGTTCAGAATGTGGCAGCAAGAGTTCTTACTAGGTCAAGAAAATATGATCATATAACCCCAATCTTATCATCCCTACATTGGCTTTCTGTTAAGTTTGGAATAGACTACAAACTACTACTTCTTACTTATAAAGCACTAAATGGTTTGGCTCCCATGTATCTCTCCAGTCTTTTAACACGCTACAATCCGTCACGCTCCCTGAGATCTCAAAACTCTGGACTTCTAGTAGTTCCTAGAATAGCAAAGTCCACTAAGGGTGGTAGAGCATTTTCACATTTAGCTTCTAAACTCTGGAATAGTCTTCCTGACAGTGTTCGAGGCTCAGACACACTCTCCCAGTTTAAGTGTAGATTAAAGACGTATCTTTTTAGCGAGTTCTACACATAACACACATCATAACCTTGTGCTCCAGAACATCTGATCACATGCACATTATCATCTTGTGCTATTAATATCATGAACAGCAGCTACGCTAATTCCTCTCCACTGCTTCTCTTTCTCTCCCCATCCCGAGGCTTCCTGAGGTTGCTCCAGCCCCAGTCACGTCCCACCTCATGAAGATTGTGGACCTTCAAAGAAGTAGATGCCACAAACATCCCTAACCATCTAGAGACGTACCAGTGCCAGCTGATTCCACGTCATGTTGAGTTTGGATACTGGACCTCATTTGAGTGTTTAAAGACTATGAGTGTTTAAGGATCTATGATGATCTCAAATGACTGTATAAGACTGTAGAAAGAACATTACTCATAATCTTACACTCCAGAGCTCATGTTAGTTCTCCAGTGTTAGCTCTCCAGTGTTCTGTATTGTTTAAAGATTTATGATCACACGTTTGATGTCACCTAAATGAGTCTGGTTCCTCTCAAGGTTTCTTCCTCATGACATCTAAGGGAGTTTTTCCTTGCCACAGTCACCATGGCTGCTCATCAGGGATAAATACACACCATTCACCTTTAACTCTTAAATTCTGTAAAGCTGCTTTGAGACAATGTCTGTTGTAAAAAACGCTACAGAAATAAACTTGACTTGACTCCTGCATCATCTACTTTTTCCAATTTGTCGTCAGTGCCTGCGCCGGCATTAGCAAGAGGACGTATTAGGATGCACACCTCTAATAAACCAATCTGAACTTCCAGCGCCTTGATCTAGCGCTTTTATTCGTTCTTATGATCTAGGCTTACACTTTTTGACACGTTAATTGAGCATGTATCCTCTTGTGAACCGAGCAAAACATAGTGTGATGGCGTGAGGCCGTTTTCGATTCACATTCCCCACAAACCTCAGGCTGGAGGAAGGCTTTAAAAAAATAAATAAAAGGTGGATTTAAAAAAAAAAAAAAAGTGAAAAACAGTCAGCAACATGTTCTGCTGATGTCATCAAGCATTCTGACCAATCCTCACCCACTAGATGTCTAATTCATAACATGCTGAGGGGAGTCTTGGTGAAAAAAAGAACTTTGCTGCCACCTACTGGAATGTCTAGATAGCACAGTAAATCACAATAAAAGCAAAACCCTTAAACCTGTTAAACTCCAAGTCCCGTTTTTGAGACTCAGAGCTGAAAACGACCTGCAGAAATGAAAATGTTAACAGTTCCTGACTATAGTGGGCTACATATACAATTGAGATATCTTTGGAAAGAAGGCACTTTGGGCTTTACTGCCCAAGATTCAAGGTTGATATTGCTCAAAAAGATGCCTTGAATATAAATTTCCTGCATTGAAATTTTGTTTTATTTACTTTTTCTGGATTGTTCCAGGACTAATATATATATATATATATATATAT
>JAAIIK010000315.1:653786-664218 GCA_014706435.1 Silurus glanis
TACAAACATTTATCTGAGACTATGTCTGATCCTTTTCTCCCTCCCCTGTTTGAGAGCCACCTGCTAAACTCAGGTGATCATTCATACTCTATTCATACAGTCTCTAGTCTTTAAATGGTCAGCCATTAATGTGAATATTGTTATACATGGTTGGCTATTCATATTGATGGCCAGGTAGCCAGACAAGCTAATGCTTTACAGTCATGACCATTCATACAGTCTGCATTTATATTGATGTGCGGCCATTTAAACGGACAGGAGAGTGCCCAACGCCATTTAGAGCTCGATTTGAGACTCAGTAAAACAAATGTTAATGATTAAAAATTATTATTCAGAGTTTATTTATTGATTTATTTCTATATCTGACTAAAGAAAGGACGGCGTGAAATAAATGTGGCGTTAAAGTTTTTATTTTCGCCTCTTTTATATTTATTTATATTGTTAAGAAAAAATGGCAAAAAACAGAAATGCTAATGTTAATTGCGCAGTCATAAAATTTGTGCCGTTAAAATGAATTTGAAATTTTATTTTATTTTTATATATATACACACACACACACATACACATACACACACACACACACACTTACTTTACCTTAAGATAGAATGTTGCGAATAAAATAAAAAAAAAATCTGACAATTGTTAAAAATAAATATTTATAAAGTCTGATTATTTTTATTAATAGAAAATTAAAGCTAGATCATTGAAAACTTAGAAAATAAATTATGATAATTAATTTCATACAAAATTTACAATGTTAAATCAAAATCTCGATGAAAAACTAATTAAACACATTCAGTATTTCAGTAGCTCATTATCGTATCACCTGGTCCTACTGCGGCACCATCACACAGATAGAGATACACAGATACACACACACACACACACACCAAACTGAAAGGAAGCTTCATGTACTGTCCTCCATGATCACACATCATTCTGCCATGATACAAACCAGTGACATAAATTGAGAGGAGTACTTACACCTCCCATGGTTATTCCATCGATGAGAGCCACGTAGGGCTTCCTGTAAGTCCCTGAAAACAGAGGAATGGGGTTCACTGAGGAGAATTATAATAATTCTGTTTCCAGTTATCAGAAATGCGGGACCAGGAGAAACGTTACCGATGGCATTGTTTAAAATGTACTCCTCCCTGAAGAAGTCCTGCGCTAAAGAACCTCCCGATTTACCCGCGTCTGTAACAGCTACAAAGGAACAAAACAGGAAGTTGAAATCACGCCATGGTAGGAAAAGTGGCTGATGAAGCTCAGATCTCATAATATTTATTCTTAAATATTTAACATGGTAACAGTCTGGGGTTTTTTTTTGTACCTCGGATGTCTCCTCCGGCGCAGAAAGCTTTACCTCCGGCACCTTTAATGATCACGAGGTCCGTCTGCGAATCGCTTTCCCATTTCTGCCCAAAACACACAATTTATAAACATAGCTGCAAGCAGAGATTCAGGGGGCCAAGCACCGAGGTTGCAGCGATGACCGTGTATTTTTAAAATGAGTTTGTTTTGTTTTTTTGAGTTTACGTGATGTACACTTTCTAATCATTTGATGTAAAAAGGTAATCAGTTGCCATAGCAACGGTGTTTCTGATATTAAAATGTTCCATTTTCAGTCTCTTTGATGCTTTAGGACAGTGGTGTCCAAACTCAATCCATTTTAATTAGCCTCTATCAAAGTCTGAAAAGAATAGTCTAGTACAGGGGTGTCAAACTCAATTGCACACTTTAGGTCGCGGGCCGAACAGGATAAACATTTAAATTAAACACACTAAAACAATGTTTTTTTGAACATAAATATGAATAAAAACAGACAAAACTATTATTCCAGAATAAATAAATTTAACTTTAAATAACTTAAAATATTTTGCTCTCCATAAAAATATCTCCTGTCAAACACCAGACGTCTCACAGCTTCATCATGCAGCTCTTCAGAAACTCTCCCTCAGTAAATAACCGGCTGATGTGAGTCTGATTTCTCCTCTGTTTTCACACCAGCTTCACTTTGTGATTTTGCTCTGGTGAAAAACGTCTGCTGAAATGTCAGATTCTTCTTTAACTCTTCTACTTTCTGTATCTTCTGCTCTGCATTCAGGTTTTTCATCTTCTCCTGATGTTTTGTCTCGTAGTTCCGTCTTAGATTCAATTCCTTAATTACAGCCACATTCGCTCCACAAATAAAACACACGTGTTTACCGCCAGTGTCAGTAAACATCTACTCAGAGTCAACTTTTCTCTTCACCACTGTGAGGCGCTGTTTCACAATAACTGTACAATAGGGTTAAATACATCAACAGAAGCTCGACTTGATTGTCGCTGGAATGTTCACAGGTAGTCTAGAGTTCAGTAAGGCAGCTGAAGCGCTGAATTATTACAGCCGGGACATTAATAACAATAATAATAGATCTATATAAAATCATCTCACGGGCCGGATATAATTGTATGTCGGGCCGGATTTGGCCCACGGGCCTTGAGTTTGACACCCCTGATCTAGTGCATTAAACGTGAGGCAGTACCTCACGTCTAGTGAGTGGCCCAGTCCTTCGTATATTTTTCTGTATTGTATGTGGCCCTCAGAAAAAAAAAAGTTTGGACACCCCTGCTCTAGGGGGCGTAGTCTCCTGACCATAAGATTGGTATCTGCTCCTTTTAACCCTCAACTACTCAGTTGTATAAATGATTCCAAGTTGCTGCTAAATGCTGTAAATGTGTATATAAAGTCCCTTATTTTTTATTATTTTTTTTTTTAGGAGGAACAGAGTTTCAAATCAAATTTAAGACTTTTTAAGACCATTAAGAATGAAATTTAAGACCGATATCACAACATCAAAAACATATATACAAACACGTTGTCAGCGACTGGCCTTAATTCATTTTTTTTTAGTTTGCATCACTAAACTTGCACTTCCCCGTAGCTGAAAACTAAAATCCGTTACAATCCAAAAGAGATTCACTGATTGGCTGTTGCATGTTGATCTCATTTGTGGTCGCAATACAGTGAATTACAGCGCATCCGGAAAATATTCAGAGCTTCACATGAAAGAAGTTTGTTTGAAATCTTGTGCATCCTGTTTCCAGTGAGTATCCTTGAGATGTTCCTACAACTTGATTGAAGTCCACCTGTGGTAAATTCAGTTGATTGGACATGATATGGAAAGTCACACATGTCTATATGAGGTCTCACAGTTAGTGCATGTCAGAGCACAAACCAAACCATGAAGTCCAAGGAATTGTCTGTAGACCCCCGAGACAGAATTGTATCGAGGCACAGATCTGGGGAAGGAGACAGAAAACATTCTGCAGCATTGAAGGTCTTAATAAGCAGTCACCTCCATCATCCAGAAATAGAAGTTTGGAACCACCAGGACTCTTCCTAGAGCAGAGACGCCCGGCCAAACTGAGCGATCGGGGGAGGTGATGACCAAGAACCAGATGATCACTCTGAAAGAGCTCCAGCGTTTCTCTGAGGAGAGAGAAGAACCTTCCTGAAGAGCAACCATCTCTGCACCATTCAGGCCTGTATGACTATAAGAAACAAAGATTGAACTCTTTGGCCTGAATGCCAGAGGTCATGTCTGGAGGAAACCAGGCACCACTCACTCATGGTGGTGGCAGCATCATGCTGTGGGGATGTTTTTCAGCAGCAGGAACTGGGAGACTGGTCAGGATCGAGAGAAAGATGAATGCAGCAATTTACAGAGACGTCCTTGATGAAAACCTGCTCCAGAGCGCTCTGGACCTCAGACTGAGGCGGTTCATCTCCCACTAGGACATCGACCCTGAACACACAGCCAAGATAACAAAGGAGTGGCTACAGGACGACTCTGTAAATGTCCTCGAGTGGTCCAGCCAGAGTCCAGACTTGAACCCGATCTCTGGAGACGCTCCCCATCCAACCTGATGCACTGTAGATTTGGACCAGGGAAAGAAAGAACTACAAACACCACATAAACGAAAACAAAAACACTCTAAAGTGCTGCAGGAGCATTTCAATGAGCAGTCGATGTAGCATCAAAAAGACAGTGGAAAATTAGGAGCTAAAATTGTGATTACATTTCAGAGTTCTTCAGACTTTTTAGGAAACCCTGTTAAAGGTTCCTTACAGGTGACAAAAATCCCTGATTATACACTATATGGACAAAAGTTTGTGGAAACCTGATGAAAAGAGTGGTATATACTTCTTTTTAAACATCCCATCACAAATATAGTCTCTATATGCTGTTATAATGACCTCCACTCTTCTGGGAAGATGTTCCACTAGATTTTATGGAGATTTGTGCTCATTCAGAGACGAGTATGTTAGTAAAGTCAGGAACTGATGGAGGTGAGGAGGCCTGGGGTGCAGTCCAGCGTTCACATTCATACCACAGGGTGGGAGCTCTATAGCAGGTGATCTTCCACTCGATGGAAAGCGGATCTTCATGGAGCTGGCTTTGTGCACAGGGGCATCGTCATGCTGGAACAGGTTTGTGCCTGTGCAGTTGTGTTCCTCCGGGATTGTGGTAACAACATATTCCTGGAGAAGTCAGATATAAATCAAATATAAACACTTGGGGGAAAAAAATCTCCACAAGCACACTCCAGAATCTAGTGGAACATCTTCCCAGAAGAGTGGGAATCATTACAACATCAAATGGGGACTCAATCTAGGATAGGATGTTCAAAAGGTAGAATACATCTACCAGTCTTTTCGTCAGGTGTCCACAAACTTATGCCCTTATAGTGTATAATCAGGTGTTTCTGATTCCTTCTAAAGAGGAAGAACCTGAAGAACACTTAAGTCTTGAACTCCTTTCAGTTATACACATTATATTCACATTTACAGCATGTAGCAGCAGCTAGCAATGACCTCATTCATAAAACGGAGTAGTTGAGGGTCTTGCTCAGAGGCCCTGCAGGGGACATCTTGATGAGACTGGGATTTGAACTCATGAACTTCTGACCAGAAGTCCAACACCTTAACAACTGAGCTAGGTGATCGATTTAGAAGTGCCCATGATCCCTTTAGAACCGCTGAAGGTACCTTCAGCTGGGGGTAGAGCAGCCGGATCATGGAGAGGTTGAGAGCGTTGAGGGCTTTGGGTCTGTTCAGGGTGATCACTCCAGCGTTCCCCACTTTCTCCATCAGAACCTCTGAGCTCGACATACTGCTCATCTAATATTACACACACACACACACACACACACACACACACACACACACACGAAAAAAAAAGTATTTTTTATTACCTACGCCTCCAAGACTATTGGTACCCTTCATAAAAATCTGTAAAATTATATTTCGAGCTTAAAAGTTATTGATATTCATATCATCCGATACATTATATGGCCAAAAGTTTGTGGACACCTGACCATAAGATTGCTATGTGCTTCTTTTTAAAGATCCCATCCCACTTTGAGTCTCAACTCTTCAAGGAGTTTACTCCATGTCATGCTGGAACAGGTTTGGGTCTCCTACTTCAAATGAAGGAAAAAATTTCATGCTCCGGCATCCCGAGAAAAAAAAAATAAAAAAAGAAAAGAAAAACTCATTCTATACAACTGTGTGAATGGAGAAGTCAGGTGTCCCAGTACTTTTGGTCAAATATTGCAGTTAGTTCTTAGACTGTTATGAATCTACATATATAGTTTAAGGATTAAATAATTCACTACCCAATTTCATGAAGGGTGTCAATACTTTTAATTTCCCTCTAAAACCCTCTGATATACAAGATATTTTTTGGGTGCTTTTGTTGTGCTGTTGTTTCTCACCATATGCGCTCGTATCCTCTGCAGTCGGTAAACTGATCTCAGGCTAAAATCAAACAAGAAAAAAAAAAGGGGGGTCATAAATAATGTAATAAATGAAATAAAGAAGCACTTTGTTCATTTTTTCAGGAATGAGAAACATGAAGTACAATAAAGTGGATCAGACTGATACAATAAAAGATAAATCCTTTATAATGGATTATATATATATATATATATAAAATTTTATTATATTTTTTTTTATTATTATCATCATTACTATTATTTATTTATTTTTTGCATGATTTTCAGTACATTAATACTGAATACATCCAATCTATGAAAGAACATGTTAGGAATTCTGTAGTAAATATAACAGTGTTAAATAACCAGAATGTGTTTATAATTTTCGATGGTTTAAAGTAGCTCCATGTAGCTTTGATGCCAGTTTGGAGAACTCATAGCGTTCTCTCATCAGATTTACGAGATGGATAATAAAAAATAAAAAAACCTGGAATGGTTTTCAGCCTTGTCAAGAGTTCATTTGTGACATTTCTTGTTTTCTTAATGTGCTTTAGACCATCAGTTGTCTTGTGCGGAGGAAAGGGTGACTACAGATTAAATATCCCCATTAGTGCTACTACAACCAGTGTACAAATCCATATTATGGCAAGAAACAGTTACGTCATCATTAGTTTAAGAAATGAAGGTCAGACAATCTGAAAAATCTTTAAATGTAGTTTCCAAAGACATCAAATGCAATAATAAAACAGGCTCTCAACAAGCAAAGAAAAACAAGAGCTACCTCTGCTGCAGAAGATAAGTTTATTAGAATTACCAGTCTCAGAACTATTGGCTTACATAAATGCTTCAAATGATAGATATATTTTGGCATCCACTGCTTAACTGAGGAGACTGTGTCCTTCAGAAGAACAACAAGCAGAAGAGACTTGCTAAGGCCAAAAGACACAAGGAACGGACATTAAATCAGAGGAAATATCAAATTTCTGATTTATGGTTCGAACCCGTTTGTCCGTTAGTAGAGAAGGTGAACGGACGTGTGTGGTTCCCACTGTGAAACATGGAAGAAGAGGCGTGATGGTGTGTGGAGGTGCTTTGCTGGTGACACTTTCAATGCTTTAAATCAAAATAACGAGGACATCATTAGTGTTCCAACATGACAGGTCCAAGAAGGAGGGTGATGGAGTGCTGCTTCAGGAGACTTGACCTCCACAATCACCTGATCTGAATCCAGCACGAGTTGGACCGGAGAGTGAAGGAAAAGCAGCAAACAAGCACTCAACACTTCTGGGAAATAGAGCTACTTGGAAGATTTTACAAATATTCTGGGCTACTTTTGTTGACTACATAATTCCATATGTATTCTTTAATATGTCTTCAGTATTACATGTACAATACTGAAAATAATAATAAAGAAAATCCCCTGAAGGAGAAAGTGTGTGTGTGTGTGTGTGTGTGTGTGTGTGTTTCCAGTATTGACATATAAACAGACATTAAAATGTGTACACATTAAAGATGAAATAATAACTTCTCTCACCCCAACACCGGCTTCAGAACCGCTAGAAACATCTCTGTCTGTGATGAAGAACTCTCTCAGGAGCTCTGCTTTACCGGCTGGTCCAGCTAATAACCACTGACTTTACATGGAGAGAAAGTTTTGCTAACAGGCAAATCTCAAATAACAACATTACACCCTAGTGTAGTCTCCCTACAGAGGGCGGAAACACACCAGAACAAGCCAAGTGCACTATTTAAAAAAACAGAGCAGTATTTGAGACGCAACCAATAAACAGTAGGCGGTGGTACCGTAGAAGAAGAAAGCGCTGTACTACAGTGACACCTAGAGGACATAAGGGGTAGTGTCCGGGTTTTGGTGCGTGGATGAAAATAAAACTATTAAAATGTAAACAAACACATAAAAATACATAAAAAAACAAAATGCAGCTATCATAAAGGACCTACATAAAGTAATGTTTTTTTTTTAACTGTTTTTACGTGGTTTCACGTGTTTATTGCTGTATTATTATTTATTTGTTTGTTTGTTTGTTTGGTTGGTTACTTATTTTCACTCTTCAAGTTTTTTTTGTATCTTAATTGTTTTTTTGATTAATTGTTCAAATTGATTGATTTGTTGGATGCTGAATTAGTTGATTAAAAAATCGTTGATTGCTTGATTAAGTGATTAATTAATAGTCTGTTGATTGATTGAGCGCGAGAAGTCATTTAGAAAATGCATTATATAAACTAAAAAGAGAAGAATACAATAAACACAATAAAATAAATGACAGAAACTGGATGAAACTGGAAAGTAGACAGCAGTAAATAGGCCTGAAATTGAGGTATAAGACAATTAAGAATAAAATTAACATAGAAATGAATTGAGGAATTAAATGTGATCTTAGCAAATGCAAAAAAGGATTTATTTAAAAATATATGAAAAAATAAATAAAAAAGAATCGTAATAAATCGAGCTTGTAAACTGAAAGTGAAATATTTATAAATATAAATTCAGTTTTTGGTGTGGAGTCAAAATCTAGCTTTTTTTTTTTACACTTAAAACACTAACACATTTTTCTGCTTCACACTGAGATCGGATATTGTAGAAAATTCTGATTCGTGATCGGATATTGTATAAAAATTTATGTCTAAAATTAATACAAAATTATAGTAGATGAAAATGTAAAATTGATAGAAATAAAATAGAATAATAAAATAAAATAATAATAATGAAGTTTAATTGTGTATTATTTATTGCTCTATATGGTTCTCTGTACGGGTTTATATAAATTAATAATTAATACCAATTACATACAATATAATAATTGATTAATAGATTAATTGGTTAATTGATTTAAATCCAAATTGTAAAAAAAAAAAAAAAAAAAGACCACGGCGTTGCTAAGCAACAAGAAGACGCGACTTCCTTTGTTCAGGAAGTGTTACTAAGCGGTTGCCAGGCAATGTCGGACGCGTTCCGGTGTACCCGGAAGTGCGTGGCGTTGAAAGCAATGGCGGAGCGCAGGGAGGATTCCGCTCTCTCGTCCTGGTTCTCTGCAGCTTTCCGGTGTTTCGTTGCCGCGCTGCTCTGCTCCGTCTGCCCCCATGGGTCCGGTGTCTCCGGGTCAGAGAGCGACGCGTTTTGGGCCGGAAGTTCCGGTTTGTCGGAGACGGCGGCGGCGCGAGACGTGCGGTAGGTAGAAGAGGCGTTTTGCCCCGCAATGACGTCACTGGGGGGACTTATTATTATTATTATTATTATTATTATTATTATTATTATTATATACTAAATATATTATATATACTTACTGTGGCCAAAAGTATTGGGACACCCGACTTTTCCACCCACATGTGGTTCCTCACCAAACTTGGAAACTTCACTTGAACTAGGAGACCCAAAACCTTTTCCAGCAGGACACAAAGTGCACAAAGCTCCATGAAGATCTGCTTCACATGGGTTGGAGAAGGTGTGGAAGATCTCCTGCTATAGAGCTTGAACGCTGACTGCACCCCCCCCAGACCTCCTCTCACCTACATCACTACCTGACTTTATTAATGACCATCCAAAAAAAAAAAAAAAAAAACCTTCCATGAACCATTTATTCTTTTGCGTTTTTTTCTTTTTTTTTTTTGTAAAATGTGCACAAAAATGTATACAAATATTTATTAAAAGTGTCTTTCTGATGGTTTACTGATGGTTTCTATAACCATGGTGACATGATGATAATGATGATGAGAGGTGGATTTATTTACTAAAGGCCACGGTGTGAAATGCACGGCCCTCACTCTTTAAAAAAAGAAATAAATAAAATAAAAAAATGTGTGGTGTTATTTTAGAAATCCAATGTTGAATAAAGAAAGACTCAGGACTCAAGTTCCCAGAATGCAATGCAGCTGTAGTTGTGACTCCACTCATCTAGTGAAAGATCTACAAGATGGTGTGGAAGCGTTCCATGCTGCTCGGTTTGAGCGAACAGATCTAGTACTAAAGCACCGCTCTGTTACTCTATTTAGTAAGAGACGAGGAATGTCGCACAGAATGGCATTGTGGGTAATGTTGTACGTCACTAATCACAGTGGGTTTTTTTTTCCCCATCCCGTGTTCTACTGAGCAGCTACCTGCTGTACGACGTGAACCCTCCCGAGGGCTTTAACCTGCGGCGGGACGTGTACATCCGCATGGCCTCCCTGGTGAAGACGCTGAGGCAGCGGGGCGACTGGGTGCTGGTTCTGCCCCCGTGGGGTCGCCTGTACCACTGGCAGAGTCCCGACATGCACCAGGTGCAGATCCCGTGGGGCGAGTTCTTCAGCATCTCCAGTCTGCAGGCGAACATTCCTGTCATCGAGTACGAAGAGTTCATCGCAGGTAAAGACTGAGAGCATGGACAATCACGGTCACGGGTATCACTACTGCCTTGTTCATGCGTGTGTGTGTGTGTGTGTGTGTGTGTGTGTGTGTGTGTGTGGGACTCCAGAGTCAGGCGGGCCCTTTATCGATCAGGTGCTGGTCCTGCAGAACTATGCAGAAGGCTGGAAAGAGGGAGCGTGGGAAGAGAAGGTGGACGAGCGACCCTGCATCGATCGCCTCATGTATGATAAAGACAAGCAAGGATACTACAGGTATAGGAGTGTGTGTGTGTGTGTGTGTGTGTGTGTGTGTGTGTGTGTGTGTGTG
>JAAIIK010000315.1:707421-723472 GCA_014706435.1 Silurus glanis
ATCTATCTATCTATCTATCTATCTATCTATCTATCTATCTATCTATCGTCTGTCTGTCTGCCTGTCTGTCTGTCTGTCGAATAATTACTCAATTAATTAATTGATTAATACGGACATAAATATATTAATGATTAATTTTCAATGTATTTATTCATTTATGTATTATTTAATTAATTAATTAATTAATATTGATATGTATTTATTTATTAATTAATTAGTTAGTGTATGTATTTATTTATTTATTTATTTTTATTTACATATGTTTGTCCGTATCTAGATAGATAGATAGATTGTTTTTGTGCTTTTATCTCCTTTTTTTTGGCCTACAACTAATATTACCTCTTTTGATTCGAAAGATTCCAGCGTTCAGGCCTCACAAAACCTCACTATGTCCATCTTGGATGCCATAAACAACACCTTAATGCTTGACCAGGTTAGTGATGATATATATATATATATATATATAGTCTTTTTATTGTTGACAAAAGTTTGTGGACACCTGACCATAAGATTAGTATGTGCTTATTTTTGAACATCTCATTCCCCTCATTCCTCTTCTTTTGCTTTAATAATAACTTCCTCTTTTCTGGAAAGATGTTCCACTAGATATGTGTGGAGATTCATTCAGCCACAAGGGTGTTAGTAAAATCAGGTACTGATGGAGGTGAGGAGGTGAGGAGGCCTGGGGTGCAGTCAGTGTTCACATACATTCCAAAGGTTTTCAATAGGGTTGGAGCTCTATAGTAGGAGATCTTCCACATCTTCCAACCCATGTTTATTGGGCTGGCTTTTGTGCACAGGGGTGTTGTTATCCTGGAACAGGTTTGGGTTTCCTAGTTCAAGTTAGAGGAAGATTTCATGATACAGCATCCAAAAACATCTTATACAATTGTGTGCCTTCAGCTTTTTAAAGAGAAAAACGTCTCTAGGTTACGAATGTAACCCAAGTTCCCCGAGGGAACGAGACGCTGCGTCGTAACGCTTTGGGAACGCCCCGTTCGCAAAGGGGAACTACATATGTTCGGAAAAGCCTGGTGTCCCAATACCTTTGGCCAATTCTTGTATATTGTGGAATATTAAATAACCTGTAAATAACTGTCAGGTTTCTGTACCCAGTATGTTATTGTAGTGCTATTATAAGGTTGTGTGTGTGTGTGTGCATGTGTGTGTTTGAGGTGTAATGAAAGGATGTGTGTTTTATGGTCTTAAAACTAACACGAAACAAAGTTCTTTATAAAGAAACACCTGTTTCTGAGCAAAGCAAAAGCATTTTGTTCACATTGTTCTCTCAGGGAGTGTTTGTTTGTTTGCTGCTTTGATGAAATAACCTGCCTAACATCTTTCGTGTGACCTCCAGGACGTCTTGAGCTCCATCCTGTACTCCACGGACACCCTGAAAACGATATTCTGCGACATTTCCATGTCTAAACTGTCTACCAGCAATCAGCTCACCTCGGCGTTGACGCATTTCTGCACCTCCAACGACACGGCGGTGGAAGTTTCCCTCTCCTCGCTGAACCAGGTGGACCTCCATGATGATTACACACCTCCTCACACACACCATCACATTTATTTCACTTTCACACATTCTCGAATTTGGGCCGCGGAAAAGAAATCGCTATAGCACGAATCAAATATATAGTTTATCAATATAATTCCATATAAATCAGTGTATTTAATAAGTAACACATTGTAAATACAGTACACTTACAATGTTACATTATATGGCCAGTGGTTTTATTTAGCAATATGGCTTCCATTATAAAATAGAACTGGATCTAGACAATAAATAACAAAATTAAGTAAATAAAAAAATATATAATGATAAAATTTTAACTAATAGAATGCCTGTTACCACACATTTTATTTTATTTTATTTTATTTATTTTTATCACTTTAATTTATTTTATTGTATGTGGTATTTACATATTATGATTTTTTTTTCTGCCTGAATTTACTCATGGCCGATCCCAACCATTACATCACCTATTTACCTTTTTTTAATTATTTTTTTAAGAAGTTAGAACTGACCGCATATATAAACCCAATAACTCCATTTTTTTTGTTTAATTCACCTTCTGTCCCAAGAATAACACATTCCTTCAGTTTGAACAATGAACCCATTCATGTTTACAGCTTACTACATTTTAAATTCATTCATAATTTCAGATTAAGGTGAATATATGAAGTATAAGGACAAATGCGAGCTATAGGGCTGATTGAATGATTGAAATGTAGTCAGTAAATAATATTCAAATGTATAAATGAATAGTTTATTTAACCCAAAAATTACATTTATCATTAGAAAAAGTTGTGTTTTTTAAATAGAAATGTGAATGAGAGAAAGTTTTAATCTGAAAGTAGCTGTCAAATACATCTTAAGTGTAGTAAAGTAGTGATATATGATTAACAATATCAGAATGGTGCCTGATGTACATTCATTCGCGCCGTTGTACTTTACATTAAAAACGTTCAACAGAACTCCCACTCACTCAATGCTGCACCCAATCAGTGCTCTTCCCCTCCCTTTAAACCAAACACAATGCACAACAGACTTCAGTCTTTACAGATGATGCATATGTGCAACTTAAACAAGGCTTTGAATTCTGAATTTTGAATGTGAGGATTATGGGTTTAAAGTATGTTCATAAGTTAGGTCAATATTTACACAGGGAAAGTTCCTGGAACTCACGAATAAATAAAAGAACTTTGCTTGGTCTGAGATCATTTTCAGCAGAGCTAGGGAGAGTTGTGTCATCTACTTTCTAGACTCATCACTTTTGTCGGTGTTAATCGTTTGTGCTTGGATGGGCTCCCAGAAATTCTTCTAATAGTTTTTAAAAAGGCACACCTGTCCCTGTGAATTAAAATGCCTTAAAACCTGTTCATTTGTATAAAGCAGTTGTTCTCAATATTACGTGACCTTTTAAATAGTGACCTAGAAACTGGTCCGTGTATGTTAAGTTCATTCGGTTTTTGTTTTGAAAGTGAAAATGTGATAATGAAACAATGAAATAATTCTGTTTAAGAACAATATTTTGCCGAAAATATGTAACATTCACCCCATTTATCGTTTCTTGCCACCTTATACTTCAAGTTTTTTGGGTTTGTGGGACTGATCACCCAGTTATATATATTTATGGAGACATAGAACAAATTCACTGTATTAATATTTTCATCAGCAGAAAGTCCTCATAAAGATAGAAACAGAAATTTTGTGTTTGTATGTGTGTGTTGTCAGTTAATGGCACAGATGGTCCTCCAAGATCCAGTAAAATTCATCGAGGCGATGGAAATATCTGTGGAAACGATGGACCAGCTACAGACACAATCTCCAGTCTGGGACTTCCTCCTAGGGTTGCCAGATATATTCCTGAAATCCACCAATCAGGGAAGGATCATAGTTCTAGCTGAGAAACTTAAGGGGATGAAACAGTAAGTAATTCCTTTAAACAACTGCCATTAATTAATAGATGATCACCACTGAACAGTTGTTTTTGGTTCTAAGATGGTTTATAATATAATTGATGATTAAGGCATACACTGTATTCGGAAATAGATAAGACCAAGAACAGTGTGTAATTGCAATTTATGGAGAGAATGAGTGGGAATGGAAGTTCAATTCTAGATATTCAGGCATCTAGACACAATAAATCACAATATGTATTTCCTCGCTTCTTTTTAGGGCCCTGAACTCAATCCAGGGCAGCTTCCAGCAGGCTAACAGTTCTATGGACACGCTGTATCCCGTCATCGATGAAAGCATCGAGCTTCTTAACTACCTCCACACCTGGGAAGGCAGAAGTACGTGCTGTTTAGTGTCTATTCGCTGAAAGTGGTCGCCTGTTGCAGTAGAAATACAACGCAGAGCCTGAAGGGGCTTTGTATGTGTGTGTGGAAAAACACAAAAGAAACACAAAACCTGGAGTCTTGATTTATTGTGTGGCTTTTTAAAAACTGATCTTGTGGGTGTAAATCTGCATGGTTTCCATGGTTGTCGCATATGCAGGCCAGTGCAGGTTGACAGGTTTTTGATCTTCTTCTCCTTCTTTCGGCTTCTCCCATTAGGGGTCGCCACAGCTTATCATCCGTCTCCATACCCACCTGTCCTCTACATCTGCCTCTTTTAACCCAACTACCTGCATGTCTTCCCTCACCACATCCATAAACCTCCTCCTTGGCCTTCCTCCTTTTCTCCTTCCTGGCATCTCCATCCTCAGCATTCTCCTACTGATATACCCCATGTCCCTCCTCTGCACATGTCCAAACCATCGCAATCGCACCTCCCTCGCCTTGTCTCCAAAACGTCCTACATGCGCTGTCCCTCTAATAAACTCGTTTCTAATCCTGTCCATCCTCCTCACTCCCAACGAAAACCTCAACATCTTCAGCTCTGCTACCTCCAGCTCCACCTCCTGACTTTTACTCAATGCCACTGTCTCTAAACCATACAACATCTCAGGTCTCACCACAGTCCTATAAACTTTTCCTTTTACACTTGCAGATATTCTTCTATCACAGATCACTCCTGCTATCACTCTTCTCCACCCACTCCACCCTGCTTTCTTTTTTTACTTTCGTTTCCGGCATTTTCCTTTCCAGTGCTCACGCCGGGGATCACCCACAGTCTTGCGTTTCGGGACGCCTTTCCTCTTTGACGTTTTTTTCTTTTTCAATCTTGTACAGATGTAAACATCTCCCTGGCTGCTGTGCTGGTACCGTACAACATGTCTGAAATCAGCTCTGAAATGGTCACAATTATCCAAGATCTGCAGGTTCCTCTGGATAAGGTACAACAACTTGTCTTGATTAACATCAGTAGCACTAAAATGACATTTCTACTGTACTTTTTCTGTAGTTATGGCAAAATAGTGTAAAATCACACTAATGTCACTGTAAAAGTAGCATTAGTTCAGTTATTAAAAGTTTGTAGATGATAAAATTGCTTCTTTATGAACATCCCATTCCACATTGTCCCTATTTGCTGTTATAATAGCCTTTACTTCTCTTGGAAGATTTGGTGGAGATTTGTGGAAATTAACATTCATTCAGCACAGTCAACATTCACATTCATCCCAAAGGATTTCAATAGAGCTTCATAGCAGGAGATCTTCAACTCCAACCCATTTAAAACATATCTTCATAAAACTTGCTTTGTGCACAGGGGCATTGTCATGCTGGAACAGGTTTAGGTCTACTAGTACATCGATACACATTACTCTAAACCTAAAAAGTATTTTGAAACAGCAGGAAAAATACAGATCTGGCAACCCCTTCATACAAAAATGTTCTTATTTTTGGATTTTTTGTCTTCCTCAGGTTCTGGTATTGTTCAATCTGAGCGCCTTTTCTGAGTTTGTATGCACCAGCAGGTTGTTCTGTGACATCTCGCAGCTCGATGTCATCTATAGACTAATTGACCATGAGAAAGTTGCTCTGCAGGTACATTCTTTTACATTTGTACATTTTTTAGAAAAAGATGGAGTGTGTATTATTATTATTATTATTATTATTATTATTATTATTATTTTTATTACATTTATTATTACTTAATCTATTCTATTCTATTATTAAATTAATTGAATTTACAAAATGATTTATTGCTAACCACACAATGCTACAAACTTGTAACACCAAGTCATCATAAGAATCATGAATCAAGAATGATGTAATATCCTAAATAATGATTTTTTTTAAATACTTCAACAAATAATCATACAAAATTCACTGTTTTAAAATTTTGGGGTATTTTCTTTATTAACAGGTGATGTTGGCCTGGAGTCAGTCTGCAACTTCTCCACAGGATCTTGCCTTCACGAAAGATTTTCTGGGAAAAATGTTTGGTGGCGTTTTCCTGGGGGGACCAAATACAGGCTTCGAGAACGGCGCCGGCCAGCCTGAGACAATGCAGGAGCAAATGTACGCTTTTGAATTATATGATATTTTTTCTATATTTATTAGTTTTGCTCAGAGATAGGTAGAAGAATGCTGAGGATGCAGCCTCCAGGAAGTAGGAAAAGAGGAAGGCCGAGGAGGAGGTTTAGGGATGTGGTGAGGGAAGACATGCAGGTGTTTGGATTGAAAGAGGCAGATGTAGGGAGCAGTGTAGTATAGAGACGGATGATGCGCTGTGGAGACCCCTAACGGGAGCAGCCGAAAGAAGAAGTAGTTTAGCTCAGAGATTCTTTTCCTAAGATAGCTATGGATTATGCTGATGTGTTCATGACTATACATTAATCTCTACAGAATCTACAACCTTCACATGTAAACTGTTCAGTTATCACACAAGTCATGTTATGTACTTAGAACAAGCAGCCAGAATGTTGAAGAAAACATCCCTGTTCTGCAATTTGTCTCAGTCACTAATTAAGTGTATAAACTATTACCTGAGGTAACACAGAAAATACACATCTTTTTCCTGGTGATTTAAAAATTTGCCTGTAGGTGTGAATATGTGCTTAATAGGCCCTATGATGGATTAGTGTCCCATCAAGTGATAGCTGAACATTTGCTGTAATTTGTACATGACAAATATTTCTTCTATTCCTGCCTAATACACTGCTCTGGATTTATGGAGACCCTGACCAGGTTTTTCTTATGGCTACAACTTGGTTAGAGTCCACCTGTGGTAAATTCAGTTCATTGGACTCAGACACATATCTATATGAGGTCCCTCAGTTAACAGTGCATGCCAGAGCACAAACCAAACCAAGAAGTCCGAGGAATTGTCTGTAGACCTCCGAGACAGGATTCTATCGAGGTACAGATCTGGGGAAGGGAACAGAAACATTTCTGCAGCATTGAAGGTCTTAATGAGCACAATGGCCTCCATTATCTGTATATGGAAGAAGTTTGGAACCACCAGGACTCTTCCTAGAGCAGATCCGCCCAGCCAAACTGAGCGATCGGGGGAGAAAGGCTTTAGTCAGGGAGGTGACCAAGAACTCGATAGTCACTCTGAAAGAGCTTCAGTGTTTCTCTGTGGAGAGAGAGAAGAACCTTCCAGAAGAGCAACCATCTTTGCAGCACTCCACCAATCACTGTGGGACATTATATAGATAGGTGTGTACCTTTCCAAATCATGTCTAACCAACTGAATTTACCAGAGGTGGACCCCAATCAAGTAGTAGAAACATCTCAGGGATGATCAATGGAAACAGGATACACCTGAGCTCAATTTTGAGTGTCATGGCAAAGGCTGTGAAGACTTCTGATTTTTGTTTTTGTTTTTATTTTTAATAAATTTGCAAAGATTTCAGACAAACTTTTTTTACGTTGTAATTATGGTGTTTTGTTTGTAGAATTTTGAGGGAAATAAATAAATGAATCAATTTTGGAATAAGACTGTAACATAAAAGGTGAAAAAAGTAAAGCTCTGTGAAAACCTTTCAGATGCACTGTAGACATTTACAGGAACATGAATGTAGCTTGAGATCTCCAATGAATTATCTAAAAGTTACAGTGGAAAGAAAAACATTCCTGAGACAACATTAGGGATAATCTTTGAAAAGGAACCAAAAGAACCGTCATCGTCTACATAGATGGCACAGTTGCTTCTGTATAGGCTTCATAACCTTAGAAGGGAAAACTTCAGATGCTAAAATGGGTGTATAAAATAAAATTCGATTGATCAATTCAATTTAATACATTTTTATTTGTATAGCACTTTTAACAATGCACACTATCTCAAAGCAGCTTTACAGATATAAAGTGTTTATAAATCATGATCATGATCATATTGGCTGGAAACATCAATAGTTGTACACTTGTTTGTTTTTGGGGTGTTGCTTTTTCTTATTTCATTTAGTCATTCTATAAATGTACCATCAGATTAAACAATACATTTAAAGGTTCTGGTTTCTGTATAGCTTCCTAAGCATTGGTAATGCAGTGATGGGCATACTGAGTGGGACACCAAGCTGGGATTACCTTCAAAACCTCTTGATGGGAACTCATTCCTCCATGCAGTTTGCCACAGCAGTACTAGAAGCACAGCAGGGTATTTAAAGCTCCATAATCTTCATAGAATAAATAAAATATCTTTTCTATAAACAAGTCATGTGTATTATTCTTATTTTATCTGTTTTGCAGACTATATCCAACCCCTGCTGCAAAATCGATACAATCTCCAGTCAACCATTGTGTCTCTCATACAGAATGAAATCGCAGAGGGTAATGAGACACGTTGGTTGGATGTGGGGCAGAAGGTACATGCAAAAAATAATATACATATTTTGGTTTTGGTTATTTGTTTGGCTGACTGTTTTACCTAATAGGATTGAGGGTTGGCTTTAAAGTGGTATCTTGCTTAGATTAAAACTGAACTGCAGCAAAGCACTAAGGCTTCAACTTGGAACTTGGAATTGGGAAGTGGTAGTTCAGTGGTTAAGGCTTTGAGTTAATGGTAAGGGGTTTGACTCCCTGTATTGCCAATCTCTTGGGCCCTTGCACAAGGCCCTTCAACCCTCTGTGCTTCAGGGGTATCATATATCATGGTAGACCCTACGATCTGGCCCCAGCTTTCCAACATTTGGGATATGTGAAGAAAGAATTTTACTGTGCTGTAATGTATATGAGACAAGTATAAAGCACCTTTACCTTAAAGGCAGTACACTGAGCTACATTTTGACTATGTACAATGATCCAGAGATTGTATAGAAGGGTGGGGGGGGGGAATTGTGGAACTCACCACCTGAGGTTCATGGGATACCACTTTTTTCATTTTGAAAAAGCTACATTTTCATTGACTAAAAGTACTATCTCAGTGTGGATTAGAGGCCCAAGACAGAGAAAAATGTGTTTTTCAAACAAAAACATATTAGTGTATGGTGTTGGTGCAGTGATTTGTGAAAGACCGCCAATAGTGTTTGCTAAGCAAACTACTGTTTACATTCTTTGAACATCTTGGAACTTTTGGTTCCTAGAGCACTTCATTTTGGATTTGCATAAAATTTAAGTTCCTAGAACTGATGATTCTAGAAAGTTCCAGTTTCTAGCATTTGTTCCTGTTACTTTGCTGTGGTTCCACAACTGGAGGAAATGATATATAAACAACTATCTCTGAGAAGCAAAGGCTCATCACAATGCAATTGTAGAACATTTCAGGAATTTCACTTCCATAATCATACACTCTCTGAAAACACCCTCTGAATTTTCCATTAATCAAATAAAGACAGTTCTTTTTTATAAGATTATTTTAGTTGAAATGTGTATGATCTGTCCTCTATTTTTACTGCTGTGTGAGACTAATGTTTCTGATTTATGTCCCTTATAGCTCAATCACTTATCCAGTGTATTTAATGGCACTTTGGTGTACAGTGTCACCCCCACTATGATCCTGGCTGAATGGCACAGGTTACACAGCACTGCGCTACAGTACAGTGACTCTTTCAAGGACATTGTTGTGCTCATCCAAGACACACTTTTCAATCAAATCCCACACAACTCAACCATCGACTGGTCTGAGATCCTTCTAAACAGGTCAGAAAAAATGCTTGGATGATTTACCAGACAATTTCACTGTTATGCCTCTTTTCTTTTTGCTGCAGTGTTTTATTTTTCAGCATGATGTTCTGCCCTTTTGCCCGTTCTCCCCTCCAGTAGTTTTGAGGAGTTCGCAATGATGGGGTCAGTACTTCAGAACAGCAGTCAGTGGTCGACCATGGAGCCGTACTTCCAAGTAGCATACTGGGTCATGACCTTCGAACCTAATATCACTGGACCACCAAATTGTAAGTGAACGCACACATCAGACCATGTAATCACTGTCAGTGAGGAATAATTCGCTTTAGACTTAAAAGTTTTGAAGAATTGTATGTACAAAGTTTGTAGAGTTCGGAGTACTAATTGTAAATCTAGACCTGCTGAGGGTTCAGTAGCTAACAGTATCTATAGCACCAAAAACAACAAGTGTCACACAATCCATGTTGGTGACCCCTGTGTTAGACAAACAATTCCAATCCATTGAGGCCCCACCTAACAAATTACAGGCCTTAAAGGATCTGTATCCATTTTGGAGCCAGATACCAAAGCACACCTTCCAGGGTCTGGTTGAGTCTGTGCCTTGATGTGTCAGGGCTGTTTTGGCCGTCAGGTGGTCATTTTATGCTTAATCTTTATTTGTAATTCGCTCTGGATAAGGGGCACTTGCCGAATGCCATAAATGTAAATATGCTTGTTATATATTTAGCTGAAACAAATCATTTGTTGTCCTTTTTGCCCAGGTACTTTCACCCCAAATGATACTATCTGTAACATTGTATTTACATGGGAGGAATTTGTTCCAATGGTTGGATCTCTAATCCAGGAAATCAAAAAGAATCCAGCTGCCCTTCTGAGGTATGAGAAATTCCTTAATAGTGATATTTAATTTATTTCTAGGTTTTATCTGGTACCTTACGTATTTCAGTCATCAAAATCATCTTCACATTAACGGGTATAATGATTGGTATGTTGTGTCTATTAAGAATATACCTTTTTTTATGAATATATTTTTGCTTTGCTTTTAGGCTTATCCAGGGAGCAGAGTTCCTACTAAAAGGCATCATAACAGACACCTACATGAGTCATCTACCAGAATTTCTTAATAACACCGGGCATTTTTTTGCTGATGGGTCACCAAATAACATTTCATCAAACCTCACTGATTTGGTCAACCAGAACCTACAGCTTCTCTTGAATAACCCACCAACTAATGAGCTAGATGAAGACACCTTGCTTGCCATGTTGAGTGACATATTGAAAACCTTTGGCCTGGGAGAGTTTGGGATTCTCTGGTCAGGGAGCTTGAACTACAGTCAACCCAAGTCTGTGGTTATGAACATTCTCCATATGTTGAGTCCAGCATCTGATCAGATGTTTCACAATAAGGGACAATTTGCCGTCATTTGTGAGATCTTGCAAGAACTTGAAGAACGTTTGGCTCCTAAACAGCAGATACAACTTGAAGGTGTTTTCAACCATACAAATGCTCTGTTTGAAGACTTAGCATTGTGTGCAGCAAGTGGTCAGGACTGCCTCTCTGATGTTTCACACCTTTTCCAGATGCTTTCTTTGCTTGAAGAGTTGAAAGCAGTGGGAGACGTTGCCAATTTCACCATGATGCCAATCAAAAGCAATATAACCTTCTCTGTTGCACATCATTTGTTTTACCTTCTCCTACCCCGAAACATATCAAACTCTTCTGCATATTCAGTGGACAATGTCAGTGAGATTATTAATCTTCTTGAGCAGTTATATAGCTCCCACAATATCAGCCTTCAAAACATTTTAGAAGAGCTTCAAGCCTTAAATTTCACAGTGTCAGATCTAGAACAATTTGAACACCTATCAGAAAATGTTTCCCTGCCTCTGCTACTTTCAAAGCTTATGGAGCTTGTAAACATCTCATACTGCATGAACCCAGTATCTTATATAAATTCCACAGTGCCAAAATGCACCATGCAGGTTATTGAGGGGTTAACTGGTTTCCTTCAGGCCATACCCATGTTGGAAGACTTCCATGAGGATGCTTCATCCTTTCTAAATATGGTGTTGGATCATGTAATGGAGTTAAGTAACATTTCTACCCTACAGAGTGATCTGCCTGTGTCTGGGGACTCAAACTCGACTCATGTCAACTCTGTAATTATGTACATCCTCCATATTTTAAGGCCAGCATCAATTCAGATGTTTCAAACTAAGGGACACTTTGCAGTCCTGTGTAAGATCTTGCAAGAACTTGGAGAACGTCTGGCTCCTGAGCAACAGATACAACTTGAAGGTGTTTTCAACCATACAAATGCATTGTTTGAAGACTTAGCATTGTGTAAAGCAAGTGGTCAGGACTGTCTTTCTGATGTTTCACACCTTTTCCAGATGCTATCTTTGCTTGATAAATTGATAGCAGTGGGAGAAGTTAGCAATTTCACCATGATGCCCATCAAGAGCAATATGACCTTCTCTATTGCCCAGCATATACTTTACCTTCTCTCACCCTGGAACATATCAGAATCTTCTGCATATTCAATGGACAATGTCAGTGAGATTATTAGTCTTCTTGAGCAGTTATATGGCTCCCACAATATCAGCATTCACAACATTCTAGAAGAGCTCCAAACCTTAAATCTCACAGTTTTTGATCTAGAACAATTCGAACACCTGTCAGAAAATTTGTCCCTGCCTCTGCTACTTTCGAAACTCACAGAGCTTGTAAATATTTCACAATGCCTGAACTCTCAGCTTCAATCCCCAGGATCTAATATAAGTTTCATGATGCGAGAATGTACCATGCAGGTTATTGAGGGGTTAACTGGTTTCCTTCAGGCCATACCCATGTTGGAAGACTTCCATGAGGATGCTTCATCCTTTCTAAATATGGTGTTGGATCATGTAATGGAGTTAAATGACATTTCTACCCTACAGAGTGATCTGCCTGTGTCTGGGGACTCAAACTCGACTCATGTCAACTCTGTAATTATGTACATCCTCCATATTTTAAGGCCAGCATCAATTCAGATGTTTCAAACTAAGGGACCCTTTGCAGTCCTGTGTAAGATCTTGCAAGAGTTTGGAGAACGTTTGGCTCCTGAGCAACAGATTCAAATGAAAGGTGTTTTCAACCATACAAATGCTCTGTTTGAAAACTTAGCTTTGTGCACCGCAAGTGGTCAGGACTGTCTCTCTGATGTTTCACACCTTTTCCAGATGCTATCTTTGCTTAAAGAATGGATAGAAGTGGAAGAATTTGGCAATTTCACCATGATGCCCATCAAGAGCAATATGACCTTCTCTGTTGCTAATCATATACTTTACCTTCTCTCACCCTGGAACATATCAGAATCTTCTGCATATTCAATGGACAATGTCAGTGAGATTATTAATCTTCTTGAGCAGTTATGTGGCTCCAACAATATCAGCATCCACAACATTCTAGAAGAGCTTGAAGCCTTAAATCTCACAGTTTTTGATCTAGAACAATTTGAACACCTATCAGAAAATTTGTCCCTGCCTCTGCTACTTTCGAAACTTACAGAGCTTGTAAACATTTCACAATGCCTGAACTCTCAGCTTCAATCCCCAGGATCTAATATAAGTTTCACATTGCCAGAATGTACCATGCAGGTTATTGAGGGGTTAACTGGTTTCCTTCAGGCCATACCCATGTTGGAAGGCGTCCACGAAGATGCTACATCCTTTCTAAATAGCCTGTTTGATGATATAATGAAGTTAAGTAACATTTCTAGCCTAGAGACTGATCTGCCTGTGTCTTGGGGCTTGAACTATACTCAAGTCAACTCTGTAGTTATGAACATCCTCCATCTGTTGAAGCCAGAGTCCATTCAAATGCTCCAAACCGAGGGACAATTTGCAGTGTTGGATGCCATCTTGCGAGAACTTGGAGAACTCTTTGCTCATGAGCAACGAATCTATTTAGAAAGCTCTCTCAAGCACACACGTGACCTGGTTGAAGATTTGGCATTGTGTGCAGCTAAGGGTCAAGACTGTTTGTCTGGAGTGTCACAGCTTTTCCAGATGTTCTCTTTGCTTGATGAAATGATACCAGAAGGAGAACATGGCAATTTTACTATAAGTCCCATTGAGAGCAATATAACTTTCTCGATTGCTGGTCATATTCTTTCCTTACTTTTACCATGGAACGTATCAGAATCTTCTTTATATACAAGGGACAATATCAGTGAGATCATCCATTTCCTTGAGCAGTTAAATGGCTCACCCAATATCAGCATCAACATCATTCAAGAAATGCTCCAAGCCCTGAATCTCACCATTTCTGATTTAGAACAAGCCATTCAACTATCAGAAGCTCCGTCCATCTCTATTGCACTTTCAAAACTCATGGAAATCTCACAATGTTTGAACCCTCTGCTTCAGGACCCTACATTACATACAGGTTCCACAGTGCCAGGATGTACCATGCAGATTATTGAGGGGTTATTTGGTTTCCTTCAGTTAACGCCAATGTTTGAAGGCTTCCAGACCAATCTTACGTCCACTTTAAATATGATATATGATGAAGCAACAGGGTTACAGAATATTTCTAGCCCACAGTCTGATCCACTTGAAGTAACCGAAGAAATCTTCGAAGGGATTCTGGAAAGTATCCGACTGAACCTTGGAAATCTCAATGCGGAGAATGTGACTTCGATCGAAATGGAGCTTGATACTCTGGAGACACTTTTAAAGATGGTATTTGAAGAGGAATACCGCTACCCTTACTACATGATCAATTCCACACTGATGACACAGCATTCCTATGCTCAGAAGATGTATACACAAATCACCTTGTGGTACCTACGTAACTTGGAGAATGCCACAAGTGATAGCATGTTCAGACAGACCTTTTACCCACTTATCCATATGGTGGAGATGATGGCCACAATCAATGAAGCTCAAGCAAATTTCTCCACACTGGTGTCCAATCAGATATATACATTAACTAACCATGTTCATCCTCCTCTAAACAGTGAAGATCTGAATCAAATCAGTAATGCAATCACATTTCTAATGCAGGGCCAACTACAGTTGATAAAGATGAACCTCGACCTCCAAATGACCTTTTATAATTCGTCAGGTTTGATCTCTAACAAAACTTTGCCCGCTGATATCGAAGCCGAGATCCAAAACTACTTCAACATGTTGCAAAATTGGATCACAAACCCACAGCTAACTGTTGCATTTAGCAAACTATTTCAATGGAACAGTAATGTGACCGATTTAACCGTTCCAGCTACGGACCTTGAAGAGCTTATGGAGACCTTGGCTCCACTGCTTTCACCAGAGGAACAGGTCTATATCAACAAATCCGAGCAAATCTTACAGTCTCTGAACTACGCCTTGCAGCTCGGCCAGACAGACGATGGTCTCCAGAGTGAAAACTTCACGGAAGCCATTATGGATTCGCTAAAAGTGATCTTGCAGGATATGTTCAATTATACTGACTCAACATACACAAATGACAGTGTTGTTGAAGTTCTCTACAACTCACTCCAACTCCTGCTGAGCCCAAATATCAGCCATGCTCAAGCTCAACAGTTCCTGAAAGAAGTTGCGGATGAGATGGAAAGCATTATTAGTGCCATTGCTCCAGATTTTGCAGAAATGTTTACTCCTGGCATCCAGAGCCTCATATCATATGTAAACACTATGCTGAACCCAGGCGGACCTTACCAGTGGGATGAAATGTATGTAAATTTATTTGAAATCACATTACAATTTTAATTATAAATAGTGGCCACATCTTAGTTTGACCACATGCATTTTACAAAAAATGGTCAGTTGTAAGAATTTACTTGTACATCTGTCAACATGCATGTTATAGCCTTATTTATGGCCAAACAGTAAGCTGTCCTGGTAGCATTGCCTTCCTTTGCCCCATAACATGCTTAAAGATATTAATTTTTAGTACATGGGAACAGCCAGTAGTTGAACTATGTATCATAAGACTGACATAATCATGTTATAACATATTGTAGCACTTATACTTTTACATATTACAGTTATATCTGAATGTACATGTTTTTGTTTCAGTGTTGTGGCTACGATGGAAGAAATCCTGAATTCTCTGCCTTCGAATAGCACCGCGAACACCTACATATCCTCCATACTGAACATCACAAAGTACATTTTGAGCCCCAAACCAGGCACGTTCTTCCAGTATAAACCTATACATGATCCGTTCTGTTATAACAATACAATACAGCCAAGTGCAAAAGTTTGCATATCCTTTCAGATAATATGAATAACACAATAAACATAGCGAGTTGTGTTTCTATCAGATTTTCTGTTATTGTTAAGAATGGTCCAAAAGTGTATTTTTATAGTAACAAACAAACAAAAAATACAAGCCACACGAGGTCAAATGTTTGCATTTTCCTGCCCTACCTTTTTCATATTATGAATGAAAGAAAGAATTTACCAACCAACTAACCACTCACACAAACAAACAACTGAACAAGCAAGCAAACAATCAAACAAACAAAGAACTGACCAACCAAATGCACACCCAAACAAACAAACAAACAAACAAACAAACAAACAAACAAACAAACAA
>JAAIIK010000315.1:727286-740937 GCA_014706435.1 Silurus glanis
TCTCTCTCTCTCTCTCTCTCTCTCTCTCTCTCTCTCTCTCTCTCCCTTTCTCTCTCTCTCTCTCTCTCTCTCTCTCTCTCTCACTTCTGCTTGCACTGGAGACTCCTTCCATGTTTAAATGTTAAATAAAAGTCTCCTTAATTAAAAAGCTGCAGTTCTTCTGTTTTTGTGGAGAATCGGTGTGATGTATGGGTTCCTGTGACCGAGCCATTAGAAACAATGACGTAAAAATCGAACTTAAATTTAAATAAACGTGGTGTTCAGAGTGTAACAGCACTGAGGTGTACAATGAGGAAAGATTTAGTGAACATCCAGGTTTTAAAAGTGTGGAAACAACCTTGTCTTTATGGTTTTTGAAAGACATGTGCATGTTCCTTTTGTTTCAATGAAGGTTTCCTTTCACCAAACAAATCTATAAATGTCTTGTTGTACGGTGAAGTCTGTTCCAATGAGCCGCAGTCCAGATGGAACTGCATGGTGCTGAAGTATGGAATGGTTGCCATGTTGGTTCCTTTCACTCTCCGGAATAAGTCTCCAACTTTCCCTGCACAAAAACGACCCACAAACCATTAAGCTTCCACCTCAATGTGTGAGTGTGGGGGTGAGGGCATTCTGATCACATCTTCTCTCCAGTTCTCCTTCTCCTCCAAAGTTGTTCTGTTGGAAACAAAAATGTCCACACCATTTTTTCTCTCCTAATTCACTGTCCAATTCTTATGTGGTTTTGCCTTTAACCTAATCTGTTGCAAAGAAGCAAATGGAACATGCATTTTATCTCAAGAAACACAAAAGACTTTTTTCACACACTACACGTTGTTGAAAAATGACGGCTAAGGAACTTTGGAACATTGTGAAACAGCACAGAGATAAATAGTGTCTTTTCTCCTTTTAGAGCTCTTCTGCAGCCTCTCAGAAGTTTTGTCAGATGTTCTCACCGTTGTGGACTCCGGCAATGTTTCTCTCGTCTCTGACACACTGCTGCAGGCTTTCCAGTCCACTGTGGAAGCCACGCTACAGGTTTGAGACGCATTCCTTTCTCATTCACAGGAGCTTTTGTCTTTTTTATGTGTATTTTTGTGTATGTGTATAAGGCTTAAAAGAAGCTTAAAACAATTTTTTTTTCTTCCACTGACAAGTAAGCCATCGATACGAAGCTTTCACACGACATACACCTTTTGAATTTTTAACATGAACTTTAGTTACCTTTGGGCATCAGTTATACAGTAAGTGACTGTCCACGATGTAAAAAAAAAAATGATGATGATGGTGGTAACAATGACAGTGATGATGATGATGATGATGATGTGGATGATGATAATAATGATTATGATGATAAAGATGATAATGATGATGATTTGCTGACCCCTGCAGGTTCCTATGAGCAGTGAAACGCTAAACTGCAGTGCAGTGGGGAATCTCTGGGAGGAGGTCACTGACACAGTGGGGATGAACAGCAGTGTCTTTACAGTCTGGTGTACCAATCATCTCCTTCCCCTTCTCAACATTTACTACACCCCCACTTATCAACCAGCAGCCCACAATGTCACAGTAAGACCCCCCCACCACACACACACACACACACGCACACACACACGCACACACACACACATGCCACAGCAGTTTTCTAAATATTTATCAACTGTTCATATATAAGAGAGACTTATTAAACTTTTATCCATTTAGAGTCACATTTAAGGAACAAGTTATCCCTGGTTTTACTCGTTCCTGCACATCCTCACTTTTTTTCCCTCTTGGAATTAATAAGACAGAAATTATGACTGCAAAACTTAAATTAAAGAAAACACTCCTCTGTCCTGATGAGGGTCTGAGAATTTTTTTTACTTCTGCCTCCGACACTGGAGACTCCTTTAATAAATATACTTTAATGTCCTTACTTTTTACAATTCGTTTATATTTAGTCTTAAATTGAAAGTTACTGTGAATGTGCTGTTACCATGGAAACGACAATTTATTAGGATCAGCTCATAAATATTGAATTCACTTCAAACTGGGAAACAAATGAGTCAAAAAATGTAATTTGTTTATCAGTGATGTGTCTTTTTCAGCCCATCAATATGTGTGTGTGTGTGTGTGTGTGTGTGTGTGTGTGTGTGTGTGTGTGTGTTTGTGTGTGTTTTGTAAAAATGATTGTCCTTTCACAATCATTTTGGTGTAATAACAGAATCTGGCCACTAGGTTGCACTGTATACACGTTTTGACTCTATTATTCTTATCCTCTATTTTGGGTTATAATTGGTGTACATGTTCTACACAGGGTATGGATCCTCAGTGGGTGAATGCCACAGTTGCGGAGATTGTCAGATCTCTGGAGGCGCTTTACTCAGCCTCTCTTAATGAATCTCTAACCGTCCAACATCTAACACAAGGCCTGGAGGAGCACCTTAACCTCTCTCTCTCGACACTGGGGAATCAATCAGACTGGAGCGGACTCCTGTCCCAGCTGCAGAGGTGATCAAATCATGAAACAGTGTCTACATTTACGGCATTTGGCAGACGCCCGTATCCAGAGCGACTTACGTTTATCTCATTCATACAACTGAGCAAGTTTGGGGGTAAGGGCCTTGCTCAGGGGCCCAGGTATGGCAGCTTGGTGTGGCTAGGATTAGAACTCACAACCTTAAGAGCCAAAATACGATGCCCTAAACTGTCAGAAGTATAGAAATGTATAAAATATCTCTGGATGTGGTGGCATGAGATTTTGCCTTCACTTGAACTAGGAGACCCAAACCTGTTCCAGCATGACAAAACCCCTGGAGCATGAGCATATATATCTCCTACTATCTTCCCAGAACAACAGGAAATGAAGACTAAATATGGAATGGGATGTTCAAAAACAAGCGCATATCCATCTTATGGTATGGTGTCCACAAACTTTTGTTCATAAAGTGTATATTTAAAACTCAATGCTACTTAATGAAAGTTTATGCCCATTAAACCTATACGGTGCCATCATAGAGAAAACGCCATCATGCGCATATATATTATTCCAAATGTAAAATTATCCATCCCAGATTTTAAAGCAAATACACATTTGGGATCGTGAGACACTTGGCGGCGGGGAATAATTACATTCGATTCCTCGCCTCACAACTGACCTGAGCAGATAAAGAGATCTGTGTTTATTTATTTATTTTTATTTAGATATTCCTGTGCGCGTTATCTGCGTCGCACTGCATTTGTATTGATTTCGCTTTCCGTACACAAACCGATAATAAACTTAGGGATGATAACGATCGCATTGCGGGCATCCGGGGCGAATCGATCACGTCAGACTGCAGAAGTATTGTGCGATAAACATGATGACCACATGAAAAATCCACGAGTCAAGGGATTTCTATAAATACATTATTCCAATTCTAATTGTGTGCATAGTGTACCTTAAATGTGTGGTGGTCCTCAAAAGAAGTGTACTGAGATCTTCCACTTCAACCCATGGAGCTCATATGCTCATGCTCCAGGGGGCACTGTAATGCTGGAACAGGTTTGGGTCAAGGGAAGGTCAATGGAAAATTTCCTTCTTCCACATCCTATACAATTTTGTGCCTCGGACTTCGTGGTAACAGTTTGGTGAAGAACCAAATATGGCTGGAAACGTCAGTTGTCCTAATACTTTTGTCCATAGAGTGTCCAATAGAATGTGAGTCACTGAGTGAATCAATGATTATTTCCTTGGCAGTTATATCATGAAACAGGGACGATGACTGGGTTTGAAAGCCGTGAGTGAATTTTGAGACCGATGTGAGAAATACTGACTCATCATATGCATATTCACGAAGTGATAATTCTTAAATGTAATTCTTATAATACACAAAATAGTGCCATCCTGTCTACACTGTGTATAATGTTATACAGTACAATGTGCAAAAAAAAGAGAACTGTAGACAAAGAGTCTACTTGTACACATTATACACTTCTGTATAGCAGCAGCAATTAAGTCAGTGTACAAAACAGCATGCAAACAGTTACAATATAATATAGGGGGTGCTATAGACATAGACTGTATGTGGGGCTCGAACCCCCCGACCTTCTGATCAGTAACCCAGCGCCTTAACCCACCATACTGCGTGATATCTTTCAATACTTTATCTGTTCATGCTTAAAATATGTATGTTATGCTTATATAAAACATGGCTTTTTATTCCCCATTGCAATATTTTTAGCATTCAAACAGATCCTCATTTGATGTGAAGCCTTCACTTAATGTTTCTTTTTGTTCTCTTTTCCTTGACCAGTCTTTCCATTGTTCAAATGGCTTTGGAGAGTGCGACACTGCAACTGAATAACAAAGGCTGGGATCCATATGTCTTAGCGGTGCACAAAGTCATCAATTACACCCTGGGGAGTCAGAATGTAACAGCGATCCCTGAGATGGTCATTCAAGCCCTGGATGTGGTGCTCACGGCTATGAATTTCAGTAATGAGCAAATAGATGGGTTTCTGAGTAGTGACATATTCGTCATGCCTAGTAACTTGTCCAACGACCTGCTCATGAAGGAGGTGATAAGTAAAATCATCGATATGAGACTGTTTGGAAACTGGTCCATATTGTATGACCTGATAGGGCAACTGCTATATGTAGAGAACACAAGTGACATCTTGAGTGCGGTGAGCGAACTGGTCAGCTGGTATAACTCTACTAAGGACACTGGAGTGTATTTCGGCATAGAGATGCTCACGAAGTTGTATGATATGCTAACAACGTTTGTGCCAGCTTCATACCCTCTATCGTGCCCCTTTGACCTCTTTGTCGGGCTTGCCAGCAATGCTTTGCATGCACTGCAACATATCACTAGCACCACCAACCTCTTCACACCCATCAACAGCTACCTCAAGCCAATCCAAATGCAACTTGCTCTGGGGGACAATCTAAGGGATCTTGTGAGAGCAACCCAAACTGGCAGGAGACCAATGCAAAATCTGACCAGAGAACCAGTGGATGATTTTCTCGACCTCCTGGAGATCAACTACCGCAACTTATCTCAGATTCTTTCCATCCCGCTTAGCTCGGAAGAAATTTTGGAGACCATGCATGTTGTCTTTGCAAACCCAGATCTGGGTATCTTCCTCAAGGGTGTATCCAGGAACAATTATGGAAGTCCGGTCGAAGACCAAACTATTGATACAATCCTCGGTACACTGGCCTACTTGACTGATCCAAGAAATGGGCAAACATTTGTTGAGATGATCACGCAGACTATCAGTCAAGCCTGGAGTCCTAGTGATATACAGCTGGCGGAAAGCTTGGGTGGATTTGTAGGAGTTGTAAAGATGCTCTCCCAGGAGTCATCTTTGAGTATAGCTCAGAGGGTTGAGCAGATGGCTAAACAGTTCACATCTGCAGCATCTTATACCATGGCACACCAAGGTAATGGCAGTGAAATCCTCACAGCCATCAACAAGATTATGTCACATAATCTGCAGCAGATACCGATGAACCAATCCATCCTTCAAAACATAATCAGCTCTGTAGCCTTAATGTCTGATGCACAGATTGACTTTGGATCATACATGATGATGATCAACCAAACTTCTGATCTCATTGCATCCTATGTACCTTTTGAGGAAATGGTATATTTAAACATTTCAGCAAGGATCATGAAAGCTCTCGCCTTGCTCATGTCGAATCCATCAGATCTAGAGCAAGTGGTGATGTCCAGTCACGAGCTCGCTGATTCACTGGGTCTCACCTTGGCCCTTTCTGGAATGACCACACTTTCAAACGGTTTATCCATTGAGGAGATTGCATACCCTTTTGTTCTAAACAGTGCCTTGTCGGCGGAAATCTTGTTCAATCTTTCCACTTTGTATTATACCTTCGCTAATGATTTGGACCGAAGAACGATCTTGACCCACATGACGTCAAGTCTCCCGGCGCAAGTTCAAAACGACCTCCATCCTCTCACCTCGGCTCTCATTTTTGCTCTTTCGGATGTCTCTGATACAACCCAAATCCAACCTGCTTTCGATCGAATCTACCAAAACGTGACAATGTTTATTCTAAAACACCTTAACCTCACTGAAGATCCCATGTCCATGGGAATATATTCTGTTCTGTCGACTGTCTCGAATGAGGTCTTTGCTAGTCTCAGTGAGGGTCTAATGGGTAATTCTTCCATCCAGCTTCCAAATGTGCTCAACTCTCTACGAGCAATCATATCTGCACTGTCTTTAGAACTACCTGCGAATGAACAAAAATACCTGAATGTCGTTTTCAACTTCATGGAGACAATGGCCTTGACGCTGAACCACACAATAACCACAAAGGACCTTGCGGGTGGAGTGGATATGATTTCCCTCTCTGTCCAACACCTTCAGGGGATGCTTCCGAACAACAACATGGAGAACTCGAGTGGCATTAAGAGTGACCTGGAAAATACTGTCAAGAAGCTGCTACAGGTTCTGTCGTCAGGTCAAGACCCTCAAACTCAGAGTGCGAACGTGACCGACGAGATCCTGAACACCATTCAGAACTTACTCACCGTGGCCAACAGCAGCTCAGAGATAGATCTGGCTACCGCAATCCTGGGGGTCTTTGAGATGAACCTTGGGTCTCTCATGGAGACCAACGACACCAACTGGGCTCAGACGTGAGTCCTTTTTATCTTTCATTTATTTGAAGCCATTGGTGCTGGTTATAAAGCAGAGGAGAATATCTCAGGTTTATTAATATCCTCTCATTTTTTTTTGCCTGGCTGGCATTTAACCCTGAGCAAATGCTTAGATGTTCAAATCCACGCCTGAAATTGAGAACTCTTTCAGGTTCAGGGAGCTAAATCGGCATAATCAATCATGGCTTGACACATTTTTAGAGCGTATTATGCACAAAGAGCTGCACGTGCAACACTGTAATTGGGTCTATAGTAAAAATCAAATCAGCCTTGGTGGGTTAATAACATGTTTCATTCTTTCAGATTGCAAACGGCGTTTTTATCCATCTCCAACCTCCTTCCTGCTGACCTTCAGTTCGGTCCATTCAACAGAACGATCTTCGAAAGTTTGGCCAACGAGCCTCCAGGTATGGATTTACTTTCCTTTCTTACAGAAATTACACTTTTTTTGTGTGTGTGTGTTCTGAAAACACATTATTAAGCTAGCTATAACTCAGGCACGCGAGCTTATTTAGCAGATTTTATATTACGCTGTAATGGTCCAAGGCAAATTTTCTCATTTACATTTCATTCTGTTTCTCTACACCATTTCCCAGCATAATTCTAATTTGCTTAGCTCATAAAACACGATCAACACGGGGGCCACATGTAAAAGCCTCACTGATTTCTCTGTAGACTAAATCTCCGTTCCACACTATTGTCTAATCCATATATATATATATATATATATATATATATATATATAAAATATACAGTGTGTGTATAATTTTATAATAGGCTTAAAGCCAACATTTGAGAATACACTGTAATAAGCGAGGAGGCCAAACAATCCTTGACATCCTTGTTAAATTTCATTATATTCATAAATTTGCAGTCTTTAAGGATTTCCTTTCTTTCTAATTTAATAAAAGTTGTTTACTTCACATACTGTATATACACTATATAGAAAAAAGTTTGTGGACACCTGATAAGTTCAGTAGGTGCTTCTTTTTGAGCATTCCATTTCACAAATAGTTCTGGGAATAGTTTTACATCTTCTTGGAAGATGTTCCACTAGATTTTGGAGTGTACATGTAGAAATGTGTGCTCATTCAGCTGCAAGAGTGTTCGTAAAGGCAGGTACATTTCCATTCATGCAGAGGTGGAAAGAGTAATAAAATATTCTACTCAAGTTAAAGTACTGTAAATTCAATGAAATTTCACTTAAGTACAAGTAAAGTTACTGGTCTTAAAATCTAAATCTTTTTAACAACGGCGATGGGGTGAGGGATTCTATTGTACTTCAAACAAAACATACTAAAGTAAAAGTCCAATCACAGAGTTTAAAAACTACTTTAAAAAGTAGAAGTACACAAAAAAAACTACTCAATTGCAGTAACTCGAGAAAATGTAATTTGTTACTTTCCACCTCTGCATTTATGACATATTTATCCAGAGCGATTTACAACAGAGCAGTGGTGCTGGGATTTAAACTCATGACCTTCTGTTTCAAAGTTCATCACCTTAACCACTGAGCCACCATCTCCACGTATTGATGTAGTTAAGATGAGGAGACCTACAGTGCAGTCAGCGTTCCAATTCCTCCCTGAGCTATTGAATGTTAAGGGTTAAATATTTTGCTCAAGGAGCCATAAGTGGAAGCTTGGTGGTCCTGGGATTTAAACCCAAGACCTTCTGATCAGACATCCAAGGTGTTATCCACTGTGCTACCACTTCTGCATCTAAAAATGTCCTATACAGTTGTGTGCCTCCAAAATTGTAGCTACAGTTTGGGTAAGAACCAAATATGGGTGGAAAAGTCAGGTGTCCCAGAACTTTTGCCAATATATTAAAGAAAACAATACTTACTGTCCATCACTACATATTCATGAGAAATTAGCATTGGGTTATTAGCATTAGTCATGTCCTTACCTCTGATTATTTTTGTCACCCCTGAAGGTTTTGTAGATGCAGTGAAACTCGAATTAGGAGTGTAGTAATGATTTCAGGTAGGATTTGTTTTCTATCAGCAGTATTTTTCTTCTTTTCTTCACTCTCTGTCTCCACAGAAAATCTGAATATCCTGCTCCAGACAATAAGCACAGTGTCTGAACTTTTCTCAACCAGCTGGACGAACGACAGCTTCGGAGCTCTACTGAATGAAATGCAGATAAAGGTCAGAACTGGCATAAATCAGTGTGAAGTTTGAGGGGAACTTATGAAGTTCAATTAAATGTTATTTGTATTGCGCATTCGACAATGGACACTTCAGCTTTACACCAATGAATCGATTATCATTATAAATTAGTCGTCATAAATTAGTCCCTATAAGTTTATCCCTAATGAGGGAGCTAATGGTGACACTGGCAAAAAAAACTCTAAAATGTTGTGAGGAAGAAAACTTGAGAGGAACCACTTAGTTGGGAACCCATCCTCATCTGGGTGACATGGAATCTCTATTTATTACAGTTCCATCATTGTTCAGGTTATCAACTGTTCACTGATGGACACGTAAATGCTGCAATGTAATATTATACCTTGTAGCAAACGTTTTATATTAATTACAGTCCAACAGGATGCGGTTTGCGAGCTCGGACTAGTGCCCTCCCTGACCACCCAATCAAAGAGCGTGAAAATGCTGAGGTAATAAAATGCCTGCTAGATGGCCCCGGATTCAGGACCCTGCAATCTGATAGGTTAAAGCAATGGTCTTTAAAATGGATTGTAAGCTACAGGGTGTCCCAGTCCCAGTGTTCATTGAGAAGGGCTTATGGAGGATACCTTTGAGCCCAGCAACACGTGATGTGATGAAATGAAGAGAATGGACTATTGGAAATAACTTAATACATATTCGTTGACAAAAATATATTCAAACGTAGGTCACTAATTAGATTTATGTCAGTTAGTAAGTTAGTTGAGTTTTGGCCAGCAGAAAAGGCCTTGCTGACCCTGATGGCCCACCACTGGTACTGTATGTGTGCATAAACAGTGTTTACACAGAGGTATTGTACAAGGTGTAATCAAAAAGTTTCAAGACTTGTTCTGTTTTCAAGAAAGTATTTTATTTATCTACACGCTATCACCTTTAAAATTGTCCCCATGCACGGCAATACAGTGCTCCCAGTGTTCCTGCCACTTCTGGAATGTGTCCTGGAAATCTTCTTTTTGAAGCGTGTCAAAGACTTTCTGCAGTTCTCGCAGGATCGCCGCAGTGGTGTTTAATCGGCGACCTTTGAGCTGGATCTTCATCTTTAGGATGAGGGCGAAGAAGAGCCAAATCTGGCGAGTAGGGTGGGTGTGGAAATGAGATCATGTGGATTGTACTCCGACGATCATCATGCACGAGTTGCCGAATGGTCTTGAAATTTTTTGGGGTTGAGCTCGTTAAAGGTCTTCCTGATCTCTCGTCGTTTTCCAGTGATGAACATCACTGTATGTCAAATGTACAGTATGTCATGTCAAACGTCTCCGTGGCAGATGTGCCCAGTTTCACGCCGAATTTCACGTTTGCTTTTTGTTCTAACTTGCTGTCCATGATGAAATCGCAGACGTGGTGACGCACGTGGGTCAGAATAGCACGAAACCTTTTGATACCACTCTCCTATATCCAGAGGTAGATTGAGGTAGATTGGGTCCATATCGATATTCCCATTATAAAGTGTGTGTGCGCAAAATAGTCGTTGCTATCAGTAGGATTGATCTAATAATCAGGTGCCCACAAACCTTTGACCACTGTTCATTAATTCATAGTCTGTCCATTTAAAAGAAACATCATAGAGCAATTATAAATCCAATAACACTTCTGTATACTGAATTTCTTTGGCACCTGTGGGTGGTTGCGTGTTGTTCCAGCCATTGCAATACAGACACTTCAGGGGATTAGGTCTCACTTGTCATTTGATTCGTTTTGTCTTTGTTTTGTTTTTTTGCATGTGACAGTTTCACCTCAGCGCTTCTCGTATCTTTTTTATCTCATGAGGCCTCTGTGGTTAACGCATTGCTGCTTTCCCCGTTCTGACTCGCCTGATTAAATTCAGCATGTAATTATCCATGCTGAAGCAGGTGTGTAAAACCGTGTGGGGGGGAATCACACGGTGCGGCTCAGCCAGTCCCCGTGGTCCAAAATGCGAGCGCAGAATGAAATCAGCGTGGCTTTGCTAGCTTCTTTTAAACTGAGGAAATGTTAAGCCATTAGCTTCTTTTAAACTGAGGAAATGTTAAGCCATTTTAAGAAAAAAAAAATATTTGAATTTGATGGTTGCAACACGTCTCAAAAAAGGAAAAAAAAAGTTTGGGAAAGTAAGTTAAATAGTCAGAGAAACATTTTGCTATTGATGAGGTTAATTGACAACAGGTCAGTATGATAATTGGGTATAAATAGTGTATTATCGAGAAGCAGAGTCTCTCAGAATTAAAGCTCTGCAGAGCTTCACCAATCTGTGAGACTGTGTCTACAAATTGCGAACCATTAAATTGCAAAGCAGTTGAATAGCTCATCCACAGTATCATCAAAAATTAAAACATTTTTTGGAAAATTCAAACAAGGGACAAGGACAAAAATCAACATTGGATGTCTGTGATCTTTGGGCCCTCAGGCGGCCCTGCGTTGAAACAGTCAGGATTCTGCAATGAAAATCACTGTATGGGCTCATTAACACCTAAAAGAATCATTGTCTGTGAACACAGTTTGCTATCAAGCAAAGAAAAAGGGCCATCATCCGCTCTGGGCCAAAGCTAATTTAAAATGTACTGAAGTGGAAAACGGTTCTGTCATCAGACAAATTGAAAATTTTTTTTTTTTTTTTGCAAACCATGAACACCATGTCCTCCAGGCTAAAGAGGAGAGGGACCAGCTGGCTTTTTTTTATATTTATTTATTTTTTTATCAATGCTCAGTTCAAAGAAGCTGCATGGTATAGGAGTGCATTAGTGCATTAATTCGGAAAGGCTCAATCAATGCTGAACGGTATATACAGGTTTTAGAGCAACAAAAGCTATGATTCAGAAATAATATTGCATACTTGAACAAGACAATGCTGCATCTTTAACAAGAGCCTAACTAGTAGAGGTGCTGAACTGGCTTTTAACCATATGAAAACATTTTTGCACTATGAAACGAAAAATACAACAAAGGACACCCAGAACTGTTGAGCAGCTAGAATCCTGTATCAGACACACTTGGGACAACATTTCTCTCCCAAAACCTCAGCAACTGGTTTCCTCAGTTCCCAGATGTATATGGACAGAGGACGTGATGCTTCCCAGAAGTAAACATGGCCCTGTACCAACTTTTTAAAAATGTGTCGCTGCCATTAAAAAAAAAAAAAAAAGTTAGATATTTTCACTTTAAACATGTGATATGTTTTCTATGTTCTGTTGTGAATTAAACATAGGTTTATGAGATTTGCAGATCATTGCATTCAATTTTAATTTACATTTAAGCTAGTATCCCAACATTTTTCGAAATGGGGTTGTTCAACTCCTCCTCCTCTTCATCCTTCTCTTCTTCCTCCCCCTACTAATAATAATAAAAATCTAGATTGTGACATTTCCTAAAAAAATACGAGTAGTGCAATATTAATAAAATTATTAATAAAAATACTCCTCTTCATGCGTTTTCTCTTCCTTCTGCTCTTAAATTAAGTAAAAAATAAATAGTCATGAAGTCATGAAGATCAGGAAAATGATCAGCTTGGAAAATCAGGAACTAGTTGGTCTCAAGGTTCCATAAGCAGTAAATGATAATCTATATTGAGGAACAATATCAGGAATAAAGAGTAGTGCCGAAAGCTAACAATAACTACCAAACGTGTCACAGAATGCAGCTTATCCAGGTTGTGAAAGGTTTTATGTGTGTCTACAAAGTGCCGGTGTGCTCAGAGTGGTGATGGTAATGATGATGCTGATGATGATGTTTTGTTCGTGTTGTAGGTATGCCTTATGGAGAACCTCGAGTCTGTTCAGCTGTTTAGCCAAGCTCTGTCCCTCAGCCCTGGCTTGCTGTGTCACACGGCTCTACCCAGCATCCAGGCTCTTCATGTTCTCGCATTCAACCTGGTAAACCAGACCACCGGCATGTACGATCTTCTCTACGAGAAAATAATCGGAGACCCCAACACATATGACCTCAAAGTGGACTGGTATAAACCACACCCAAAAACATTTCTTCTGGCTCATGATCATAGCAGAATGCATATATTAATTTCTTACTTGGTTCCTTGTAGGACCACTATCCTTTCCAACCTGCTCGGGATCGACATCAGTGCTTTGCCAAGCTTGGATGCCAACCAGACCACCCCAAGTAAGAAGCCTAACATCCTGATTCTCAAACATCATCTGCTTTGACTATTCCATATTTATCCTTGTAGCTTGCATTCAGACAGCTAGCATTCAGAATTGAGCTAGTTGTGCTACTTCTTTTGCAGCTCTATAATCATGATAACTATCACATACTCGACACACACACAACTAGAAATGAAATAATATCCCTGATTGTGAAAACCAAAAGAGGTCCACTGTAGCTCACTGGTTAAGATTTTTGGATCAGAAGGTTTTAAGTTGGAAATCCAGACTTAGCTCCTGTCATGTCTCTTTCACATGACTACAATGTTGCCCTCATTGAAATGTACATTAAGTTTTATTTTTTGGATTTTAATGTCCTGTCAAAACATTTAATATTTCAAAATGTGCAGAATATTCAGACAAAAAACACAAAACTTCTATAGGTCTGTAATATAAGTTTCTGAGGATGGGTTTATGGTGTGCGTGTGCATGTGTGTCTGTGTGTGTGTGTTTATGGTGTTTTGTATGTGTATGTCTCAGGTGATGTGAAGGTGTCTGACATGTTGAAGAACAAATCCATGTTTGTATCTGAAGTCACCCGATACACCAGCATTCCTCCTCAAGTCCTCAACACACTGCTGGAGTTGCCCCTGCCTAAGAGCAACCTGCAGGTGCTAAATCTCTCTCTCTCTCTCTCTCTCTCTCTCTCTCTCGCACACACACACACACACACACACACACACACACACACACACACACAC
>JAAIIK010000315.1:745205-756388 GCA_014706435.1 Silurus glanis
GCTGTCCCTCTAATAAACTCATTTCTAATCTTGTCCATCCTCGTCACTCCCAACGAAAACCTTAACATCTTCAGCTCTGCTACCTCCAGCTCCGCCTCCTGCCTTTTACTCAATGCCACTGTCTCTAATCCATACAACATCGCAGGTCTCACCACAGTCCTATAAACTTTTCCTTTCATTCTTGCAGATACCCTTCTATCACAAATCACTCCTGTCACTCTTCTCCACCCACTCCACCCTGCCTGCACTCTTTTCTTTACTTCCCTAACACACTCCCCATTACTTTGCACTGTTGACCCCAGGTACCTGAACTCCTCCACCTTCTCCACCTCTTCTCCCTGCAACCGCACCACTCCACTGCCCTCCCTCTCATTTACGCACATGTACTCTGTCTTACTCCTACTGACTTTCATTCCCCTCCTCTCCAGCGCGTACCTCCACCTCTCCAGGCTCTTCTCAACCTGCTCACTACTCTCACCACAAATAACAATATCATCCGCAAACATCATAGTCCAGGGAGACTCCTGTCTGACCTCGTCAGTCAACCTGTCCATCACCATTGCAAACAGGAAAGGGCTCAGGGCCGATCCTTGATGCAGTCCGACCTTCACCTTGAACCAGTCTGTCGTTCCCACTGCACACTTCACTGCTGTCACACTGTCCTCATACATGTCCTGCACCACCCTCACATACTTCTCTGACACACCTGACTCCCTCATACAATACCACAACTCCTCTCTTGGCACTCTGTCGTACGCTTTCTCTAAATCCACAAATACACAATGCAGCTCCTTCTCACCTTCTCTATACTTCTCCATCAACGTTCTCAAAGCAAATAAGGCATCTGTGGTGCTCTTCCTCGGCATGAAACCATACTGTTGCTCACAGATGGTCACCTCTTCTCTCAGCCTGGCTTCCACTACTCTTTCCCATAACTTCATGGTGTGACTGATCAACTTAATTCCCCTGTAGTTACTGCAGGTCTGCACATCTCCCTTATGCTTAAAGATCGGTACCAGCACACTCCTTCTCCATTCCTCAGGCATCGTCTCACCTTCCAAAATCTTGTTAAACAATCTGGTTAAAAACTCCACTGCCATCTCACCTAAACATCTCCATGCTTCTACCGGTATGTCATCTGGTCCAACCGACTTTCCACTCTTCATCCTCTTAATCGCTGCTCTCACTTCCTCCTTACTAATCCTATCCACTTCCTGCTTTACTAACTCCACATCATCCAACCTTCTCTCTCTCTCATTTTCCTCGTTCATCAGCTGCTCAAAATACTCCCTCCATCTTCTCAACACACTTTCCTCACTAGTCAACACATTTCCATCTCCATCCTTTATTGCTCTAACTTGCAACACATCCTTCCCAGCTCGATCTCTCTGCCTGGCCAATCGGTACAAATCCTTTTCTCCTTCCTTAGTGTTCAACCTCTCATACAGCTCCTCATATGCCTTTTCCTTGGCTTTCGCCACATCCCTCTTTACCTGCTGCCGCATCTCCTTGTACTCCTGCCTACTTTTCTCATCACCCTGTCGATCCCACTTCTGTTTTGTTAACCTCTTTCCCCTTATGCTCTCCTGCACTTCCTCATTCCACCACCACGTCTCTTTCTCTTCCTTTCTATTTCCAGATGTCACACCAAGTACTTTTCTAGCTGCCTCCCTCATCACTCCTGCAGTAGTTTCCCAATCATCCAGCACCTCTCCACCACCACCGAGCCTCTGTCCGACCTCTTCCCTGAACCTCACACTACAGTCTTCCTCCTTCAGTTTCCACCATCTTATTCTTCTTTCAGTCCTCACTCTCCTTCTCTTCTTTTTCACCTCCAAAACCATCCTACAGACCACCATCCGATGCTGTCTAGCTACACTGTCCCCTGCCAACACCTTACAGTCTCCAATCTCCTTCAGGTTGCATCTCCTACATAGAACATAGTCCACCTGTGTGCACCTTCCTCCACTCTTATACGTCACCCTATGATCCTCCTTCTTCTTAAAATACGTATTCACCACTGCCATTTCCATCCTTTTAGCAAAATCTACCACCATCTGCCCTTCCACATTTCTCTCCTTTAGGCCATACCTACCCATAACCTCCTCATCACCTCTGTTCCCCTCACCTACATGTCCATTAAAGTCTGCCCCAATCACCAATCGTTCATTTCTAGGTACACCATCTACCACTTCATCTAATTCACTCCAGAATCTTTCCTTCTCCTCCATCTCACAGCCGACTTGTGGAGCATAGGCACTGATGACATTTATCATCATCCCTTCAACTTCCACCTTCACGATCATCACCCTATCAGAAACTCTCTTCACCTCCACTACACTCTTACTGTACTCTTCCTTCAGAATCACCCCTACACCATTTCTCTTTCCATCCACACCATGATAGAATAGTTTAAACCCACCTCCAATGTTTCTGGCCTTACTCCCTTTCCACTTGGTCTCCTGAACACACAACATATCTACCTTTCTCCTCTCCATCATATCAGCTAATATATATATATATATATATATATGAGACAATTTCTTTTTTCTTTTTTCCTAGAAAAGTAGATTATTTTTATATTTTTATATCACAGGACCGTGCAAAAGACCTCATCCTCCACCAGCTTTGATATTGAGTGTCCTTGCTGATGCTAAATTATGATTTTATCTCAAATTCTGTGACTTGTAATGGTTGAAGTGATTGAAAAGTCTTATTAGCCATCCAATAAATTCAGCTCATACAGTGTGTGTATGATATGGTCAGGGACGTCCTACACACACCTGCTGTCACAGAACTCTCGCAATCATTTTGACATGAAATAATAGGACAAATTCAAGTGCCAGGTTGCTGCTGTTGCTCAAGTGTAAGGGGAGGTCACACTGAATATTTCTCTTTTAAAAGCTGTTTTTTCCAGATTTTTTTAATACTGAATACTAATTTTCTGGTTAAATTCTACTGGAGAGCCTGAGAAATAATTACGGTATGTATGCTCATTGAACCCTTGCTGAAACAATGACTCTAGATTTCTGGACACCGTGTACACTGATCAGGCGTGACATTATGACCACCTGCATAATATTGCTTGGTCCCCTTCTGCTGCTAAAACAGTCATGACCTGTGGAGCATCAACATCATGAACTTCTTCAGCAGTTTGAGCTACAGGACCACACGGACCAGTGATTTTCAATCACTTCTCTTAATTTAATTTCACATGAAGTGTAGTTTAGATAGATAGATAGATAGATAGATAGATAGATAGATAGATAGATAGATCTCTATCCATAATTTATCATCAATATCTTTCCTTAATTAAAAAATTATTTAATTGTTGTCAATTAAAAAGAATATAGTAAACAAAATCATTATAATAAATACATGATAATAAATAAATAAAATTATAATACTAATGCAAAAACTTCTTAAACACTTTACCTAAAGACTACACATATAATTTATTTATTACTCGTTACAGTACATGGCCAAAAGTTTGTGGACACCTGAAACCCGACTGTTGTGGGGTGAGGAGGCATGGGGATGAGGTCAGACCTCTATATCAGGGCACTCAGGGTCTTCTACTCTAGCCTATGAAAGCCTATCTTCATGGACCTGACTTTGTGTAAAGTTGTAATTGTCATGCTGGAACAGGTCTGGGTCTCCCAGCTCAAGCGAAGGGAAAAGTTCATGCTACAGCATCCAAAGACGTCCTAAACAATTGCGTACCCAAGTTTGTGGTAACAGTTTGGGGAAAATACTTGTTACACAGTGTATGTGTATCACAGTAGTAACTTCTCAGACAGGAAGTATTTAGTTGTTTTGTGTTATGATGGTGTATTCTGGTTCTCGCAGTCGAACGCCACGCTGCAGCAGTTTGGAGATCTGCGTGTGTACGCTGATGAGTGGCTGAGTTCCTCCTCCTACCTCATGCAGTCAGCGCAGCTCCTGAATAAAACACTGCCCATGCTGAAGGTATGAGGAACACAGTCATCTTTTACCTCATAACCTCGTAACCATAATGCACAAATACTGAAGGACAAAATGATTTATTTCCCTCTATTCTTTCTCTGCAGAACTCCCTGAAAAATCCCTTCATCCAAAACTTCATCACGAAGCAGATCAATATCAACATCTCACAGATGCTAGAAACGCTCAACACTTTCTGTGAGTCTGAATGAGCTGCTATCTATCTATCTATCTATCTATCTATCTATCTATCTATCTATCTATCTGTCTGTCTGTCTGTCTGTCTGTCTGTCTGTCTGTCTATCTATCTATCTATCTATCTATCTATCTGTCTGTCTGTCTGTCTGTCTGTCTGTCTCCGTCCGTCCGTCCGTCCTTCCGTCTGTCCGTATGTCTGTCTGTCTGTCTGTCTGTCTGTCTGTCTGCCTGTCTGTCTGTCACATTTAAATCTATCACATTTAAATCGGTTCATCATTGTACATCTTGGCCTTTGACAGCGAACATGACTGAGATGTTGCAGAAGAACCAGTATATCCTGAGCCAGATCACCTCGCTCTCCAACCTCATGGTAAACCTCTCGTCCTGCGTCAACTTCAACCGCTACAGTGCCTTCAAAACCATTGAGGAGCTCGAAACGCAGGCTGAGAAACTGGCCCAAAACCGGGAACTCTACGCTAGTGAGTGTCCACACACACACACACACACACACACACACACACACACACACACACACATAAAAGATTAAAGGATTGTTGTATTTTTTTTATCTAAGCATCAATGAATGTCCCATTTCCCAACAGGTGTGATTTTCAAGCTGCCCCCAGGAGGCAACTCGTCCTCATCCTCCACCCTTCCTCCTATAGTGGACTACACCATCCGCATGAACATCGAGAACTCCATGAGGACCGACCGCACCCGCAACCTGTTCTGGGTGAGGGCCACCTACATCTCTCCAGTCTTGACGCAGCGCTACAGCCGCGGCTTCATCTACCTCCAGGAGAGCATCGATCGAGCCATCATCAGCATGCAGACCGGAGACGTGGTGCAGGAACCGGCTGTGCAGATCCAGGCCTTTCCTTACCCCTGCTTCTACAAGGACGAGTGAGTGAAGATACAGTGCTTTCTAAAAGCTCTTTCCTAAAACCCTTCACAGACAATTCACATGAGCTAAGTATCATACGTTATCTCACCAAACGTTCGTAGACACCTGGTATGCTTTTTGAACAGTCCATTCCACAGTGAGTCCACATTCGCTGTTATAATAACCTCCATTCTTCTGGGAAGCTGTTCCACCAGATTTTGTGGAGATTTCAGAACATGTTCTGATACTGATGTAGGAGATTTTCCACTCCCATTCATGGAATGCATATCTTCATTGAGCACATGGGCATTGTCATGCTGGAACAGGTTTGAATCTCCTAGTTGAAGTAAAAGGAAAAAATGTATGCCACGGCACCCAAAGACGTGCTACACCATTGTTTGGGGAAGAGGTACATATGGGTGGAAGAATTTGGGTGTCCCAATATTTTTTACCATACCATTAGAGGGCGATTGTCTGGGCAGGAAATTTTCATCTTTAACACACACACACACACACACACACACACACACACACACACTCAGACCAAACCCTGTATCTACACACTGCCGCCTCTTTGATTTATGGAGTAGCATTGCTGAAGTGACTTTGACGTATGCTGGGAATTCGCCATACACCCCCACGTCTAATCTAAATAAACCAAGCAAGCAAAACCAACACCATGTCCAATAAATCAGTGTGCTCAGGAGGGTGTTTGTACGCCACCTGCGCAATACATGCCGTCTTCCATTAGAGCTGCTCCGATGTCCTCGATTCGGATTGGAAACTGCTTATCCTTTTTGCTCGGGACGTCATCATTCGGATATGTTAGTCAGAGGTCAATGGTGAAGATCAGATCACAAACTCTTTACCTCAAAGGATCCAGGTGTTAGCTCTGGCAAGAGTTATCATTATCGTTTCTATGGTAATTGAATCTAATTAATCGTCATTTGGCAGACGCCCTTATACCGAGCGACGTACAAAAGTGCTTTTAGTCTTTATCATTGAATAAATCAACACTGGTTCACCAGTTAACAAACTTACAGTTTTTCTGAGCTGCTTTGGAGCGTTTCTTGAATGATCCTTTATGTTTGCAAACCAGTCAGTGTATTTCTCATAACAATGTGTACAAACAGCACAATACATTGGATTTCTTGCAAAAGTCTGTACTTTTCTCAAAATCCTCAGTTCATCTCTCAAAAAGAAGTATTTGTGTCAGTGAACATCTCATTCCCATCAGAATGAAAAGTCCTTTTGTCATTGGTTACAAACAAAATCATCAAAATGTTTAGTCATGTTATCAGTGTGATGCTGCACAGTTTCAGGATTTCTTGATATAAACTATGGTTTGGATCACGGTGATGCACAAAATTTGATTCCTTCTGTTTGGCATCTATAAATTTCAGCACAAATTCATTTATTTGATTGTATATTTGATTTATTTTGATTGTAAGAGACCAGACAGGATTTACACTTTTACTGTACTGTATTAGTGTTTGTTTGTTTCTTAGTTGTTGATCTATTTTCAGAATGTATAATTTTGTGTTTTGTCTGTATTCACTCTCCAATTGAAGTTTCACCAGATTGACCTTTGACCTGTTTTAGAGAACTGGTCGATTATTGGTTGATCTGATGTCGTTCACGCGCCTTTATTAGTGACGTTCAAGATTCATCTGCACAATTCATCAATTCAACACATTTACAATAAAAAGTTTAATATAGATTTTAGATGACAGATGATGACGACTGGTTTAACCATTTTACATACAATGAACTGATGCTGAGATGTTTTGGGGGTTAAAACTATTCAGGTGAAACCAGTAGAATATATTTTGACCAACATGAACATAAACAACTGATAATGTAGGAAACAGCAGACACTCGTACACAATCCATTAAATGATGTACAAAAGCGTTCGCAATTTGATCAAAGCAACACGAAATGTTCTTATGATGAGCACGAGTGACGACATGATGTGGAGGTTCAACAAGTAGATTTGAGAAATTTCATTTCTGATCTGAGAAACGCTCCAAAGCGACTGAGAAAAACTGTAATCGATTGTGTGCAATTTTTGTTTTGTAAGATACCATTATCCTAAAACTCTGTAAAGACCAATTATAGCATGCTTTTGAAAAAAACACAAGCAGGGAATAAACTTCTAGTTGAAGTGTTTCAGAAAGAGGGAGGTCTTAACCAATAGTTAGAAGTTGTTTGGACATCTAGAAGAAGTTCATTCCACCACCACAGTGCCAGACCAGAGAAGAGTCTTGATGTTTAATGTCTTGATGTGATATGGTGAACAAGAGGTTTTTAGCATTTGAGGGAAGAGTCTGCAGTGTCAGAGCTTTATATTTAAGCTTGTGTGAAGGAACCCACACCCTCCATTTATAAAAGTTCTTTCTGCGCATATGCCAGCGATGTTAGAAAGCTCAGGTCAGAGCACAGACATGACACAGCCTGCCCGGGGCACAGAGGGCCCCAAGGGAGACAGGGCTCGAACCCCAATCAAGGCTTGAACCCCCGAGCTTTCGATCAGCAACCCAGACCCTTGACTACTGAACCACTACTTCCCAGGGTGTTTTAAAGAAGGGGTAGCTCACTGGTTAAGATGTTGGCCTTCTGATTGAAAGGAAGTAAGTTCAAATACCAACACCACTAAAATACGTCTCTTGGGCCCTTGAGCAAAGGTCTTAACCCTCAACTGCTACGTTATATGAATGTACGAAGTTGTAAGTCACTCTGGATAAGAGCGTCTGACAAAAAAAAACCCAAAGAAGTATATTATATGGAATTGGTATTGGGACATCTGCCTTTTCCAGCCATATGTGGTTCTTCTCCAAACTGTTATCAAACGGTTGGAGGCACACAATTGTACATGGCGTCTTTGGATGTGGAAGCATGAAATTTTCCCTTCACTTCAAAACTAGGATACCAAACCTGCTTCTGCATGCAGTTAAACAGACGACACCCACAAGCAAAAATGCAACCAGAGACCCAAAATGATTGTTGTCTACATACGCTGAGAAAAAAAAAACATTCAGGTTTGATGGTGATACCAAAGGCTATGTGAAAAACTCTGCTTTGATATGGCGCCCTGATGTAATATTTTGAATGTGTTGTTTACTGATTCCATGGTTCTCTCTCTGTCTCGGACTCTTAGTTACCTCAACAGCATTGCCTTCGCCTTCCCGCTCGCCCTGATGATCAGCTGGGTGCTCTTCGTCGCTAACTTTGTCAAGAAGCTCGTCCATGAGAGAGAGCTCCGTCTGCATGAGGTAACCACACACACAAAACACACACTTGTAAAAAATATCTAATGCCATGTTGGTGGATTTTCCACCCTTCCTGTAAGGGTATACAAACTCACTCAGCCAACTTTTTGTGACCTTATCGCATCCTGAGAATCTAACCTGATGCATGTTTTCTCCACAGTACATGAAGATGATGGGCGTGAATCCGTTCAGCCATTTCCTGGCCTGGTTCATCGAGAGTGCTGGGTTCCTCCTGGTCACCGTGATCATCCTGACCATCATCCTGAAATCCGGCGGCATTCTTCCCAAGAGCGACGCCTCAGTTCTGTTCCTCTACTTGTGTGACTACGCCCTGAGCATCCTGGCGATCAGTTTCCTGGTCAGCTCCTTCTTCGACAAAACCAACATCGCCGGGCTGAGCGGCAGCCTCACCTATGTCATTTGCTTTTTCCCGTTCATCGTGGTCATGTGCCTGGAGGAGAGCCTCCCCTTCTTTGTCAAGGTCCTGTTGGTACGTTGAGCATCCCATTCCACACTGAGTTCTCATTTGCTCTTATAGTAACCTCCATTCTTCTGGAAAGATGTTCCACTAGATTTTGGATAGATTATGTGGATAGAATGCTAGATTCAGAGACAAGGGTGAGGAGGTCTGGATTGCCATCAAGTGTTTACATTCATCCCCTTTCTTCAAAAGGTTTGGAGCTCTATCGCAGGATCTCTTCCACTCCAAACCATGTATATCATATCTTTATGGAGCTGGGCATTGTCATGTCTCCTAGTTCAAGAAAAGGGACAAGTTCATGCTCCAAAAGACAGTTGTGTTGCCTTCAAAAATTTGGAGAACATCTACCTTTGGCTGGAAAAGTCAGATGTCCTTGCCCTTAATGCATAATAGTCTAATTATCTGTTCTGTTTTTTTTTTTTCTTTTAGAGCCTGTTTTCTCCAACATGCTTCAGTTACTCTAGTCAATACATCACCCGCTATGAGAAACAGGAAGAAGGTAGGTACCATAACCCCATGTTATAAATGCTGGACGTGACCAGAACTTGATAGTGATGGTTCATTTTTTCTGCAGGTATCCAGTGGAACAATATGTACCTCTCGCCTGTAGCGGGAGACACCGCGTCATTTGGGTGTCTCTGCTGGATCCTTTTCATCGACTCAGTTATTTATTTCCTGCTCGGTTCCTACATCCGCATGGTCTTTCCAGGTATCAGCTCAGATCAAATCACACGCTTTGAAATTCCACTCTGATGCATTATGTAAACTCTTGTTTGGTTCCGTCAGGGAAATATGGCATCGCTGCGAAGTGGTATTTCCCCGTGATGCCTTCGTTTTGGGCCGGCATGTTCAGATGTGACACCAAAAAGCAGAAGAAAGTGAGCACAGGCCTGCTTTTCTCCAATATAATGCAGGAGAGCCAGAGACACGGCAAAGACAAAATCAAAGGTGCGAGACCTCACCAAATATATATATATATATATATATATATATATATATATATATATATATATATTTATTTTTATTTATCATAGATATTGGAAAACATTTTTGATAGATTTGTATCACACTGAATTCATGTCTGAAATGATCCACAATGAAAGCACCTGAGTTAATTTTAAGCCTGTCTTTCTATCTCTTTTTCTGTAGGTACAGGTGATTTACACCCTCACGCTGACGAGGAGTTCTCGGAGCTACCGGTTGGAGTTTCCCTCAGAGGGCTGACGAAGACCTACGGTGCCAGAAAAGCCATCGAAAATCTGAACCTTATGTTCTACGAGGGTCATGTGACCACACTGCTTGGGCACAATGGAGCCGGGAAAACCACCACCATGTAAGAAACGTGATCTGATCTCCAAAAGCGTGCAAAGATTTCACAGCAGGATTAGGACTTTGCCTTAAGCAGTTAGTGCTTGCAATCTAAGCTGCATAATGCTATCTAATCTAATGTGTTATATATCTAATAACTTTGCTGCAGGTCCCTCCTGACTGGGTTGTTTTCTCCGTCTTCTGGTACCATCGAGGTTTACGGGAAAGACATGCAGTCCTCTATAAACGATGTACGTAAAGAGCTTGGTGTGTGCATGCAATATGACGTCCATTTCGACCACCTGACCACAGAGGAACACCTGCTGCTGTACGGCCACATCAAAGCCCCCCACTGGAGCAAGCAGGAACTGCAGGAGCAAGTGCGCAAGTACGTAAGGCGACGAAATCTGCCTCGTATCAATTGGAAAAAAAATCCTCATTATTAATTTCATGTATCGCATGGCAGGACTTTGGAGGAGACCGGGATGTACCCTCACCGTCACAAGCGGGTGGGGACACTGTCCGGCGGCATGAAGAGGAAGCTCTCCATTTCCATTGCTTTCATCGGCGGCTCTCGGCTGGTGGTCCTGGACGAGCCGACCACCGGCGTGGACCCCTGTTCACGCCGCAGCATCTGGGACATCGTCCTCCAGCATAAGACTGGTAAGGTTCTTCTGCAAATCCTTGTTATCACCTTGGAGAGGTTTCCTAGCTCAGGGTTTAATTCAAGTGGAAGCAGATGTAGAAATCTGTACCGCTCTAAGGACTCGCAGCTCAGCCTTAATTACATACTCGGAGACAGGAAACAAGATGAATATTACTCTGTGTGTGTTTGTTTGTGTGTTCAGATCGTACCATTATTCTTTCCACCCATCACCTGGACGAAGCTGAGGTCCTAAGCGATCGTATCGCGTTCCTAGAGCGTGGAGGCCTGAAATGCTGCGGTTCTCCATTCTATCTGAAGGACAAGCTGGCCCAAGGATACAAACTCACCCTTAATAAGAAGGTACAGTGCTGTACAAATCACTGTATATAATCAAATCTATTCTGCAGGCAGTATGGTGGAAGGAACTCTTAAAA
>JAAIIK010000315.1:824091-854929 GCA_014706435.1 Silurus glanis
GGTAATGTAGAGTAACGTTATGAAGGTGAGGTAATGTAGAGTAACGTTATGAAGGTGAGGTAATATAAAGTAGGGCTGCAACTAACGATTATTTCGAAAAATGTAATCGTTTACTGATGCTGTTATTTGCTGTTTTTAGATTCAGTGTTTGTTCACACAGTTTGAATCAAATCCATCACGATGTCGTAAGCGAGCTGATTGAGCAGCCTGATGCTCGTGAGTCACGACAGAACAGATCCAGTGCGACCGTCCTGAAGTTCGCAAACAGTTTACACAACAGCACTTCATTAAACTACACCATTTTCACATGATGAGGATTTTACAGTTTTTACTCACCGTGCTGAAGTTTCACCTTCATCCATGACACCGGTGTGTTTTTGTTTCCATGTGCTTGTGTATCACTGTGGTACTTCCTTACCACACAAGCTCAGATGCTCCCATGCCTTGGATGACTCGGGACGCACACTTTTTCCTGCTGCCGGTTGACTCTGTACTCTCCGCCATTTCTCAAGTGGCTGCTATCTTGCAGTCATGCTAAGCCGTATCTTAAGCAGCCCAGCTAATCAATAACGCCATTTATTGACGACGAATTTCATTATCGATTTTTATCTTTTTTTCAATTAGTCGTTGCAGCACTAATATTGAGTAACGCTCTGATATTGTAGCCCTGATAACACCATCAGTATGTAAAGTGCTCAAATCTTTTCGACATGTTCTTGTGAAGCAGTACATCATGTCCCCATCCTCAGTAGAACAGAAACAGCGCTGCATAAAAAAAAAATTACACTTCTTTAAGGACTTGCCCGAGAGTTGTGCAACCAGGGCTGAGTAAAACACTAGCCGATAGTTGTAAACGAGTGCAGCAGATGGAAGAAGCAGGTAATGACCATTTTCTGTAGCCGCACTTGCAGCTGCTGCCTTTGTCGAGTGGCCTTGTACAATAAATGCGTCAGCGGCCACCACATACGGTCTTGAAATCAGAAAATGGAAACCTGGCTTTTTTTTTTTCTTTCCCGACCCCATAAAGCATTGTATCTCTGCCTCTAGAGGCAGAAAAACATTGCTTTGTCCTTGTTTGAAAAGAAGCCAGTTATCTGCATTTTAGCGGCGCTGTGTCTGCGCTGAAAGCCTTCGCCTGCTTTTCCTGAGAAAATACAGCAAGATTTAACACCGCCTTTTTAAGTGATGTGTGTGTCTGAGGCTGTGCGGCTTTTCAAGGTGCCGGGTTGAGATAAGGAAATCAAGGATCCATCGATTCGAAAATGAAAATCTATCGATTCGATATTACAGCGAACTGATATGAGGTGAAATCGCTCCGGTCGCTAATGGAAAGGTTAAAAAATTGCATCCAGAGCAAATATCCATTATCCAATATCTTATTCATAGAGTATTTATCTGAATATTTAGTTTTATTACATTTCCAAGAATACAAACCCGATTCCAAATAATGTTGGGACACTGTACAAATTGTGAATAAAAAAAGGAATGCAATAATTTACAAATCTCATAAAGTTATATTTTATTCACAATAGAATATAGATAACATATCAAATGTTGAAAGTGAGACATTTTGAAATGTCATGCCAAATATTGGCTCATTTTGGATTTCATGAGAGCTACACATTCCAAAAATGTTGGGACAGGTAGCAATGAGAGGCCGGAAAAGTTAAATGTACATATAAGGAACAGCTGGAGGACCCATTTCAGGGAAGACCTTACATTGACCAACATGACAATGCTAGACCACATACTGCATCAATTACAACACCATGGCTGCGTAGAAGAAGGATCCGGGTACTGAAATGGCCAGCCTGCAGTCCAGATCTTTCACCCATAGAAAACATTTGGCGTATCATAAAGATGAAAATGCGATAAAGAAGACCTAAGACAGTTGAGCAACTAGAAGCCTGTATTAGACAAGAATGGGACAACATTCCAATTCCTAAACTTGAGCAACTTGTCTCCTCCGTCCCCAGACGTTTGCAGACTGTTATAAAAAGAAGAGGGGACGCCACACAGTGGTAAACATGGCCTTGTCCCAACTTTTTTGAGATGTGTTGATGCCATGAAATTTAAAATTAAATCCTTAAAATGATACATTTTCTCAGTTTAAACATTTGATATGTCATCTATGTTGTATTCTGAATAAAATGTTGAAATTTTAAACTTCCACATCATTGCATTCTGTTTTTATTCACAATTTGTTCAGTGTCCCAACTTTTTTGGAATCGGGTTTGTATATAATAAGAATACATGATGATATGTCAGGGTTACGCAGAGTGCACTGCAGTCGCAGGCTTTGGGGCTTTAATAAAAGTTCGGTGAACAACTCAAGGTGCAAGGTCAAAAAACACACAGCGGCCAAATAATACACAAACCGATTAGATTGGACACTGTGAAATAAAAAAAAATATATAGAGTATCTCACAAAAGTGAGTGCACCCCACACATTTCAGCACCCATTTTAGTATTTTCTCAAGGGTCAAATCTATAGAAATGAAACTTGGATATATTTTAGTCAATGTGCAGTTTGTACAGCAGTATAAATATACTGTCCTCTAAAAATAATTTAACATACAGCCATTATTCTCTAAATACCTGGCAACAAAAGTGAGTACACCCTCAGTGAACATGTCAAAACTGTGTCCAGTGTTTTGTGTGTGAGCACCATTGTTATGTAGCATTGCCTTAATCCTCCTGGGCACGAATTCACCTGAGCTGCTGCACAGTTGCTGAAACGTGAGGGGTGCACTCACTTTTGTGAGATACTGTTTATATAGCAGGAGAGTGTGGTCAAGGTGGTGTCCGATGCAGCCTTGTTTGGAGACCACCAACATTGGATTTGAGGTCATGGTGGAGCTGAACTGGTGGATAAAGCAGTAAACAATTGCAGTTATTTTCTTTTATATTATTCTGACAGTGTAAACAATTGCCATGTTTTTTTTTTTCTTCAGTAAAAATGTACATATATATTGATTATATGGACTTGTGTGTGTCTCAGGGCTGGACGAGTGTCTGCAGCAGGGCTGCTGGATAGACGAGAGCAGGTTCGAGACGGCTGAGGGTCCACAGAGGGCTCGAGTGAACCGAGTCAGTCTGGTGAGTGATGCTGACACAAGCACGAACATGCTGACAGCGCAGAGGAGTAATAATAACACAGTCGTAAGATGCCGTCCCTGGTCTCTGAGCGTCTCCGTCCTCATGTCTCTCTCGGGCTTTTATTATCGCTGTTGTATAGATCGCGGGTCATTTAGAAAGCTTTGTTCCTCCCTCGGGGGCGATGATCACCGAAAAAGGGTGGTTGTCTGCCGAGGGGAGAGTTTAAAAAAATACAAATACTAATTTATTTATAAATTTTTTGCTTAAGTACAAGATTTAGATCATAGCTGTAGCTTATAAATGCTTTAATAAGAGATGAGAATGGTATAAACTCTATACTGTTTATTTTTTTGGGGTATTTTTTTAAACCCGTTTTTATCGTAACAGATGCAAATGACCAATTCTCGTTAAGCCACACACACAAATCTCCATAAATCGAAAGATGAAAAATTACAAAATGACAACTAAATGGTGATTTGTGTATATATATATATTAATGTACAATCATATGGAATTAGAAACATCATTTTTTAGCGTTCACATTAATTTAGACTTAAAATAAGTTTATGCGCCTAATGAGATTATATATATATATATATATATATATATATATATATATATATATATAATTTTTTCATTTCTTTTTTTTTTTTTTTTTTTTTTTGTGTTACATTAATTAAGTTAATCTTTAATTTTTCACGTATCTGTAATTCATCAAGGCGTTTTTATTTTAGGAAACTTTTCCCTTACTCCATTAATCTAGTACATTATATGGACAAAAGTTTGTGGACACCTGACCTGACTATAAGATTGCTGTGCTCCATTTTTGAACATCCCCATTTCACATCGAGTCTCAATTTCCTGTTTCAATAACTTCTACTCTTCTATGAAGTTGTTCCTCTAGTTTTTGTGGAGATTTGTGCTCAGGTACTGGTGGAGGTGAGGTGAGGTGAAGTGAGGAGGCCTGTGGTGCACTCAGCATTCACATTCATCCCAATAGGGTTGGAGCTCTATAAGCAGGGAGATCTTCCACATCTTTAAACCCATTTAAAGCAGATTTTCATGGAGCTGGCTTTGTGCCCATGGGCTTTGAAACGCTGGAACGGGTCTCATAGTTTAACTAAATGGAAAATTTCATGAGCTCATCCAAAGACGTCCTGTACAACCCAACTTTGTGGAAACAGAATTTTTTTTTTTTCTCTTTTTCTGTTTATTTAAATAAGAAAGTTGATGTGTGTATTTCAGTATCACAAATCAGATATTAAAATGTTATGTCTGGAATGATGAGCTGCGTACAGAAAGATCATATAAACACGTGATTGGCTGGAACGCGTGATCGGGTTCAGGTTTTGATTGATTTATTTATATAGTAATTCCATATAATATAATAATATATAATATAATATAGTGTAGTAATTCCAGTTTGCCGGTTCCGGTTTGTGGGATCATCTCCCTTTAGCGCTTCATTCCTTTGCGTTTCCCTCAGAGTCGAGTATTGAGACCCCTGACTTTTCTAGCCATGTGTGGTTATTTTCTCACACAATAGTTTTGGACGTCTTTGGATGATGTAGCATTAAATCACCTGAACTTGAAGACCCGAACCTGTTCCAGCATGATGATGCCCCTGTGCACAAAGCCAGCTCCATGAAGATCTGCTTTCCATAGTTTGGGAAGATGTAAAAGATCTCCTGCTATAGAGAGAACTCCCCAGGTCTTCTCACCTACATCAGTACCTGACTTTACTAAGACCCTTGTATCTGAATGAGCACAAATCTATGTCAATCATCTACGTTATTTTCTAAATGATCACTTGGTTTTAGCTGAAATCTGTTGCCAAGTCTGCACCTTTTCCTGCTGTAGGAGATGTAGCAGGTAATTCCTTTTTTTCCCTCCCACGCTGCTTTGCTTCACAGCGTGTTGAAAAGAAGCGCATGGGGGGGTGTATTGGTGTGGCATTTAGCTGAACGGAGGGAATGGAGGTCAGGAAGAAAAGAGCAGTCATTTAAGAATAAAAAATAACGCATTGACCGATGTTCAACCCTCCTCGCATTGCGATTCCATTCCAGTAGCCTGAGGTAATACCACAAAATCGAGTATTCAGCTGTACGCCTGTTTTATTTCTTTCTTTCTTTTAGTCATTTGCTTTATTTCCTCTTCCCAGCTGCCTCCTCTGTTCAACGGCTGCTTCTTCTACCTGTTCGGCTCTTTCCACAAGCCTCCGCGAGACGAACTGGTGCAGCTGGTGAGGGCAGGAGGAGGCCAGATGCTCAGCCGGCAGCCCAAAGCCGACAGTGACGTGACTCAGACGGTGATGGCGGCTGCGTATCACGCTCAGCCCGACTCGGATCAGGCGTTCTGCACTCACTACGTGCTGTACGAGCCACAGAGCTCCACCAGGCCCGGCCCGGTACGTCTGGGCAAAGTGTGGTCAGCGCCTTCATCATGGCTGCTGGACTGCATCAGGGCCTTCAGCCTGCTTCCTGTACCTGAGCTCTGACTTGCTCGATGCCCCTGTGACGGGATACAAATCATGAATGTATCGCATCACGTCCCTGATTTTTTATTTTTTTGCATCACGTCAGAATTGTGCGTCACGACTATAAAAGATCCCTCTTTTACTGCGTATGTATTTGCAAAGAAAATTTTCCGAGACCACATTGTGAATTTTGATATTGATTCTCCAATCACGCCCTCCAAGAATATGGCTGTTTTTTTGTGTAGCCCCGCCCACAAAATACCATAAAAAGAAAGATCACACAGAGCTAAAAAAAAAAAAAAAAAAAAAGACAATTAAATGGCTTTCCGGTAAAGCCAGAAAACACTACAATAATAAAACGTTTCAGATTAAACAGGATAGGTACGTATAAAATACTCGCGGCTGATTGGACAAGACGTCTGTCACTCAAGATATCACTTTCCACCAGGATTTTTAATAGTGTCTTTAAATCTTAAAAAAAAAAAAACAGCAAACGTTTCCTTTCATTTCAAACGACTCGGCTGCAGCCTGCTGTACTTCCTGTATATATTGAGTGACGGATGTCTCGTCCAATCAGCAATAAGTAAACCATTCGGAAATGTTTTTTTCCGTACTGTCTGAACTGTCGTCGTAGCAACATTTTTTTATTATGCAAAAGTTCCTACAAACTTCCTTCTCCTCTGATTTGTTCCCCAAGTTGAAATATGAGTCCTGGTGTTCATTACGACAATTTTAGACAAAATGAGAAAGTTAACGATTAAATACTCACGGCTGATTGGACGAGACATCTGTCACTCCAGATATTCAGAAAGTACAGCAGAATGAGGCTGAAGTCGATTCGTTTGTATGAAAGGAAACTTTCAGTTTTATTAAGTTTAAAGTCGCACTATTGTGCAAAAAAAGCGATATGTTGAGCGACAGATGTCTTGTCCAATCGGACGCAAGTATTCTTTCGCTACCTTTCCCATTTTGTCTGAATTGTCAAAATTAACGAACTTGGGAAACATATTTACTCTGAATTATTTTGTAGGAACTTTTACATAAAAAAAAAAAAAACTATTTTGATGAAAAATCCGCTTAGTTTCGGAAAAATGCTGCTATGACGACAATTCAGACAATACGGAAAAGGTGGATATAGCTATGCGGATGGTTTACTTAATGCTGATTGGACGAGACGTCCGTCACTCAAGATATCGCCTTTCCACCAGGATGTTTAACCGTGCGACTTTAAATCTGCAAAAGTTTCCTTTCATTCAACGACTTGACTTCAGCCTCAGCCTGCAGTGCTTCCTGTATATCTTGAGTGACAGTTGTCTCGTCCAATCAGCATTAAGTATTAAATAAAAACTATATCCACTTTTTCCGTATTGAATGGAATCCGAGTTGTCATCGTAGCAACATTTTTTTGTGGATTTTTCATGAAAACTCTTTTTGTTCCTACAATGGAATTTATTCTTATGTTTGATATTGAGTGTGTTTGTGGATCACAATTTTGTTTTGTTTTTTTTGTTTTTTTGTCTTGTCTCATTTTAATTTCAAGCCACTTAAGCACATGTAAAGAACTTCTGTAAAATGAAATGTATCTAATGGGAAAATAACATAGTATGAATCAGTAAAAAAATAAACATAGTCCATTATGTTTCAGGTGTAGTAATTCCATAAATCGGTTTGTGGGATCGTCTCGTTTTAGCGCTTCATTCCTTTGCGTTTCCCTCAGAGTTAAGTATTGAGACCCCTGACTTTTCCAGCCATTTGTGGTTCTTTTCTCACACAGTAGTTTTGGACGTCTTTGAATGATGTAGCATTAAATCACCTGAACTTGAAGACCCGAACCTGTTCCAGCATGATGATGCCCCTGTGCACAAAGCCTGCTCCATGAAGATCTGCTTTCCATAGTTTGGGAAGATGTAGAAAATCTCCTGCTATAGAGAGAACTCCCCAGGTCTTCTCACCTACATCAGTACCTGACTTTACTAACACCCTGTTATGAATGAGCAAAAAATCTAGTGCAACATCTTCCCAGAAGAATGGAGCTTATAATACAGGAAATGGAGATATGGAATGGGATGTTCAACAAGAAGTACATTGCAGTCTTATGATCAGGTGTCTACAAACATTTTCTTCTATGTAGTGTATGTTAACAGCAGCTTGGATTTCTGGCTGTAGTTCAGCTCATGGGTTTGAATCTTCACACCCGTTCTAATGCATTAGCATTTCTGAAGTAACAGCTTAGTTCTACATAACTTAGAATATGTTAAACTTGATAAATATGAAAACGGGAAGATTTCCGCCTCCGAACAGTAGTCAAGACAAGTTCTTGGTCACATGACTAGATATCTGCGTTGTCTCAAAAAAAAAAGTTTTCTTTTCTTAGATCATTTTTTTTATAAAAACTCTAACATTGTTCAAATTGATATTGTTATGAGTGAGTGGTGGTGCATTTTTGAACATTAATAAAAAAAAAAATGTCAGGCTGATGATAATCTGTGTATAGTAGGGTGCCAAATGTTTTGCACAGCACCTATAGTATGCATGGGAGCCATTTTTTTGTATTTCCGATTCCTTTAAAGAATGAAACTCCTTCATTTTAACATCAAAGTTAACTTTTTAATCCGTTTTATTTTAGGTGTACGCTCAGCTTCAAAAGTATTGGCACCCTTTGCATTTCCTTTTGTTTGTATATCATGTCTCCTGCATTGATGGACGAATAAGGAAATGCTTGTAACCTTCAGTTTATTCATGTTTTTTCTTTGGTGAAACAGGAAGTGTGTTAAACCACAGGCAAATTGTGGAAAACATTTTTTTTAATATATGTATAGAAATATGCTTCGGTTACGGTTTCTTCACAATTTCTGTACAGCAACTGTGGATTTAGAGAAAGCGTACGACAGAGTGCCAAGAGAGGAGTTGTGGTATTGTATGAGGAAGTCAGGTGTGTCAGAGAAGTATGTGAGGGTGGTGCAGGACATGTATGAGGACAGTGTGACAGCAGTGAAGTGTGCAGTAGGAACGACGGACTGGTTCAAGGTGAAGGTTGGACTGCATCAAGGATCGGCTATGAGCCCTTTCCTGTTTGCAGTGGTGATGGACAGGTTGACGGACGAGGTCAGACAGGAGTCTCCGTGGACTACGATGGTTGCGAATGATATCGTGATTTGTGGTGAGAGTAGTGACCAGGTTTAGAAGAGCGTGTAGAGGTGGAGGTACACGCTTTAAAGAAGGGGTATGAAAGTCAGTAGGAGTAAGACAGAGTACATGTGCGTAAATGAGAGGGAGGGCAGTGGAGTGGTGCGGTTGCAGGGAGAAGAGGTGGAGAAGGTGGATGAGTTCAGGTACCTGGGGTCAACAGTGCAAAGTAATGGAGAGTGTGTTAGGGAAGTGAAGAAAAGAGTGCAGGCAGGGTGGAGTGGGTGGAGAAGAGTGACAGGAGTGATTTGTGATAGTAGAGTATCTGCAAGAATGAAAGGGAAAGTTTATAGGACTGTGGTGAGACCTGCGATGTTGTATGGATTAGAGACAGTGGCATTGAGTAAAAGACAGGAGGCGGAGCTGGAGGTAGCAGAGCTGAAGATGTTGAGGTTTTCGTTGGGAGTGACGAGGATGGACAAGATTAGAAATGAGTTTATTAGAGGGACAGCGCATGTTGGACGTTTTGGAGACAAGGTGATGGAGGCGAGATTGAGATGGTTTGGACATGTGCAGAGGAGGGACATGAGTTATATTGGTAGGAGAATGCTGAGGATGGAGCCACCAGGAAGGAGGAAATGAGGAAGGCCAAGGAGGAGGTTCATGGATGTGGTGAGGGAAGACATGCAGGTAGTTGGTGTGAAAGAGGCAGATGTAGAGGACAGGGTGTTATGGAGACGGATGATCCGCTGTGGCGACCCCTAATGGGAGCAGCCGAAAGAAGAAGAAGAAGAAGAACTTTACCTCTGTTGAGCTAAAATACGGTAGGTGTTTGAGACATTATGCGTTGGATACGAAGGTCCTGATATTTAACTCCCAGTCACACCAAACTGCCAATCCTGGGCCCCTAAGCGAGGCCCTTAACCCCATAGCTGCCCAGTTGTATGAATGAGATGACTAATACAGGTAGACTGGTCAGGATCGAGAGAAAGATGAATGCAGCAATTTACAGAGACGTCCTTGATGAAAACCTGCTCCAGAGCGCTCTGGACCTCCGACTGGGGCGACGGTTCATCTTCCACTAGGACAACGTCCCTGAACACACAGCCAAGATAACAACGAAGTGGCTCGGGACTCTATGAATGTTCTTGGGTGGCTCAGACAGAGTCCAGATTTGAACCCAATTAAACATCTCTGGAGATTCGAAAATGGCTGTGCACCGACGCTCCCCATCCAACCTGATGGAGCTTGAGAGGCTCTATAAAGAAGAGTGGGAGAAACGCCCCAAAAATAGGTGTGTAGAGCTTGAAGCATCAAACTCAAAAAGACTTGAGGCTGTAATTGGTGCCAAAGGAGCTTCAACAAAGTTTTGAGCAAAGGCTGTGAATACTTATGTATGTGGGGATCCCTTTAGATTTTATATTTTCACCAAGTTTCAAATCTTTTTAGATTCTATTCTTCTCCAGGTCTTGAATACCTTTTAGATTCCAGTTTTTCACCAGGTTTTAAAATCACTTCATTTTCCATAAATCTCCATGTCTGGAAATCTCTTCTGAAAGTGGCAGTAGGTGACATTTCATAATATTTGGGTCTTTGTAGACTTGACATCAAAACAGGTTTTACACTTTCATTATGTGAAACAGAAAAGCAGAAGATGGTGGTGTCTGATGATAAGGTGTAAGAGATTCATCACTGTTCCTGTGGAAAATAACAGTGATTGCACAGTTTTGAAAGAGTGAGTAGAGGAACATGCAGTGCTGATGGGGTCAAACATAGGGGTCAACTTTGACTCAGTGTTAGAAATCCAAACAGAACAACTACAGCAGTTTTCCTCCATGTTTGTGGTGATATTGATTACTCAACATGGGACTGGATTCCTGCAAAGGACTGTAAATTCATTTAGATTCCATATGATCCTATTAACCCTGTTAGAATAAAATCCATAAAGTGAGAAAATGTCTAGACCTTGAAATTATAGAATCAAAATTGAATTTGAAGTCTGGACATGTATGGAATCTCAAGAGATTTCCAGATTGTGAGGAGTATGGAAACTAAAAGGAGTTTGGTAACTGAAGAAATATGGAACCTAAATGGAATTCGGGATCTGAAGGATTATGGCATCTGAAAGGGTTTTGAGACCTGGAAAAGTATGGGCTCTGAATGGAATTTGAGATCTGCAGGAGTATGGATTCTGAATGGAAGTTAAAACCTGGAGGAGTGTGGATTCTAAATGAATTCAGTTTTGAGGATTATGGAATCTAAAGTGAATGAGACTTGGAGGAAGAGTTGAAGCCTGGAAGATTATGGAATCTGAATGGAATCCCAGACACTGTGGCGTATAGAATTTGAAGGAATTTAAATTGGAGGTGTATGAAATCTAAAGTATTTCAGTTTTAAGGAGTATGGAATCTGAAGTGATTGAGACCTGGAAGAGCATGAAATCTAAATGTAATCCCAGAACCTGTGGAGTATTGAATATAAAAGGATTGAAATTTGAGGGGTATGGAATCTAAAGTGATACCATACATCACCAGGTCTTAATCTAAATAAAATACCAAACTCTGAGGAGTATGAAAGCTGAAGGGAGTGAAATCTGGAGAAGTATGGAATCCAAGTGGAATTCCATGACTATGGAATTCGGAAGGATTAAGACTGGAGAAGTTTGGGACTGGAAGGGATTGAGACCTGGAGAAGTATGAAATTATAATAATATGCACCCTATCATTCAGATTTAAATATCTGCAAGAAACTTTGAAGCATGAACTCTGCTTTCTCGACTTCTCTGTGTCTGAAAAGCCAAAGGTCCCAGCTTTTTTTTCTCAAACTGTTTGAACTGGAGACTCCTTATAGAAAACGTCCCATCACATTGACATCACATTTTTCCAGTGTATCTCTAGGAACAATGATTGAATGGATGTAGCCTGTGGTGTAATAGATCATAATCTCATCTTCATTCTTATCCAACAACGTGAGAAAGAAAAAGAAACATTGAAGCGGTTTGAGATTTGATTTGCTGTGCAGAATGCGTTCGGTAAACATCGCCGAGCAGCTCCGGGGGGAGTCGGGGAGGGTGGAGGGGGGGATCTATTGTGTTCTGCGCTTTTTGTGGGATGAATTATACTCTCTGAAAGCGGAGAAAATGGGAGCGAGCTATTGTTTGCTTCAGCTATTGTTCGGAGATGCGTGACCCACTTCGAACACAGTGTTTCTTCTACAGCTTGTATGAAAACCATGAAAAGACCTTGTCCAAGTACGGCATAATTACTTAACCTTTCCAATGGGTCCATGTTCTCTCTCTCTCTCTCTCTTTTTTTCCCCCTCTTCTTTTTTTGATGACTAATTTTCTTGTACTGAAAGGAAAAAAAAAACCTTCCGATTTTAATTTTCTCATTGTGCCATAAGGCACTTGGTGGATGAGCTTGCTGGAAAACGGAGCAGTGTGTGGATTGATTTAGGGAAACGAGCCCGAGCGAGCTAAACTGGAATAGACGCGAAGTAATTAATCCTCCACTCACCGAGTCGGCACTTTCTCTCCGAAGAAACAAATAAGTTTTTCTTTGCTGAAGATTTAAGGATTGTTTGAGGGGAGCCGGCGAGCGTAGGGGTAGAAAGGGGGGGGTTTTCTGCCTTCCGATCTTAGAGGTCGTCTTTGGCCGTGTCCCAAATCGCAGCTTTCAATGGGATTACTTGAGGATGCTCCTAATTGCTATTGATTGCAGGGAGCTGTATTCGATTTCTTGGCCCTCGTCTTGCAGGGAGGTGGAGGAGGCAATTAGTGTTGCACACCAGGTTTCAGAGGTCTGATTAATAGGAGGAGAGTGTGTGGGATGATGGAAAAAAGAGAGAGAGAGGGAGAGGAACAGCTGTGCTTTTAACACCTCCTGCTACAAACTTTACTCACTTCGCCAAAGCAGGCAACTTTAGCTCACTCAGTCAACATGCCACTTCTCGTGCTCGTGGAATTGCCTTAATACCCTTCTCGGCGTTCCGCCTCTCTGCTCCGCGGGTCTCCGCTCGGAATCTTATTAAGCTTGGTTAGCAGTTCATTAGTTTTGCTCGTGTGAGCGCCTGATTTATCTGTCTAAATTCACCGTTCAAGCCGAAAAGCTTTGTGAAAGTTCAGCATTAGGTTCCTCAGCATGGAATCACTTGAATCCACTCTTAGGACTGATCCTGGTCTCTCTGGGTTTTTTGGTTGGGGGCGGGGCTTTGTTCTAATCACGTTTTAATTGAGAGAAAAGAAAAATGTCCTTCAATTCAGAAAGGATGTAAAGGCATTTAACAAACTGGAGAAGGATGAAATATTAATATGCAACTACCGTATTTTCCGGACTATAAGCCGCTACTTTTTTCCCACGCTTTAGACTCCGCGGCCTAAACAACGAAGCGGCTAATTTATAGATTTTTCCTTGTTTTTTCCCGGTTTCACAAGCTTCAAGCCAAAAAACTGAGCCCCAACATTAGACCAATGAAATTGCAGAACGGGTTCAGGTGAACCAATGAAACTCTTTATATTAAATCAGATGCGCTCCCACTGAATCGGGCCGCACCACATCATAAATATGGATGATGTTCCTCTGACGTTTGACCTGCCGCTCACTCGGACTGTCTACAGGAAACGCGAATCATTCGTCACGCTGAAAACAACCGGGCATGAAAACACACTTCACCTGTGTTCTGAGCTGCACGGCATCGGGAGAAAAACTTCACCGATGGTGATTTTTAAACGCACGACGATGCTAAAAGAAAAACTCTCGAGAGAAATTGTTGTGAAAGGAAGGAGGAAGACAGTGAACAATGACTCTCTTGGTAGGCTACTGTTTAGATACAAGCCGTGTAACAGACACTGTCTTTCATTAAAGCCTGTGTAAAGTTCATTAGTTTCAGTGTAGACACCTGCGGCTTATAGACAGGTGCGGCTTATTTATGTTCAAAATAAAAATCTTTCTAAAATTCAGTGGGTGTGGCTTATATTTGGGTGCGCTTAATAGTCCGGAAATTACGGTAAAAGTCAGGTTTTCAAGTTAGCAAGAAACTGCAAAAGCGTGAACTCCTCTGTTTCGACTTTCTTGTGTCTGAAAAGCCAGTCACAGCTTCTTTTTCTAATCTGCTGACACTGGAGACTCCTTACAGAAAATGTCTCCATACTAACATCACATTTTCCAGGTCCGTTTAATTCTATAAATGATTCAATGGATATTGTGCAAACAATTTCCCTGATTCTGGGCTCGTTGGTTGGGGGCGGGGCTGTGTAATAATTACTACGAGAGAAAAGAAAATGCCCCCTCAAATCAGAATTCCTACTGTACTACGAGTGGTCTTTCAACCCTGGAGTTCAGCAAGTGACGTCAAATCAACATGGCTGCTCATAGGATCGAAGGTGAAAAAGTGTAAATCTTTGTTCCTACTTTCACACATCAGCAAATTCCCTGAGAATATAACTCGTATCTTTTGGTTAGCGTAAGACTACATTTACACACCTTATATCGACTGAAATAGACCCCTTGCACAGCAATTCAGCGCTCCCAGCCTTCCTGCCACTGCTGAAAAGTGTCCTGGAAGTCTTCTTTTAAAAGCGTGTCAAGCATCTTCTGCGATTCTCACTGGATCTCTGCAATGGCGTCAAAACGGTGACCTTTGAGCCGGATCTTCATCTCCGGGAAGAGGGTGAAGTCCACTGGAGACAAATCTGCTGAGTAGGGTGGGTGTTAAAGTGAACTCGTGTAGATTGTTCTTAGACGACCGTCATGCACAAGCACTATAGAAATGAAACTTGGAGTAGTCAATGTGCAGCTTGTAAAGCAGTACAGATTTACTGTCCTCTAAAAATAACAACATACAGCTATTACTGTTTTTTACAGGCAACAAAAGTGAGTACACCCTCAGTGATAACAGCTGTATGTTGTGTAAAGATGCAAAGCCACATGTCCTATTCATTATGTTCATGTTTTTGTCTGCTTGACAGAACCATTCAAATTTGTGTATCTCATATTAAAGCAGTTAAAATTCAGTGCTTTGAGAACAATTCTCTCATACTGAACACTGGATGTTCAACATGCACCTCATGGTAAAGAGTCTCTTGAGGAGCCGAGAATTAGAATTGTTGCTCTCCACAAAGATACTGAGGCGGTAAGAAGATCAGTATCACCCTGAAACTGAGTTACAGTACAGTGGTCAGGGTCATACAGAGGTTTTCTAAGACGGGTTCCGCTCGGAACGGATCTCGCAAGGTTCCATCAAAGAAGTCGAGTCCTCGTGCTGTGCGTCAGGGGCAGAAGCTGCTTCATGAGTGAGTGAGTGCTGCAGCATTGCTTTAGAGGTTGACAAAGCGGAAGGTGATCAAACTGTACGCCGCAAACTGCAAGTGTCCCAGAAGGAGCCTCTTCTGAAGCTGCTCACACGAAAGCCCACCAATAGTGTGCTGAAGACGACGTGCTCAAGAGCATGGATTACTGAAACCATGTCCTGTGGTCTGATGAGACTAAGATAAACTTGTTTGGCTTAGATGGTGTCCAGCATGTGGGTTGACGCCCTGGTGTGGAGCACCAAGAATATTGTGTTTTGCCCACAGTCAAGCATGGTGGTGGTAACATCATGGTCTGGGGCTGCTGGTACTGGGGAGCTGCGGTTCATTATAGGGAAAGATGGATTCCAACATGTACTGTGTCATTCTAAAGCAGAATATCATGCCATACTTTCAGAAACTGCTCCGAATGGCAGTTTTACGACATAACGACCCCAAAAACACCGCCAAGATGACAACTGTCTTTGCTGAGGAATCCGAATCTGGATGTCTCCAGACCTGAACCATTCGTCTAACATCCAGCAGCTCCGTGATGTCATTATGGAGGAGTGGAAGAGGATCCTATTTAAGAGATTTTTTGATTGTGAACAGGTGTGGCAGTAATCAGGCCTGGGTGTGGCTGGAGAAATGGTGTGATAAACCACAGTTTTAAACACTTTTTCACACAGGGCCATGTAGTTTTGGATTTTGTTTTCCCTCAATAATAAAAACCTTCATTTAGAAACTGCATGTTGTGTTCACTTGTGTTATCTTTTACTAAGATTTAAATTAGTTTGATGATCTGAAACATTTGAAACAAGTGTAACAAACATGCAAAAAAATATGAAATCAGGACTTTTTCCACACCACTATATATATATATATATACACAGTATATGTAAATAAACTGAATGTAAATGTGTGTTTTCGAGTTTCTGTGTGCAGCTCCAGGGATGCTGTATCTTGGCTGACCCTCTGCTCTGACGTCAGCTTCCTCACATCTCTGGGATATACAAAAAATATGTCATCCCTCCATTCCTGCATCTGCTTCCCAAACATGAGCAGGAATAACCTAAATCACCACACGCACACAGTTTTTTTTTTCTGTATACCACTTTTTCAGTCTATTTAACAAAATAATTTTTGTCTTCATAAATAATACACATCTTTCCCTCTTTTTTAACCTCAAGATACACACTGGGACATTTGAATATTTACATTTGTATCTCAGTACGTAATGAAGGGCACCTCGGGCTTTGGGGGGGATAAAAACAAACAAACAAACAAACAAAAACCAACAAAAAATTCCAACCACAAGATCAGATGAAAAACAAACGCCGCACTGCTCTTTCTGTTCGTCTGCTTGTGAATGTACAGTATGGGACTGACCTCGGTCTGGAGGAACAGACATTATGGGATGGGAAATGATTTGCTATAAGGGTGATGGGACCCTCAGTGCCCAGAACCCATTGGTTCTTGTTTAACAGTATGTTTCCAGAATAATAGATACCATTTCTCAGTTTTCAGGCACAAATTTATATAACAGTTTTGTTTAAAAACAAAAAAAAAAGAAAGTTTATTTTTTTCCCCCCCTTTTTCTTCTCATCTTTTACTTTTTCTTCTTCATCCAGCTACAGTTAGTTGGTGTCTCGAGAAAAAAAAGGGCTGAGGTTCAGTTTCAAAAAAATCTCAGCATTGAATGATGAGGGAGACTGGAAATACACTCACACGCTCTGATCGCACACACACACACACACACACACACACACACACACACACACACACACACTGTTCAATCCAATCTGGAATTCCAGCATGTGAACAAACACTTCACTGTGTAGGTGTCTGGACGAAGCAGCAAATGAGAAGCGTAAAACAAAAAAAAAAAAATAATAAATCCCGGTTCCTTCCGCAAGTCCTCGGCTGCCGTCGTTTCCTCAACGATTGTCAAAAAACAGAAAAACGCTGAAATTAGTGGAGGAATTGAACGATGCTTGGTGCTGGAGTTTCTGAAGTTCTGTAGCTTTTGATTGCACAGGAGGCAGAAATCAGGTGGATGGAAAATGTCAGCGTAGATCAGTAAACCGTATGGAATACGATACACGTGCCGTAACGTCACAGTGCCACGTTTACATTCTGGGGAATATTTTCACGATCGGTTACGTGACGCTGGTTTTTGCGTAGGATTTAAAATAATATGTCAATACGTTAAATCAGCCAATCGGGCAACCCATGCAACGCTAAAGTACTAAAGATTTAGCATGTCACGTAAACGGACGTGGTGTTTTCCTGGTGTAAAACACTGACACTTCTCAGACTCAGGGTAAATGTAGTAAAGCGAACAAATGTCAAAATCATTTCATTCATTCCAATATTAAGAATAATATCAACCAACCAATCAGAAACCAGTATTCAAAATACACTGTTTGCTCAAAAGTATTGGGGACACCTGACTTTTCCAGCCATATGAGGCCCACAATTATATAGGATGTCTATGAAAATCTAAACCTGTTCCAGCATGACGATTCCCCTGTTCACAAAACCATCTCCATGAAGATCTGCTTTATTGGAAGGTGTGGAAGATCTCCTGCTATGGAGCTCCAACACTATTGTGATGTATATGAATGCTGACCCCAGGCCTCCTTACCTTCTCACCCACATCAGTACCTGACTTTACTAACACCCTTGAATCTGAATGAGCACAAAATCTAGTGAAACATCTTCCCAGAAGAGTGGAGGTTATTTTACAAGGAAATGGGGACCAAATGTGGAATAGGATGTTCAATCTTATGGTCAGGTGTCCACAAACCTTTAGCCATACAATGTATTACCTTGTGTTAAAAAACAAAAAAAAAAAATACATGAAGAAAGAACATATTTATAGGTGAACATGTCAACCAATCAGATGTGAGCATTTCCTGTAGTTATGATGTAAAACTTGGATAAAGTGTATGCTAGCATAAAAATTAGCATCTGATTTGATCATATTTACCATTAAACCTGTGCAACGATGTTTTTCTATTGAAAATCAGTAATATATAATTTATAACCCTAAAGAGCGGAACGCAAATGAAATAACGCACTAATCGTTGTGAAATTCGGTCGTTTGCGTGTTTTTTTTTCCGTTATGTTCTCGACTTCCTACTACTTTTTATTTAGCAAAGCAAGCTAACTGTACTAGCTGTGTGAAGAAAGACAAACTCTGCTATGACCTTCCAACCTTTTTTTCCTATAATGTCGTTATACACAAAATTTTTTCCACCATTTGTGGGCATCAAACTGCAGGTAGGAGCTAAAGCAGTGAGAAGAAGAACTGAAGAAACATCAGACCGCGAGAATACTGATCTGAGGAATGGTTCGAGCCAGTGAGTTGAGCCTGGTTAGCATAACATTGGAAAAAATCTCGGCCACACGTATTCGTAGAACATGAAACTATAATGAATGGATGTCCAGAGTGGACATTTCTTCCCACTTCCAATGATATTCCTTTATACCTCCAGGTTAACACAATGTTAGATTGGATATTAAGACTGAATCTTAGATTGGATGTTGGGACTTGATGTAAGATTGGAGGTTTGATTGAATGAGATTGGATGCTCAGACTGGAAGTTAGATTGGAAGTTAGACAAGATTGGATGTGAGATTTGGTGTTAGGACTGGATGTTAGATTGGATGTTAGATTGGATGTAAGAATAGATGATAGAATTGGATTTTAGCACTGGATGTTACATTAGATGTGAGATTTTGTGGTAGGACTGTATGTAAGATTGGATGTTAGGATTGGATTTTAGGATTAGATGTTAGATTGGATATAAGAATAAATGTTAGGACTGGATGTTAGATTAGATGTTAGGATTAAATGTTAAATTGGATGTTAGTTTGGATGTTAGTTTGGATGTTAGATTGGATGTAAGAATAGATGTTAGAATTAGATGTTAGGACTGGATGTTAGATTAGATGTTAGGATTAAATGTTAAATTGGATGTTAGATTGGATGTAAGAATAGATGTTAGAATTGGATGTTAGGACTGGATGTTAGATCAGATGTTAGGATTAAATGTTACATTGGATGCTAGATTGGATGTAAGAATAGATGTTAGAATTGGATGTTAGATTAGATGTTAGGATTGGATGTTAGATTGGATGTAAGAATAGATGTTAGGACTGAATGTTATATTAGATGTTAAATTGGATGCTAGATTGGATGTAAGATCAGATGTTAGATTGAAATATTGTGAATATTGTGATTATATTTGTACTGAAAGATTTTGATGATTCCACTTGGTGTGATTAAGCAAATATACAAAATAAATAGTAATTTTCCATTTTTTTCTCCGAAAACAAAGGCTGATCTTTTTACTTTTTACTTTCTACTTCTCTCATTGTTGACTGTTGACTGCTACAGTAAAAGTCATGGATTAGAATTTCCATACAGGAAATCCTGTATGGAAAAAATCCTCATGGTGCTTTGTGAAGTAAGAGCTTTTATCCCTTGTATCTAAACCCACTGAAGAACTCACCACGTTGGGATTTTTGTTTCACTACTACAAATAAAAAGTTCCCTTTGGAAAGATCTGTGTGTTAGAACTAAGACAAAATGTGCACAGGGTTTCATCAGACCGGGACTGAGAACTGGCTTTAAAGCCTGCACAGCGAAAGGATTATAATCACAGCTCTGAAAAACTCTGAGCTTTAATGCTTTCCTGGACTGATTTTAGCCAAAAAATAAAAATAAATCAAGCTCGCTGGCTGTAAGAATAGTCAAGATTAGTTGAGCATCATCAGAGCTTAATGTGGGGATCTGGATGGTTTATGATGAACGTTATGGGAATAAAACAGACCACGTGGTGGCTTTGAAATCCCAACGGCATGAAATATGAAACATTAAAAACCGGAGTTATACTAACTCATTAATATGGATGCTGGGATATTAATAGTAGTATCAGGTGTACAGTTTCTTGCAAGAGTGTAAAAACACTGAGTATTTTATGTTTTTTGAGATACATGCATGTTCTTTTTGTTTCTATGCAACAAACTAGAAAAAAAAAAAACAAGAATTGGACAGTGAATGAGTGAAAGAATGTTCTATGAAGATCATATTTAACATTTTTGTCTCTAAGAGAAGAACCTAGCAGCCTCTCCCCCAGAGTCGAAAATGGAGGTGGACACTTAATATTTTAGGGTTGTTTTGGAGCAGGGAAGGTTAGACTCTTATACTGGAGAGTGAAAGGAATCCGGAACCAACATGGCAACCATTCCATACTTCAACACCATGCAATTCCGTCTGGACTGCGGCTCATTAGAACATACTTCACCGTACAACAAGACGATGAGCTGAAGCGTACGTCTGAGTTCTGTAAGTGTTATTTAGAGAGTAGACAGACGTCTGGAGTGATATCTATCATGGAACGACCTGCCCAGTCACCGCACCGAAATCCTATTGAACTGCTCTGAGATGAACTGGATCACAAGAAATCTCCAACTAGTGAAGAACATCTTTAGCAAGTTTTACAAGAAGCACAGCAAAGCATTTCTGCTGATCGTTTGGAGAAATGAACTGTACGTATGTATGTAAAGCTGTTCTTCATGCTAAGGGAGAATTTTTCAATGAAAATAAAGTGGAACATCTGGACTTTTATAGATTTGTTTGGTCAAAGTAAGAGTTCTTGCATATAAACCATAAAAGACTCTGTGTTTCCAAACTATTCAGTGTGACACTATGACATAAGCACAATGCTCTCACTCGAATGAACAGACACCATGAGTTGTCAAATATGTCACAATAAATGATCATTAAAATGAATCAGACTGCAGCGTGTGCTCAGGAGCGACTACAGCATCTAACCACAAGTCAGAAAACATCTCTAACGCACAACAGTCAAAAAATAAAATGTCTACAGATGATGCAAAGAAAACAAAAACGATGAGGTTAGAAGTAGAGAAGGTCATACGACCATCACTGGACATGACTGAAACCTGTGCACTGACTTCATGCTGAACTTAAAACTGAACCCATATAGAAAACACAGTCCCCAGTCATGGCGAAGGTGAAATCCACTGAAATTTCCGACCCCTTCTACAGAGGGGACACGCAACCGAATCCCATTACCATCTCATTACCAACCTCATTCTGTATTACGCAATTTATTAATCAGTGCCGAGACTCGGGGTCTTAAAGGCTGAATGAGATGCGAAAGAAATCCTTGTGATAGATGGGGCGGGCCGAACGGACGCCAGGTTCGAATTCATGGTGATGTAAGTAAGAGAAGTCTGGAGACTGTGGTCAAAGCAAAATAAAGCCTGGTCTTTACCTCAATCAAGAGCTGAAAATGACGACTAAACGGTGGAAGAGTGTAAAGCGCAGTGTGCACTAAATCTTCCAGTAACGCAGCTCTGCCACTGCAGTGCATCGGCTAGTATTTAAAACTAAGTAAATTTTCCTTAATATATTGATTTAAATCATTATTAAGACAAAAAAACCTGCTTAAAAAAGCAGGTTGCAATACTTTATTTTACTTTCAATACTTGCTAACAGTCTGCTTGCTAACAGTCGCTAACAATCAACTCACTAGCAGTCAACTCACTCTGAATCAGCATGCTATATAATAATCTGCTGGCTAACAATCGCCAACAATCAAATCATCGACTTGCTAGAAATCAGCTCGCTAGCAATCAGCATGCTAACAATCTGCTTGCTAACAACTAGCTCGCTAGCAATCTGCTTGCTAACAACCGCTAACAGTCAGACTGTTAGCAATCAACTCACTAGCAATTAACTTGCTAGCAATCAGCTTGCTAACAGTCTGCTTGCTAACAATCGGCAACAATCAGTTTGCTAGCAGTCAACTCACTAGCAATCAACCTGCTAGAAATCAGCTCTTTAGCAATCAGTTCGCTGACACTTACCAACAATCAACTCTCTTGCAATCAACTTGCTACCAAAATGAAATATAAAAAATACTTTAGCGAGAAGCTCATTCTTGATTTCTCTGATCAGATCAGAAGGTCAGGAGGTCCTCGCAGCACACCTAATGACTAAAACCAGTGCACTGACATCACGCTAAACTTAAAACTAAACCCATATAGGAAACACAGAGTCTCTGGTCATGCTGAAGCTGAAATCCACGGCAATTTCCAAACCTTCTCCAGAGGGGTCACGCAACCGAATCCCATTTCCATCTCATTACCAACCCAATGGTATATTAGGCAGTTCACCCGTCAGTGCCGAGGCTCGGGGTTTTAAAGGTTAACTGGGATAATTTCTCAGAGCGTAAGAAATCTCTGTGATAGATGGCGTAGTCCGAACGGACGCCATGTTCGAATTAATGATGCGTAATTTATCATGTAAGGAAGAGAAGCCGGGAGACTGGAAAGCACAGACTGTGTGGAGGAGATGTGGAAGAAAGTACAGGAGCTTGCTCTTATTCTAAAAAAAAAAAGCTCCGGTCGATGGATAGTATGCAGATATTTATGGAGGATCTATCCCATTGTCCCAGGGGGCGGGTTCTTATTCAGCTTCAACGAATAAACACTCAGTGATCTGCTGGAAGCTGCGTGATGGATTTATAAGGTGTCGTTACTTTTGTCTTAATTGAAAGTTTGTTTGCCTGAAGAAAAGAAAAAACAGTTTTAATAGTGATGATTTTAATGAAATATATTTTTGATAGTTGATCATAGCTGAGGATGTTCTCCAGATGAACAGACTGAGGATCCATGCGGTTGCTGTGGAGGTTGAACTCCTGAAATCTGATGAGAATTTGGATTCTAATTAATATAAAGGATTGGCTTGGGGCTACAAGAGTCCACCAGTTAACAGGTGATAACCTTAATAATAGTTAATAAAACTATAATACAAGGTGGTGTCGAAAAGTTTTGAGACTATCTGTTTAAAGAAACTATGTATTTATCTACACACTATCACCTCTAAAATAGTCTCCTTGCACAGCAATACAGCGCTCCCAGCGTTCCTGCAACTTCTGGAATATGTCCTGGAAGTCTTCTTTTTGGGAAGAGGACGAAGTCCACAGGAGCCAAATCTAGCTATTAGGGTGGGTTCGGAAGTGAGATCATCAATTATTCTCTGACAATCATTATGCACAAGTTGCTGAATGATTTAGACATTTTTGGGGGTTAAACTCATTGAAGGTCTTTTTTGACCTCTCATCATCTTCCAGTGATGTTCTTCCGCTGTTGTTGCTTAAAACACCTCGAAGGACTCGTTGCAGCATCGCCGTATTTCAAACGTATGTCATGTCAAGCGTGTTCTAATTTGCTGTCCGTGATGACAGCACCAGTTACACCATTAGTCTAGAAACTTTTCGATACCACCTCATAAATGGAGTTTCGGTGTCACCCAGATGATATTGAGGTTCCCTTTTGAGTCTGGTTCCTCTCAAGGCTTTTTGGGTTTTTTCTCACTATTGTCACCACTGGCTCACTCATCAGGGAAAAACATATGCAAAAGTGCTGTACAAGTAACGCTGGATTGAATTCAACCTCGACGGGGAAATTTATAAATAAAACCGCAGGAACTCATCGATTATTATACGATTCGAAGGCAATCAGGTCGCGATCCGGTCTCTTGATAACTTGACAATCAACTCCAGATGCAGAATCAAACATTTTCCAGAACATGTTGGATTTCCATAAACACCAAATTTCTTATGAGTTTTCCAACGAAAGGAATCCTGAACCAGCATGGCTCCCATTTCATACTTCAACACCATGCAATTCTGTTTGGACTGCGGCTCATTGGAACCGACTTCACCGTACAACAAGACGACGATCTGCCGCGTACGTCCGAGTGTTATTTAGAGAACAAACAGTGGTCTGGAGTGATATCTATCATGGAACGACCTGCTCAGTCATCCTACTGAACTGTTCTGGGATGAACAAGAAATCTCCACTAGCGAAGAACATCTTTGGCAAGTTTTACGAGAGGCAGAGCAAAGTATGAATGTTCAGATAAAATAACTGTCCAGATGCTGAGAGTGTGTAAAGCTGTTCTTCATGCTAGGGAAGGATTTTTCGATGATAAAATAATAAAGTGGAACCTCTAGACGTTAAAGATGTTTCCAAACTTTTCCAAACTACGAGTCAAAAAACATCGATAATGTTGAGGAAAATGTCTACAGGTGATGCAAAGAAAAGAAAATTAACACTGCCAGTATGTATGAGGATGAACTGGTTTAAACAAATACCATATTTTCCGGACTATAAGCCGCTACTTTTTTCCCACGCTTTGAACCCCGCGGCTTTAACAATGAAACGGCTAATTTATGGATTTTTCCGGGGTTTTTCCCGGTTTCACAAACTTCAAGCCAAAACACTGAGCCCCATAACATTAGGCCAATGAAATTGACGAACGGGTTCAGGTGAACCAATGAAACTCTTTATATCAAATCGGGTGCGCTCCCACTGAATCGGCCTGCACCACATCATAAATATGGATGATGTTCCTCTGACGTTTGACCTGCCGCTCACTCGGACTGTCTACAGGAAATGCGAATCATTCGTCACGCTGAAAACAACCGGGCATGAAAAAACGCACTTCACCTGTGTTCTGAGCTGCACGGCATCGGGAGAAAAGCTTCACCGATGGTGATTTTTAAACGCACGACGATGCCAAAAGATAAACTCTCGAGAGAAATAGTTGTGAAAGGAAGGAGGAAGACAGTGAACAATGACTTTCTTGGTAGGCTACTGTTTAGATACAAGCCGTGTAACAGACACTGTCTTTCATTAAAGCCTGTGTAAAGTTCATTAGTTTCAGTGTAGACATTTCAAAATGTCAAATGTCAAAAATACAGGCGTAATTATGTTCAAAATAAAAATCTTTGTAAAATTCAGTGGGTGCGGCTTATATATGGGTGCGCTTAATAGTCCCGAAATTACGGTACATATTTTACTGACTTTTGATAAGTTCAGAAGGTTAAGAAAGTCATATCACCATCAGTGAATTTACATTTATGGCATTTGGCAGATGCCCTTATCCAGAGCGACTAACGATCAGCAGGGAAGGGTTTTAGGGCCTTGCTCAAGGGCCCAGCAGTGGCAGCTTGGTGGTAGTGGGATTTAAATCTGTGACCTTCCAATCCAAAATCCAATGCTTTAACCACAGCGCTAGCACCTCTCTCAGTGGACACCTAATGACTAAACCCGTGCACTTACTTTACGCTAAACGTAAAACAGAACCCATACAGACAGCACAGTCCTGGTGAAGGTGAAATAAAAAACCTTTCCCAGAACTAGCTGCATTTGCATAAACACAACATTTCTTACAGAAGTTTTCCCACAAAACATTTCCTAATAAACAAATATCTGTTCAAGGGTCAAAATTCTCATTTTGTCTTTCAAATGACCTGCCGTGTTTGAACTGTACGCCTGTCAATATTCCACCAATAGAATTGCCGGTATGAGCTAATCAGTCACGCTAATTCACTAATTGCACAGAATTATGGCTTAATTTGAAACACAACCTTCAGGAGACTAGGAATGGTGGTGTGTGTGTGTGAGACGGATGAGACGAAGTGGCTCAGAAGCAGCTTCCCGCTTTTGTGTCGGCTCTGTACCCGCTGGGCCGCACCGCTGAGAGCGAGGACGAGGCTAATTTATCAGCGAATACGCTCTGATTAAGGGGAATTTCTGCAGACAGTTTTGGATGTGCTAATTGCTTGTGTGTGTGAGTTCAAGCTTTTTTGCTTTTAGAGAATACTTCTTTTTGTGGTGTGCCAGGGAAGCAAAATGAGACAATTCACACACAGTTAACGCTGGAATCTTGAAAATAGTGGAAATGTCCAACCGAAGCGTTTTCTGTTTTCTTCACTTAATTCTGCTTTTGTACCGCAAGAACACAACGTCCCAGCCTGGAGACTTCTATAAACGTACAAATGCGATTTTTTTCCTCTTTGGGATTTTTTTTTGGCTGCTGTTGACTTAATAAGCTTACTTCTAATTACCAGGCACACCATTCAGGACATGACCAGCTGAGCCTCATCTACCATGCTGCATTTACAGGCATATTCATGGTATTTGGTCGACACCCTTATCCTTATCATCTCATTAAATCAACTGAGCAGTTGAGGGTTAAGGGTCTTGCTTAAGGGTAGTGGCAGTGCTAGGGACATGGACTGAGCTACCTTTCCATTAAGGCAACCTTATTAAGGTATTGTAAGTACAATAGTGAAGAGCTGAAGATTGTAAAGACGACATGTTGTCAAATGGTCACCTTAATAAGATCTAGATCTGGGCCAACAAATTATATTAAAATCCTCTTAAAGATCAGGAGAAAATTTTATCACCACTGGGTGGTGAAGTGAAGAACACTGATGATCTCTTCATCATGGCACCTGTTAGTGGGTGGATTTATTTATTAGGCAGAAAGTGAACATTTTGTCTTCAAAGTTGATGTTAGAAGCAGGAAAAATGGGCGAGCGTAAGGATTTGAGCGAGTTTGGAAAATTGTGACGTCTAGACATCTAGACGTCTGGGTCAGAGCATCTCCAAAACTGCAGCTCTTGTGGGATGTTACTGGTCTGCAGTGGTCAGAATCTATCAAAAGTGCTCTAAGGAAGGAACAGTGGTGAACCGGCGACAGGGTCGTAGGCAGCCGAGACTCATTGATGCACGTGCGGAGTGAAGGCTGGTCTGTGTGGTCCAATCCAATAGATGAGCTCCTCTAGCTCAAACTGCTGAAGAAGTTCATGCTGTTGATGCTCGATGGGTCAAAACTGTTTTAGCAGCAAAAGGGGATGAACACAAAATTAGGCAGGTGGTCATAATGTTACGCTGATCGGTGTATGACTTATAAATCATGATCTCATTTGGAAGTATACTCAGTAATTCAAGTAACAATTTTTAAGATCCTCAAAGGGCTACTTTGCGACCAAACGGCTAATTGGTAGCTAGATTTGCTGGATAAATTTTAACCCCCAGTTATTAGCTGCAGTAGTTTTTACTAAGTGGGTCTGGTTTTTTTTTTTTTTTCAATCTGTGTGTGAATGTTTCGGTCAACCAGAACAAACAATTCCTGCCAGACTTACAAACACTTTAGTACCTAAAATCCCTATTTCACCACAATAATGTTCACGTTCTCATGAACGCTAATCTGCTATGAATAACCGATAGCATACAAGGCACTTACTAACCAGGTAGGTTACTACTCGATAGGGTCAGATCAGAGGAGCTTGGTCTACTAAAACAAGCGGCAAAACTACAGATGTACAAAGTGACATTGAAACTTGCCCTGTGATAACTGCCACCTGCTGGCAGGAACATATACTGCTTAACTAATTGGCTATTCAAACCCTCAAAGCATATACATCAAGTCAAGTCAAGTCATACTTAAGTAATACATAAAACTGCAATGAAATGAATGAAAAGATAACTCAAGTCTGAATCTACCTTTCTACCATGGCTTGAAATCCATACAACTGTTTCTAATCAGATTTCTAAAACTGGGAGAGCAATTTCAAAGTCATTAAACCTAAAAGAAATCAAATAAACCAGAGGCTTAAAACTCCAAATGTGCACTTTCAGCAGATGCCCTTATCCAGAGCAGCTCAGGGTTTAAAGGCTTTGCTTAAGGGCCCAGCAGTGGTGGTTTGGTGGTGCTGGGGTTTGAACTCATGACCCTCTGGGCTCAAGTCCAATGGCTTAACCAGTGAACTATTCCACCCCCTTCCCCAAAAAATAAAAAAAAAGATCTAAAATAAAAAAAGATCTAGTGGTACATCTTCCCAGAAGAGTGGAGGTTATTATGATGGGGACAAAATATGGAATTGGATGCTCAAAAACAAGCACATAGCAATTATATGGTCAGGTGCCACCTACTTTTAAGTATATTTTAGTGGTAAAAGTAGTACAAATAAAAATTTTCAAGAAAAGGGAGGATGAATACTTTAACATATTAGCTTTGATTTGACCATGATCAAGAGACCAGTAAATCCGAAAGCACCTTCTTTTATGGAGAAAATGATCTCCTCTAGAGCTATATCTAACAATTTTACCACTTATAACCCTAGCGAGCAACATGGCAGCAAAGCAACATGGGATTTTCTCAATTTTGCGCAAACTCGTTATGACGATGAACAGGAAGGATAAATCGAAATGATTGGCTCATTCATTCTCACCACTTCTGCTCAGGTCCCATTAAACCGTAATGTGTGTTTGGCTTTTTTTTTTTTACAGCTTTTCATACTCCGTTAGTTTTATAGGCGTGAATAGTATATGTAGAAAAAAAAATAAATAGCATACATTGCTTTTCTCATCAATAGTTCATAGTTCATGTGATAAAAAATATTGGATGCATTTCTAGGAAGAATTTCAGGATCGTCCAATTTAGCGTCTAGAAAGGTAAGAATGTGGGTCTTGCTCTGCAGTAATAGCTTGTTAGTTTGTTATTTAGAAAGAAGTAACTCTAAAAGTCTCTTTCGTAGACCGAAAAAGCAATTTCTTCTTCATTCTTCAGCATCCAGATTCGTCTATCGGTAAAGATAAATAAAATGCTCTCGCTAAACTCTTTTCTTTCTTTGCATTCCGCTAGCTGTTTAAGCTGCTGTCAGGTTTATTTAGATCGGACGTATCTGAAACCCTACTATGCTGCTTGTGTGTCAACGTCCAAAAAATCAGCATATGGGAAGCTTGAAATATTAATACACTGTGTTTGCGTATCCTGACACGTGTAATATATCCCAGACTGCATTGCAAACTAAATTCAAGATGGCGGCTGGACTGTTACAGTGCGATTGCACATTGTGTATGTATAGAAGTATCTGCCGCTTCCAGAACATTTCAGGGAGATTATACACTTTGCGAAAACTCTATTACATCGTTTCTTGACCCTTTTTACGTTCGCTGACATCTCTGTGGATTGAAAGCGCCACTTTTTCTGCTCTTTCTCTGGCGATAATACAACAATCCTGATTTTTCACTCTTTCTAGATATTGTGTCTGTCGTGATATCTTTTTTTCTGATAGTTATAATAGCCATCATTTTCAGCGTTTTTGTGGGCGATGTGTATGTGGGCTAATCAAGCATCCCAGAAATATTGCAAACATATCATCTCAAATGTTATTGTATCGTCCAACCCTAAATCCTGCCCTCTAGATTTTGCCTACTAATCACATTTCTCTGCTGGGATAAAATTTCAGACCGTCATTACGGGGGTTTTGTTTAATCACATGAAGTAATAATAATAAAAATAATAATAATAATAATAATAATATTAATAATAATAATAATAATACAGTTACAATCATAAGGTGCATAATCAGTTTGTGGTGAAATTCCATTTTTTTTGGATTCGATTTCCTCCACCTACAGCTCAGCGTTGCCAGTCACGATCCGGAATAATTAATCATTTGATTATTTGATTATTAATTAAATCCTCGTTCGTAATAAATAAAGGGAATTGATATATTTATTTATTTTATATAATAATTCCTTCTCACACAATTGTACAAAGTAACACATTATAATTACATCTTCCCCTTCTGAAGATCCTGCCATTGAAGAAAACATCTACGTTCTGTGCGATCTGCACGCTAAGCTCGAGGAGTTTTGTTGTGAAAGGTTAACGTACGACGGCGATTTAATTTTTGATCCGTTAGCGTATTTTGTTTCTATTTCGTGACCCTCGGACACCGTGAATCTGGCATCATCCTACTCCGTCCTCTTATTGGTGGATTTGAGATGGACATGGTAGCAGCATTCACACGATCAGAAAGATTGGATTCTTTGTTTTCAGTGAAATTGCACAGTGCACAGGTGGCGTTCCGGGTAGCGTACGCCCAGAGCGGCCCTGAATAAATAAATTTCATCCATCATTGAATCATGAAATATATGTATATATATAAATATGCATATATGTCTATGTTTGTGTGTAACTCTGTGTTTGAGCAGCATACGTGAGAATTATACCTACAAAGAAGCTTTAAAACAAAAACAGAACCACAGCTTTTGTCCCTTGATGGACTCCAGATGCTCCTCGACGGTGTGTCCAGTGTTTCATTCAGTGTGTGTGTGAGGTTGTCTCTCAGCAGCCTCACTTCATCCAGCCGTGTTTTGTGCTCGTGCCAGTCAGTCCCTCCCCACAGTACGTGTCCTGGAAAGTGGACGGTCCCCCGCGGGTCTGGGCTCTGCCTGTCAATCCCCGGTCATGTTTCTGTCTCTCTTTCTTTCTTTTAACGGTAAGAGTTTTTAGGACGTCTGTCCATTGAGACACTCGCGCCTGAGACACTGCGCCGGCTTCCACCAGTCCCCACTGTGGCAGCGGCAGATGGTGCAGTCGTCCACTTTCACTTCGATGCCAGCCGGGATGATTGTCGTTCCGGCGTAGCAGTTCGGTCCTGTCATGAGAGAGATATAGAGAGAAAAAGAGAAAGAAAGAGAGAGATGGGGGGGGGAGAAAGAGAGAGGGGTAGAAAGACAGTAATGAGACAGAGCTCTCAAGAGGACTTATTTTGAAGATCCATCCATCCATCCATCCATCCATCCATTCATTCTTCCATCTATCTAATGACAATCTATGCTTTGAATTCTCATCTGGAATAAACTCAACCTTAGTCTTTTTTTGCATTCTGATTGGTCTAAAGGTCTCGATTCATGTTCTAGAACAGCCGTACAGGTTTCCGTCGATGCGCATTGTTTGAACATGCAATCGTTTCCATGTCAACCAGTTACGACCACATCGCCGAGAGTAGTGCAGGTTTATGTTCGTCGTTACCATAATAACAACTTATAATGACGTCTGACTGTTCCATTGTATCAACCGATGCAAAATATGCTTTTCAGATGTTCTCTCTCTCTCTCTGTCTCTCTCTCTCTCTCTCTCTCTCTCTCTCTCTCTCTCTCTC